>CM070023.1:37259123-37319744 GCA_036247105.1 Cirrhinus mrigala | reverse complement strand
CCATTGCTGTCAATCAAACCGTTCATTAAATATTCACAAGTATGTTAAAAACCTACTTTTGCGAACTAGTCCTAGGTTTTTCGCTCAATCTTGACCAAACCACTGCAGTAATATTCTCTGGACTCTCTAGATCAATAATTATCAAAAAAGTGTGGAATTTTGTCATTTGGTTAGCTATAATGGGGTCATTTACAAAAGAGGTGTGTCCACATATACCTAAAAGCCTATAAAACCTAATCGTAATCTCAAAACTTTACGAAAATTGGTGAGAACATGTGTCAGATGGCTCTTAACAAGCATGCAAAGTTTCATGGAGATCAGACCATAGGTGGCGCTATAAGCTTCAAAAAACACGTGATTTCTATGGTAAATAGTCTCAAATTGCTATAAAAACGCTCATATATTCACAGAAACACTAGATCTTAATATCATTTGATAGATCTCCTCATGATGAACAACTTTGCCTCAAGAACCATTGCTGTCATTCAAGTCGTTCATTAAATATTCACAAATATGTGGAAAACCTACTTTTGCGAACTAGTCCTAGGTTTTTTACTCAATCTTGAGCAGACCACTGCAGTAATATTCTCTGGACTCCCTAGATCAATAATTATCAAAAAAAAATTGAATTTTGTCCTTTGGTTAGCTATAAAGGGGTCATTTACAAAAGGGGTCTGGCAACATAAAACCAAAACAAAAACTCAAAACTTTCCAAAAATTGGTAAGAACATGTGGCAGATGACTCTTAACAAGCATGCAACGTTTCATAGAGATCGGACCATAGGTGGCGCTATAAGCTTCAAAAACTCTGGATTTCTATGGTAAATGGTCTCAAATTGCTAAAAGAAAATGTTCATATATTCAAACATAACAGCTAAAAAGGCTTCAAAAACAAAATTTCTATGGTAAATGGCCTCAGATTGTTAAAAAATGCTCATCTATTCACACAAACACAAGATCTTACACTTACATTTGTATGATATATCCCCTCATTCTGAGCAACTTTGCACACCACCAAAAAGGCCTCAATGCTCGAACCCCGGTAATTGCTGCTTGCAGCTATATTTATTATTATTATTATTATTATTATCATTATTAAAGTGCTATTATAGTCACTCATTTAAGCCATTAGTAATCACACGTTTATATTTAATTATACTATATTAAACCAAAATTTATAGCCTATTCCGTGCTCAAGTGGACGAATAAAGCTTGCTGGCTAAAGGAATGACAATGTGAATGTCTGGAAAAATACACTGTTAGAAATCGCTGTAGATTTAGCAGAACAGTACTGTAAAAACCTACAGTACAATACCACATTTATACATTACAGTAAAATACTGTAATTTATATTGCATTCTGGGTAATTTTGACTTGGTGGGAATATTTTACAGTATATTTTAGTGTTGCTGTAAGTAAACTTGCTGTAGCCTGACTGTAATATGCCAGGCAATAATACAGGACTGCTGTAAATAGCGCACCACCTGTCGTCAGATCACACAGACAGAACACAACTGCTGCTGACCGGAGAGAGAACCAGAACGGAGGATTTCTGCAAGTTCGGTAAGTTAATTTGATTACTAAGCTTTTATTATATAGTGTACACGGTTTTTAGTGTGGAATGAAACCGCAAGTTTGCTTGGGTATGCGAGGTAAAATAACCGTGTTTATCAATGGAGTCTGCTGGGTGTGAGGAGATCGATAAACGGCAGTTTGAGTTTAAACAAAAAGGATATATATTATGATAAAACAATCTCTCTGGGATCCCTTTTATAATGTTGTCTGATTTGAGCCTTTCAATAACAAACACCAGCACTTTTTAATACACACATTTACGGTGCGGCAAAAAAAAAAAAAAAAAAAAAAAAAAAAAAAACCTTTGCAGTCCGCTTCACGGTCACGCTTAATACTGAACGTAGTCGCTTATTTAAACATGGTTGAGAAATACAGTTTAACTTGTGATGTAAAT
Source organism: Cirrhinus mrigala (assembly GCA_036247105.1). Lineage (NCBI taxonomy): Eukaryota > Metazoa > Chordata > Actinopteri > Cypriniformes > Cyprinidae > Cirrhinus > Cirrhinus mrigala. Next base: position 37,317,775 of record CM070023.1, on the reverse strand, counting down.
GAGTGGTTTGGGGTCAGAGATACTGGTAACGTTACCAGGTAACAACTTAGGCGGCAGACCATTTCTGTAGCATGGGGATTGATAAAAATGATTATGATAACAAGTAAAATGCATGCCAAAATCTTCAGCGATGTCAAGCATAATATGTTTTTTATTTTTTTTTTTTTTTTTAAATAACTTTGATGTATTGTTGGAGTATGAATTAACTTTAGCCTATAACTTTACATCGTCAACAAGTTTAACACATTATTGAATCAAATTTATTTGATTTCTTGCAGCTCTACAGTGTGGTCCACTTGTCTTTGCACCCTGGGAAGGGCAATGCTGCCACAAGGCAGTTTTTTGTAAGTATTATTTAAATTAATTTATTTTTTAATTACAGTTGAACTCAAAAGTTTAGTAACACCTTGCAGAATCTGCAAAATGTTCATTATTGTACCAAATTAAGAGGGCTTATCATACAAAATGTTATTTTTTAATTTAGTACTGACCTGAATATGATATTTTACATAAAAGATGTTTACAAGAGAAAATAACATTCAAAAGTTTGCATACACTTGATTCTTAATACTGTTGTTAACTGAATGATCCACAGCCGTGTTTTTTTTTTTTTTTTTTTTTTTTTAGTGATAGTTGTTCATGAGTCCTTTGTTTGTCCTGAACAGTTAAACTACCCGCTGTTCTTCAGAAAAATCCTTTAGGTCATACAAATTCTTTGGTTTTCCAGGCATTTTTGTGTATGTAAACTCTTTCCAACAATGACTGTATGATTTTGAGATCCATCTTTTCACGCTGGGGACAACTGAGGGACTCGTATGCAACTATTACAGAAGGTTCAAAGCCTCACTGATGCTCCAGAAGAAAAAAACGATTCATTAAGTACTGTCCTGCAGAAGCTACAGAACATACTTGCATGTTTCACAGAAGACAAAGTAAGTTAAATTTACCCTGATCTTCAAATTCAAAAAGCTTGATGCGTCATATTTCCTTCTGGAGTATCAGTGAGTGTTTAAACCTTCTGTAATAGTTGCATATGAGTCCCTCAGTTGTCCTCAGTGTGATAAGATGGATCTCAAAATCATAGTCATTGTTAGAAAGGGTTCAAATACACACAAATGCTGAAAAATCTAAGAATTTTTGGGACCTGAAAGATTTTTCTGAAGAACAGTGGGCAGTTTAACTGTTCAGGACAAACAAGGGACTCATGAACAACTATCACAAAACAAAAGCTGTGGATCATTCAGGTAACAACACAGTATGAAGAATCAAGCATATGGAAACTTTTGAATGGGTCGTTTTTATAAATTCAACTATTATTTTTTCTTGTGAACTATATGTAAACATCTTTTATGTGAAATATGTTCTTCGGGTCACTACTAAATAAACAATTACATGCATTTTGTATGACAATCCCTCTTATTTGGTAAAAATAAATAAATAATAATAATAAAAAAACATTTTACAGATTCTGCAAGGTGTATGTAAACTTTTGAATACAACTGTATTTATTCTTGTATTTTTCATCTATGCTAAACAATTTTCATTCACTATGTTCCCCATGCTCTCTGTTAATTTTATTTTATTTAATTTTTATTTTTTTGTCTTTGTGTGTGCTTCATGGCTGTTTCAGTGGAAATAAACATACTGCCAGATGGTGAGTGAGCAGAAGATGAGGACAGTGGTGCAGAGTGATGGCCATCAACCCTACATGTCAATAGCTTCATTCAGTCCAAAATGATGTTTAAATGGAGAACTTCACAGAGAGGGTCAGTGGCCTGTTTGCCACCACTCACATACCCTGCATTTAGGAGTGATGGTTATGAGATGCTTGTTGTTGTTTTTGCTAGTTTTAATTTTTAGATAGTTTTAAAATAAATCAAGTTCTCCCTTAGGACACTGATGCATGTGTTTGTTTCATTTAAATTCTTGCACACTTAAAATGCTTTCATGGCTGTAAATTGTTGATGCACTGTATTCTGGGTAGCAAACGCCATACTAAAATGTTTTGAAATGTTTTAATAAAAGTACTTTTGTAAATATGTTTGGATTGTCTTTTGATTTGTAATGTTATTCTGAATTATAGTAGTATCACATTTTTACAAACTATATGTATGTTGTAACGAACTGATTTGCTCTGGGGTGCCAACTTATAATTACTTATAAGTAAAAAAAAATAAAGTCAGTTCTACATAGGATTCACAAGAATTAAAGAAGAGAAATCAATTAATAATAAACCTTGAGAACCCTTTTTTGAGCCGAAGACAAAAACAAACAGGAATACCTCAGTTTACTTGCATTGAACTATATGTTCTATTTGTTCTCCTTTCGTGATATGCACTAAAGAAATTCAGACCTATTATACCAGAACAGGAAAAAACAAATATCAATGAAACAATCAAATAAATTCACACAACTGAACTGACTGAAGAGGTACCTCTTTGACCCAAAAATAATCTTTAACAATATAATTAATGCAGTGTGATATAACCCTTTTTCCTATAGACAGGTCTGGTTCAACCAGTCACATCAAATTTAAACAGAGCCCAATGACTATTAAACATATTGTCCACAAGGACTCATTTCATTCAGTTTAAACTCTTAAATGATTCAATTCAAGCAATTCAAACATGCAATGATTCATTTCAAACAGTTCAAGCAGATCGGATGTTCAATGATTCAATTCAAACAGTTCAAACGTGCAGTGATTCATCTCAAACAGTTCGAAATTGTCAGCGTCTCAGTTCAAGCAGATCGGATGTTCAATGATTCAATTCAAACAGTTCAAACGTGCAATGATTCATCTCAAACAGTTCGAAAGTGTCAGCGTCTCAGTTCAAGCAGATCGGATGTTCAATGATTCAATTCAAACAGTTCAAACGTGCAATGATTCATCTCAAACAGTTCGAAAGCTCAATACGAACATCCCAAATTTCTCAACGAGCACTGGCTATACACAGACAAGCTTTTAAAGAAGAGAGCCCACAGTTCAAATAAGAGGTGCAACAACGATGATGGGTCTTGTGAATAGGCATCAAACACGTGAAGATTCGGCTGGTGCATAGTTCGTTTTTACAAACAACACCTACCCTCTTTAAAACGTTTTAGGGACATAGTACCCAGCTACCCACATATATAGAACATAAACAGCAAAATACTTGTATGTGACGTAGCTTCAGTCATGAAGATTCGGCAGCCGTTTATGAATCGGGAAGCTCCATCTGTTCTATGGTCATGGTGAGTTTCGTCCGTAATTACTTTAAAAGAACAAGATCGGTTCTCACAGTGCGCAGATTCTGTGCAATCGATCCAATCTTAGTGTCGGTCTCCTCCACCCGACCAATACAAAAACAGTTTAGGGATAGCAATACCTGGGTACACACGTCCTTTCTACAGATGTACATGCACTTCCTTTTATACGCCTCTAGATGAATCAACAGCGCAAAACCACATCGCCCTCGTGTGGACATTTTCAGTCACTAGCTCGTTACAATGTACTATTCCAACCACACAATGCACAATAATAATTGCACAATAGCAATTAAAACATGTCAACAGCACAATAAATTACAGTAGAAACAAAATTACAAAGTATTGTAAAAATACAGTACAATACTGTTTTGTAGTCATACAGTACCATGCTGTAAAGCTGCATTACAGTACATTTCTGTAAAATAAAATACGGTAACTTGCTGGCAACCTTGCTGCCAACTTACTGTAAAATAATTTTTAACGGTGTAGCTATAACATATTTCATGTACTTACTACTAAACTGTTTTCTGAGACTGAGTCAAGTTGATGATGCTGATTCGCCATCTTAGCAGTAGGAAAGAAATTTCATACAACTTAATGAGAGAGTGTATGTTATCAATTTGAAGAGTATGATTTTTCTTATGAAGAAGACCCACATATATATATATATATATATATATATATATATGATACTGAATTAATGCTCCTGACATATATTATGCGTCCATCAAATACTTCTACTTCAAACTCGCTAAATTCCAGCCTCAGCCCGATCAGAAGTGCCAGTACTTACATAGAAACCTATACAAAGTAGCCAGAAAGAAACGCTCATTTAAAAAAAAAAAAAGAAAAAAAAAAAAACGTCAGATGGATTCAGTTGGTTTTGCATCTTAACTCTTCACACATATATATAAGGAAAGTACAAAGCCTGGTTTACATAATAAATAACAGATTTTATTATTGCAAAAGAGTCATTCGGTTAATATAATTAATTGTGATGCGATCTGGGAAAACCCGTCGGATGTCGCACATTATATATATATATATATATATATATATATATATATATATATATATATATATATATATATATATACTTTCTATTTTTATTTTTTTATTTTTTTGGCGGAAAGTACAAAGCCTGGTTTACATAATAAATAACAGATTTTAGCATTGCAAAAGAGTCATTCGGTTAATATAATTAATTGTGATGCGATCTGGGAAAACCCGTCAGATGTCGCACTGGGACGTTTTTAGGAAATTCGAAAAAATAGGTCGAATGTCTTTTTTTTTTGTTTGTTTGTTTGTTTGTTTGTTTTTGTTTTTGTCACAATTAGGTTTTCATTCAATTTTTATTCTATAACATCTTGTCTATCATCTCTGAAAATATCTTGGCGAAATTCACTTGTTTAGTGAAGAAAAATTGCGATTTATTGCAGCAAGGCGTAATTACTGTGTCTTTCTCTTATGTTAAGAAGCGCTGCTGAGGTGGTTTCTCTTAACACCACAAAAACAGTTAGCCTATCAAAATAAACCACATATAACATATATATAAGGGTGTATCAATGCACATTCCTCGCCAGTCCTGTAAACTACGGCACGCAAGGTTATTTATTTATTTATTTATTTATTTATTTATTTATTTCGTGAGATGGCGGAGCGCAACAAAGCAGTCTTAAATACTGTAACTTAGCTGCTAACTTAATCTTACTCGTCTTATTATCAGTGTTGGGCAAGTTACTTCCAAAATGTAATACATTATATATTACTAGTTGGTGTCTTTCAAAAGTAATTAGTTACATCACACTATTGCTGTCTATGAATTGTAATGCGTTGTTACACTATTTTTGAGTTACTTTCTCCAAAATATCCACAAAGGTATGACTAGGCATTATAAAATACCAAAATGTGGTTCATTGCTGCTCATTATAAATCCAGTGGAGGGTAATGAGGTAGGTCTATATAGCATAAAATTATAAAATCATATTTAGATAGGTTACCGGTAAATAATGCCGGTAAATACATGTACAAACAATAACACAATACCTAGCCTGAATTGGGCTAATTTAAAGCGAAACTGAAAGCAAACGCGTTGTTCTCACGCAGCCTACCTCTCTCATTCTGCACGAATCCAATTAAATGTGTCCATATTCGCTATGTATTTGCTAAACTATTATTTATTAGCAGTGCCTGCCTGTATTTTTGTGGGGCCCTAGGCAAGATAATGAAAATAGGCCCCACTAGTGTAAAAAACTATCATAGAAATTTGACGAGTGAAGAGAAAGCACATAAAATGACTATTTCAATATTTAAGCGTGAATGTGTATGAATTGTAACACATTCAACAAACATATGTAAAAAAATAAAAAATAAAAAATAAAAAATACATTTAAACACACAAAATAAAAAAAATAGGAGTGCAAGTGAGTAAATAGATACACATGAAACACATAAATAAAACATAAATGAAGTATACACAAAAACAAAACAAAATAAACAGAGCGTAAACAAAATAAACATAGGCCTTAATATTCATAAATAAGAAATGCAGGCTATTCTGATTGATGATCACATTAAAAACAAACAAACAAACAAACAAACAAAAAAAAAAAAAAAAAAAACAACAACAACAAAAAAAAACTTAATTTCCTTTTCATTGGATCCGGGTCTGTAATTATTTAATGTAACATGCTAAATGTGGCTCAGTTTTTCCTTATATGACAAGTCTGTCTGTGATCATGGGCATCATTGCATGTATAAAAAAGAAAAACAACAACAACAAAAAGTACTACAGCAATAAATATTATGTATATAGCAGTCAAAAAATCCTTTTTTCCAGCTCCGGAAAGATATTGTTTGGGTTCCATTTTTACCACAACTTCACTGTAATCTCTCTATCATTGTTTAATTTCAAATAATTAAAAAATAGAAGAACACTGAGTTTGTTGTGCCTGTTTGTAGGGCTGCACAATTTGCCCAAAATGTTGTTTTTAGCAGTATGACTAATTCTGATTATTGTTATTACTAAATAAAAACACTAAACAAAACAATAATTATTGTTAATGATTATCAATATATTTGACAGAAAACTGCAGCATGATCTGTTAACATGCAGTAGGTCTAACTATAAATGTTAAGAAAGGTATAAGAATTTATTATAAAATTATGATTAAAAATCAATTTTGTTTTAGTCAGAAAATCTTATGCATTCACTGAGAGAGGAAAAAACTTACATACACTGGAGAAAAAAAAAAAAAAAAAACTTAGAGAGAAGTATTATTACTCAGATAGAGACGTTTTAACTCATGAAACATGGAAACATATATGTACGATTGCGACTAAATGGTGTATCTCTGTTCTTCGAGCCATATCGGGCATTTTTATATGAATAAACTATAGATGCAATGCAATGCTAATCAACAGCCTTTATCACTTTATAAAATACTTTATAAAATAATGATTTTGTCTCATTCTGTTATTTTAAACCACGTCAGATCAAAAAAGGAAGTTATTTCAAGAGCTCGACTGATGTTATTAAATGAATTTGGAGCAAAATCATGTCATTAAAATTTTGTCAATAGACAACAGGTTTGTAAACCGACTCAAACCGATGAACGCGTTCTACTGAGGTAAATTTGAACGCACAGACTGATTTATATATATATATATATATATAATATTATATACACGTTCGACACACATGCCGCACTGTACAGCACTGGTGTGCGTTAGCGTTACCATAGTTATGTAAGGTGCATGCGGCTTGAAGTTGTGCTGCGCACACCGATCGGTGCATGACATTAAAGTACCGCAAGAGCTAGCATTTGAAAACATGCAGAACTGTCTGCGCTCTATATAGTTCTAGCGGAACTTTACGGATTTCTAACGGATCTTTCTGCGCAGCGCCGCTTCAAATCGAACGCCCCTAAAAATCCAATTGACAACCTCGCGGCTGCGGGGCCCTCCCCATAAGGCAGGGCCCTAGGCGACCGCCTGTATTGCCTGTTGGACGGGCCGGCACTGTTTATTAGTAAACCAGGGTTTGTACTTAACGCGCGTTAAAACATCCTCATGCCGGTTTCACACTGGATGCGCAAGCAGAGCAGAGGCAGCGCAGAAGCGGTGCGTATGCAGGGCGTGAGCAGCACGCGCCCATTGTGCTTTTACACTGGCAGCGTTTGTCGCGCGCAGCTGAACCGCGGATTGTGTACTGCAAATACAGGCGAGTATCGTTCATTCGGTCACGCTTTTCAGGTGTTCTTCGACAACTGTCTGTCATTTGCTTTGATTTATGATATAGGCAACATGTGATGCGGCCGTGTTCCCCTCTGTCCCACACACACGTGCATAGAACATGCTGTGCATAGGTAGTTTACAAGATAAAAATAATCTTAAAGTTAGTAAGTGCCCCTAGGTTTAAAAATGTAAACAGGCCTTTTAAGCTTGAGCAATTGCAATAAATTATTGAATACATTTCAGACAAAGGTCGTCTTGTCTTAATGATTCCCAGTTTGGTTAATTAAAGCAACAGTTTTTCAAGAAAGAAAAGAATATGTAAAAGTAGGGTATTTGGGGTAAAAATCGCGCATATATTGTGCCCAAAAGGCACAATAATTTACAAGATAATTAATAGATGACTGACTTTTCCTTTTGTTGACATGACATGGTTAGATTCAGATGGTAAATATCACATATTATGTATAATATTATAATACATAATATATACATATACATAATATTATATTATAGAGATAATCACCATGTTTATAATGAAACCATAATATTTAAAAACATATTAAACATATAATTTATAAAAAAATATAATTTGTTGTTACTACTATAAATCTATATTAAGTTATTATGCGATCTCCTTCAATGCTCTTAGAATCTTCACTTTTAAAAATTATTTTGTTTCTGTATATAATGACATTAGCCTATTTATTGATTGATTGATTATTTTATCAAAATAAGCAGTAAATAGTACAAACTCTGCTAACGCGATTGTTTTGAACAAGTATTAACTTAATATGTATTAATAACAAAAAAATGTATATATATATATATTTTAGCTAAAGTAGGGCCCACGCTGGTGAGCCTTTTACCCCGTGTTTGTTAAACACGAAACTCACTTACCTGATTTTATGGTAAAACTATTATATAAAATTGTTATTTTTCATGTTAATCTGGTCAATTTTGATCAAGAACAATGCACAGTGGCTTTAATTCAGCGTAAGCGGCGATGCAAAAATAGACTCGGCGCCGAAAGGATCGCGGCACTGCCGCTTTTGCTCTGCTCCTGCTACGCGCTGCCGCGCCGCCACTGCGTGCGGTGTGAATGCTCTAATCTGTTAACATGGGCGCCGAAAAAAATACGCGCTGCTCACGAGGGCAGTGTGAAACCGGCGTGATAATGAAGAGGCTGCAACGTGCAGTGCTGTATGTGTGTGCGTGAGGCGCCGGCGAAACATTTTTGGTCTTACAGATCATTCGAAACTGCAGTGTTTACTTTTATTTTTGTGATCTCGTTTTTCTTTTCGTGAACTTTCGTAGAGCTCCGCTCCACACAAACATGAACCAACCCAAACATAAAACTGTGGTGGCGTTACAACAAGTGAGCACAAATACAAACACACACAAGCACACACTCGAACGCAATCATGAACACGTATATCTGCACTCATACAGTATACATGTATACATGCTTACACTTTTATAAGACCTAATTAGTAAATATAGATTCCAAGCAGTGACATAAATGATCAAATCTGAAGACCATTTACTATTTCTGTTCAATGAAACCATTCAAGTGTAAATTATATCATAATTTTAATAAAATATACAAAATAAGGCAGAATCTACATATAGGTCCGTAGGCATAATTATACCCTTTGGTGCATGACGTCCACTGTAGTGGACAGATACATTCTCTGTCACAGAAAAAAAAATGGACAAGTAAAAAATATTGTTAAAATCAGGATGAAAGTATTTCTGTCATCCTATTTAGCTGAAAAATATTTTTTGTACCTGTCTGAGAATATAAGAATTTAACACTTATTCCTGAGGCACATGGTGCATCCTCTTTTCCTGCCGCCATTTTGAATATATTATGTAATATCTCAAAACAAACAAACAAACAAAAAAAGATACAAAGATAAGATTAAATGGAATTGTAGACAGCACTTTGGGGCTTCGCCAGTTGGTGTTTGGGACATGATGTTACATTTTAAATGGTTCAAAATGGCTTCCAAATAGCTGTCCACTAGTGACCACGATGCATCAGAGGGCTAACCATCGAGTTCCAGCAACAGGAAATAGACAAACTATTTTACACGCGATTTTTTTCTCTGGTGCTGTATGGTGGTGTTGGCAAATTCACCACTTAATTTTGAGTTAAAATATGTTGCTGTTTTAACTTGCGTTACTGTGATTGTAACGAGAAAGCTATCTTACTTTAAACCCGTTTTTCTCAAAATTCCATTCCTGAAAATCATCGCTATAGCCCATCAGCCAACTTTAATAATGGTAGTAATAACAATAATAATAATACAAGGAAGGAATAACTAACAACGTGCTGTTGAAGTACAGAAGGAAAGGTACCTTCGTGAAGCTCTTGTTTGGCAAAATTAATATTGTTTGGCAAAATAGCTATTCTGTTAGAACAAGTTCAATAAAACACTTTTCCTATATTTCTACGGGCAGAGGAGAATAGCCAAACCAAAAAGAAACAAAAACACACTGTAACATTCATAAAACGGTACACGATGGAATGCGCACATGTGACTGGGGCTATAGTGCCATCTAGTGGTTGCCGATTTTCTTATAGGCTCAGCTGCTTGTGGTTCGCGAGCGGTGTGTGGATCGCCACATGCACAAATTGTGATACTTTAATAAAAACCATAACATTTGTATTCACAAATATGTCTCTGTTTGAAAATGCTGCACATTAATGTAAGTCTTAACTCTGCAGACACCGGTTGAAAAACATTTTTTTCAGTGTAGTGACACAAATTTGCGAACGTCAAATCGTGTGCACGTTAATGAATTGCACTGGGCCTCGTTCATTGGTAGTTATGTGTGTGGGCGTCGTGAAATGATGTCGTGAAAGCGAAGTCTCAAAATCCAAATGAACTGAACAAGATTGACTTGATCAAGACGTCAACAAATGCACGCGTGTCGCCTGATCCACAAAGACACGGATTCCTTTTTGCATGAGCAATTTATGATATGCAGAACACTGCAGGGGCGGATCTGCTGGGCTGGCACGGGGTGGCAGCTGCAGAAAGCTGTGCCACCCCAGAATTATGACAATAAAATATAAATGTAAGCAGTGTGCTAGGTTTCCGCCGCTGCGTAAAGCAAAAATAATGGCATACACGCGTACGCAGCGCGCCCAGTGTAGTCAGCTTCATTAACAAATGACTCTTATGAACCGATTCTTTTTGAGTCAAAAACACAAAGCGCGGCCCATTTCACTAACGAATTGTTTTTACATTTGTTCATGAATCAGATAATTACTGCTTCTCGACTAACTCAGAAGTCCTCTGAGAAATCTAATCCCGGCCGGATTTGTCTGAGATTCATCGCGTAATTGTTTGATGATCCGATTCTCCGACCGCTCGTTTAACTTTCATCATGGATATAGGCCTTATTTTCATGTCCGACGAAACAATAACATTAAATCAATACGAAGATGCCGATCACGGAAACTATTAATTTCTTTAATTTATTTTTTATTTTAAACAGTATAGATTATTACTTAATGGTAATGCAGTATTTATGAACACAACTGTGTATGACTATAAATCCCCTAAAACTATGCATGGGGGCTTGCTTTGGTGTTGCCACCCCTCATAGACCCCATGCCACCCCTTTGCCTCCCTAAAAATTGTTTTCTAGATCCGCCCCTGCAGAACAGAACATTTTTATCCGCAAACATGTCTGTATTTGTACAAATCGCTGCACAATCATTTAATCCCAAATTCCGCATATTCAAATTGAAAGGCATTTGTTTGTGGTTAGTAAGATACATGCATAAAATTTACGCAGTACATAGATAATTGTGCGTGCATCTATTAATCATTTTGAGTCTAATATCATCCCATAATTTATCACTATAATCCTCTCATTATTAAAATGATTTTGTCTGTCAGGTGAACCTGCCAAGGGCACTGATGATAGCTATTCCCATGGTAACAATTCTGTATCTACTGGTCAATGTCAGTTATCTAGTTGTCATGACACCTGCAGAGATGATATCATCCAGTGCAGTGGCTGTCACTTGGGGGTAAGGATCTGTACAATTAATGCTGTACAATATGTCTTTTTAGATAATTTACGTGTTATGTGCTCAAATTCACAAAATGCTATGTTGTATTGTTATTTTACATGATCTTAATATTCATGTTGGGACAGGGATTTTTGTTCTATGATGTGCACACTCTTATTTGTTTCTTGCAAAAGGAATAAAGTATTAGGAGGATGGGGCTGGGTGATGTCTGTTGCTGCAGCACTCTCAGCCTTTGGTTCTCTAAATGGATCCTTTTTCAGTGGAGGACGAGTGTGTTATGTAGCAGCGAGAGAGGGACACATGGTAAGAAATTTGCTTTGGAAATAACAGTGTGAGAGACACATTAGTAGTTTGAATATAATGCAGATGTGTAAATATAAAGATGACATTTTTACCAAGATGTACTAATTTGTGACCATATTAATTCTTCTTCATACTTTATCTTGCACTCCTTTTATCAAAAAAAAAAAAAAAAATTAGGATGGTTTCAGAAAATTCACAGCACTAAACTACATGGCACAAGCTGATTGGATCGTGTTGCATATGAGCTTGCTGCTCTACATTGAAATGACTGTTTAGCATTCACTAGAGCAGTTTGCAGTGCACTGAGTTACTCCGAAACCCTCCACCTTCCCCTGCTCCACCTGTATAGATCTGCTACGGGTTATTATTTATGCTACTTGTGCAGCAGCAGTATGTCTTAAATACAGCACCGTGTCTGTGTATGCACTGGCGGCAACAAGTTGATGTACTTGGTTTGCAGCAATAATCTACAACAACAGCAGCAGCAATTCAGCAGTGTAGCTGATCAATTCTGTGAAGACCAAATACATTAACATTGTCATATCCATTACCATGCTAAAATATTCTGGGAGTTGTCATGATTAAAATATTACATTTCCTTTTAAATATCAGTGGAAAAACAGATGTGTTATTCATTAATAATTGCCACAAAAATATAATGATGTCATTATGTCAGTTTGAGTTAGACCTATCGGACTGCACCATCTAGAGTTTCATGCCAGAACTTTGTATTTCTGTCATGACAGCTCTCTGAGGGATTGGCATGGTAATATACATGACAATAGCTGTGTTACATGGTGTATGTAATGCTTAACAAATCATTAGTTAATATATATTCACATATCAAGACACGTGAAATAATGTGATTGTTAATATTTACTAATAAATGTATTAAGCATTACCTAATAATTAACATTTCATGTAAATTAAAATGCTTTCAAATGTCATTAATCTTCTAATTCATATGACCATGCACATCTTAAAAATCTACAAATGATTTTAACAGGTGTTATACAATCATTAAAAGCTTTTGTTAATGCACAGCACATCTGCTGTTATTGAGGTGTGATACGGGTATGGTTAAGCTCAGGTTTGATGGTATTGGTAGGTTTATGGGTTGAGTAAGTGGTCAGCAGTGTACAGGGCCAATTTGATTATTAGGCAACATTATTCAATCCGTTTATATTGCAATTATTTTTGATAAATTAAAAATGAATTATTTTCTTGAAAATTAGTTTTTTCCCCTCCTGTTGATGTATGATTCAAGGAATATTGGGCCTTTTTTTATGAAGTGAACATACAACAGAAATTTAGGCGTATGGTCGTTTCTACGCAAAACTTGGAATTTATCAATATGGACGTGAGCGGTGGCTACGATCAAATCTCACATCAGGTCTGAGCTCGTGTACGCAATTTTACTCATTTTAAAATAGAAATAGGTCACTACCTGTGTACAAGTAAAAGAAACAAAATATAACAAAGCAAAAAACAAACAAACAAACAAAAAACGGTAAATTACTTTATAGCCTTAAATATATTATTTTGAATAATTTCTAATTATATGCACTTGATTATGGATATGTGATGTTATTGCTTTCCTTATTTTATTTTTAATTTTATTTTGTGTGTGTGTGTGTATATATATATATATATATATATATATATATATATAATATTTTTTTTTTTTTGTTTATTTTGTTTTGATGTTATTTACATGTAATTGCCCTTTGGATGTTCTTTGTTCTAAAAACTGAATGTGCGTGCAGCATAGAGAATTTTGGGGAATTTTACAATAACAGCCTTTTGTTAATTTAGATCATTTACTTGGCTGACAAACAAAGCCTTCTTATTCTTTTAGGGCATTAGATTTATATGCACAAATAGCAGCATAAACAACAGACCATGAGAATTCACACATCGTCACATCACCCACTTGCCACACTTTGGTGAACGGAGAAAAACACAAAATACACTGAAAAAATATTTTCATTCACATAAATAAAAAATTTTAGGGTAATGGTTCACATCTATATTTTATAATTTTAGCCAATGAAAAATAAATAACTTGCCCTAAACAATATTTTCTATGTCTATGAAAACTATTTTATATAACTTGACACAAAGTATATATTTCTTGTTCAACAAAGTCAATTAATTTAAATTCTTTTTTTTGTTTAGATCAAAATAATATTGTTTAGAACAAGTTATTTATTTTTCATTGGCTAAAATTATAAAATATAGATGTGAACCATTACCCTAAATTTTTTTAATTAGTTGAATGAAAACATTTTTACTACATCTACATCAGTTGTTTTACTATTCAAATTTGTTAAACTATAAAATTAAGAAAAAAGACAAAGTGATATGCAATATTCTGTTTTATTTTAATTCAATTAAATTTAAAAACACAACGTTTTTCTGAAAACGTTTCCACATAAAACATGAAAACACTAGTTTAACAAACTTTTTATGGTTTTATTTCACTCTCAGTTCACAATTTTGGCAGTACGGAATTGTAGGTGCTAACTCACCTTTTCTGAGGTTGAGCATTACCTGCTGAATAAAATATAAAGTGCTTTTCATACACTTAGTCCAGGTGCAGGGCATAAATTAGTCTGAAAACAATGGACACAGAAGGCCTGAGATTGGTCAGTCCATCCATTACAAAATTTTCTTCCAAGATGATTTCCACTCTAGATGGGTTTTGAGCTGTGGACTTTCTTGATCAACGCTGAGGATTCGTACTGGAGTCTGTCTTGTCAGCTGCATCCTAACAGAGGAAGAAACAGATTGACAAAGACATTATGAATAATTATGAGTTCTACAAGGACATGAACACTTTTCCCAAGTTAGAATCTTGTAATTATGGCGATTGCAACATGGGATGATGCACTTACATACCTGATTTACTGTAAAAAGAGCTGGCCTTTGAATTATCATCTGGGTGATGTCAGGCTTGTCATTGACAACTTTTCTGTGAAGAGCAAAAGTTCGTAAAAGAGCAAGTTAGTCTTTATAAGGGCATCTGACTTAATAGTTTGCATTTAATTATGCAGTGTGCTATTCAATAAGGTGTAATCAATAACCTGTTTTATGAAACAGCCCCCAGGTCTCAGTTAATCCACGACATACAGCTGATCTGGAGTTTTGGTATAAGGGTTGCATAAGTGTACAGATTTTGTGCATAAAGTGATTTAAATGTATGTACATGTCTAATGTAAACAAGGAAATTATTCCGTTCTTGTACAAGTTCTATGTTTGAACATAGAGACAGGGTTTCACAGACAGGGCTTAGCTTAAGTCAGGACTATGCCTTAGTTAAATTAGAATATTTAAATAACTTTTATAAAAAGGCCTTAAAAACTTTACTGGTGTGCATCTTGAGACAAGACAATGGCACTGACATATTTTAGGATGCGTCAGTAAAGATATTTTCAGTTAAGACTGCTCGAACATGCATTTTAGTCTGAGACTAGCCTGAAGTCTTGTCTGTGAAAACGGGGTATAATGTTTAACACAGCTGTGCTCTCTTATAACAGTTATGTGGATCATACTTACACTTCCAAAGCATCTCTTCTATTTCTTGTTCCCTCCAAAACAAGACAGTCATTAAGAGGGCTCTCAGCCTAGATAGAACAGAAATATATTCATCCGTTTTTGTATTTATACCGTTAATTAACTTAAACGTACTCTTTCAAACAATAGCCATGTCTCATATAAACGTGGTAAATTATTGCACTCACCATATTAGCTCCACTATTGTCTCTCCTCTCGCTGAAATCGCAACTGCGGTATGAGTCAAACCAGTTTACACTCCTCACAAACAACTTCGAGTGAAAAAAAGGAATAGCGAAAAAAACGTCACGCTTACTCGCTGGTCCGCGTTCAAGCGCGGGTCTGTCCGCTGCAGACAAACAACAATTTTTGCTGAGCACAAACAGTTTTTTCGTGACAAAGAAAGAACGATACAGTGTAAATAGCGGAAAAGAACGTCCATAGAACTATCTAAAACAAAATTTCCACCTTCTCAACCAAAGCTCCGTGAACTCTCACAGTGGCAGAAATGGCGTCGGTAACCGACTCATAGCACCAGTGTGGGTGGGGCGTGGTCACGAGATGAATTAATAATTTTAATTTAAGTTAATTAACTTAACCTTGATATTTTACATTGGTCAAAACAAAAATGTTTTAGTTGAGTTCTCAATTAAAAATATTTATATTTACCAATGTCTTGAACTAAAAAAATATTATTTGAAAAATAAAACAAAAAATTGTAAACTGAATTGAAAGACAAATTATTAATTGGATGAGGAACCGCTTGAAAAACTTTTTTCAGTGTATAAAAGGTATAAAATAAGGCTAGCATAAAAAAAAAAATAGCCCACTTTCGTTTTTGTGACACTCTTAATGCATTTTATTTGTTTTCTTTATATCTTTACTTTATTAAATGTAACTGATCGTGCAGGCGCCTCACGCAAACACACAGCATTTCAGCTGTCACAAATCTGGTCGGTGACCTGCGGTCTGCTCACCACCAGATGTCGCTCTCGTTCCATTATTACACACAGACTGTTGCACTACACCCCGGACTGCATCTCCCACTATCCACCACGCTGATTGCGCCATACACCTGTGGCCAATCAGCAACCCTATAAAAGCCCCGGACTCTCACTCGGCAGGCGCCGTGTATTGTGGAGTGTATTGTGGAGATTATCAGTCGCGTTTAGCGATCTCCTAGTGCTAGCACTGTTTCATAGTTTCCTAGTTCCGAGTTCTTAGTTTCCTGTGTTCCCTTGTATCTTGAGTTCCTAGTTTCCTTTGTTTTCTGAGTTCCTAATTTTCTTGGTCCCGTGTTTCCTGAGGTCCTAGTTTCCTGTGTTTAGTAATCTCGCCTGGCTATCTTGTTTCGTCTGTCTCGCCGCCTGCCTTTCTGGACTCTCGCTCGTTTTAAGGATTATTCTTCTGGCTCACATTATGGATTATGTTCGCCGTTGATCGACCCACGCCAGCCTCACGGACTTCTCTTGTGCCTCCCTCCGTTATACCTGTTTGCTGTTGTTTTGACCCTGCCTGTCTGACCATGTCTTTGCTTCGTCCATCAAATAAAAGCTCGCATTTGGATCCCCTCGCCTCTCGTCTCCCTCTCCACGTTACAGAATACACGGCGGCAACAGGATCCAGCAGCTTTTACCACGGACAGCATTCAACAGGTATGGACACAACAAGGATTTTATTCAGGTTAAAACAAGGACCGTGTTCATTAGAGCAATACTTCTGTAAATTTCTGGCTATTGCAAATCATTCTACCCTCCCGGACTGTATAATCATTGAGATTTTTTGCGATGGCATAAATCAGCCGTTAAGGGGGAGGCTGAGACGCGAGGGTCCGCGCTCATCTCTTGCGGCCTTTATGGACTGTGCTCTGTTGTGTGTGGGCTCGCCGTTCACTGTGGGTGTCGCGGAGGAGGAGCGCGACATCACGGTAACGCCGGCAGCGCATCCTGTTCGCAAAATGACGGCCACGCCGGTGCGCGCTCACATAATGGCGCCGACAGCGGCGTCCGTGCACAAGATGGCGGGCGCGCCGGGACGCGCTCACGAAATGGCGGCGACGGCGGAGCCCGTTTACAAAATGGCGGCGATAACGGAGCTCTGTCACGTCACAGTTGCCAAACCAGAGTCCTGTCAAATTGCAGCTGCGTTTCCGAGTCAAGTCAAGTTGCAGCTGCGTTTCCTGAGTCAAGTCAAGTTTCCGAGTCAAGTCAAGTTGCAGCTGCGTTTCCTGAGTCAAGTCAAGTTTCCGAGTCCAGTCAAGTTGCGGCTGTTGTTCCCAGGTCAAGTGAAGCTTCTAAGTCAAGTCAAGCTACCGCTGCTGCTCCAAAGTCAAGCTACAGTTGGTCAAGTCGAGAGTCAAGTCAGAGCTGCTGGTCCTAAGGCAAGTCAAGTTACAGCTGTTGTTCCAGTGCCAAGTCAAGTTAAAGCTGTGTTTCCTGCATCAAGTTTAGTCAGAGCTGCTCTTCCCAAGTTAAGTCAAATCACAGCTGTCATTCCTGCGTCAAGGCAAGTCAAAGCTGTTCTTCCTAAGTCAAGTCAAGCTACTGCTTTATTTCCTCTGTCAAGTCGAGTCACAATTCTATCTCCAGTGTCAAGTCAAGTTACAGCCATGTTCCCAAGGTCAAGTAAAGTCAGAGCTGTCGTTCCTGAGTCAAGCCAAGTCAGAGCTGTCGTTCCGGAGTCTGATCTTCATGAGCCAAGTCAAGTTATTGCCGTTGTCCCAGAGTCAAGTCACGTCTCGTCTGTCCGCCCAGAGTCAAGTAACGTCTCGTCTGTCCGCCCAGAGTCAAGTCACGTCTCGTCTGTCCGTCCCGAGTCAAGTCACGTCTCGTCTGTCCGTCCCGAGTCAAGTCACATCATGTCTGACCTCCCAGAGCCCTGTCACAGCTCCACTGTCTGTCCAGAGTTTCGTCACGACATGTCTGATCATCAAGTGTCCTGTCAAGTCTCGTCCGACCTCCCGGAGTCTTGTCACGTTATGTCTGCCAGTGTGATGGCGATCACCATTCTCACTATGTGGGCCGCACACTACACTCCTAAGGTCATGTCTGTTCACAAGTCTGCCCCTGAGGGCCCGTCTGCTCACAAGTCTGCTCCTGAGGTTAAGTCTGTTCACAAGTCTGCCCCTGAGGTCACGTCCATTCACAAGTCAGCTCCCGAGGTCACGTCTGTTCACAAGTCAGCTCCCGAGGTCACGTCTGTTCACAAGTCAGCTCCTGAGGTCACGTCTGTTCACAAGTCAGCTTCTGAGGTCACGTCTGTTCACAAGTCAGCTCCTGAGCTCACGACTGTTCACAAGTATGTCCCTGAGGTCATGTTTGACCACAAGCCTGCTCCAGAGGTCCCGTCTGGTCTCAAGTCTGCTCCAGAGGTCCCGTCTGGTCTCAAGTCTGCTCCAGAGGTCCCATCTGACCACGGGTCAGCTCCCGAGGCCTCTTTTGTTGGACAAGCCGCGCCAATGCCTCCTGAGGTGTCGGCAGTCGCCGTGGAACCTCCCAGGGAGGCGGCGTTAACCTGTGCACTCTCTGCTTCTCCCTCTATTCAGTCTGCCTCCTCTGTCCCTGTTCTCCCCAGGTCCCAGTTTATTCCACGGGTTCCTGCTCCGCCCTGGAGGGCTCCCGCACCTCCTGCTCCCTTGGACTGTTGTTAGGTTAGACCGTCTGGAAGCCGCTCTTTGGGGGGGGGGGGCTATGTCACAAATCTGGTCGGTGACCTGCGGTCCGCTCACCACCAGATGTCGCTCTCGTTCCATTATTACACACAGACTGTTGCACTACACCCCGGACTGCATCTCCCACTATCCACCACGCTGATTGCGCCATACACCTGTGGCCAATCAGCAACCCTATAAAAGCCGTGTATTGTGGAGATTATCAGTCGCATTTAGCGCTCTCCTGCTCTCTCTTTCATAGTTTCCTACTTCCGAGTTCTTAGTTTCCTGTGTTCCCTTGTATCTTGAGTTCCTAGTTTCCTTTGTTTCCTGAGTTCCTAGTTTTCTTGGTCCCGTGTTTCCTGAGTTCCTAGTTTCCTGTGTTTAGTAATCTTGCCTGGCCTGAAATCTCGTTTCGTCTGTCTTGCCGCCTGCCTTTCTGGACTCTCGCTCGTTTTAAGGATTATTCTTCTGGCTCACGTTATGGTTTATGTTCGCTGTTGATCGACCCACGCCAGCCTCACGGACTTCTCTTGTGCCTCCCTCTGTTATACCTGTTTGCTGTTGTTTTGACCCTGCCTGTCTGACCATGTCTTTGCCTCATCCATCAAATAAAAGCTCGCATTTGGATCCCCTCGCCTCTCGTCTCCCTCTCCACGTTACATCAGCGTTGTTAACTTGACATTTTAGTAATTAATCAAATGCAGTCAGCCATACATAAAAATTACACTGCTCGTTTTAAAAGGTCCGCTGTAAAATCAGTGTGCAGCGCCAAAATAAACATTTTTGCGCATGCGAATAGGATGATTTATGTAGATATTGGAACACAAATGAATTACAAAGACTTGTTTACATCATGGATAATAGTTTAGCAACCAAATGTTACATGGCAAAAAACCTGAAACATTTGGATGTCCAGGAGAGAGGCTTGTGAGCCCAGTGCCGTTTAGTTTTGCTTTACTCATTTATTCATTTTAGCTCTATGTTTGAATTCTGTATTCACTATAGTCTAATTTGTGTTTTACTTTATAGTTTAATATAAAACTTTATAGCTACTCATTTTTCATTCTTATTCTGTAATACCGTTCAATTTAAAGGGTTTGTTATGGATTAAGGAAAAATAATGGGCTACAATGTTTATAAATGTTTTGTTATATTTATTGGTACATACTGTATAAATCAATGCCATTGCTTGAAAGTATAGCCTAAGGTTAAAGGGTGTTTCTGGAGTAAGATGAACTCTCTTTCGTGAGTTTACTTCCTCATTTTGGCCGGGTTTTGTTTCTCCGTGGAAACTAACAATGAAATTAATTGTTCTACCTATTAGATTGTGTTTTTTTTTTTAACGTCTACACTTACCCCAACCCTAAACTTAGCACTTACTATAATAATAATAAAAAAAAAAAAAAAAAAAAGTATTATTGTTGTACAGTGTGACAAAAATAACGTATGCCAGAGCTGTATCCCTTCTAGCCTTTACCAGGGGCAAGGCTTCTAAACCGGGTTTTTTTTTTTTAGGGGCGTGAAATTTTAATGACGATTGTTTTCAGCCGCCACATTTATCAACGTATGATCATTCGTATGATGGGATTGGCGACATAGGAATGTTTCATGAATCAAACATGAACTCTGTCATAAGTTGATTTTGTGCGATCGGCTCTGCGCTTGTTTCTACGTTAGTGTAACGGAGACTCCAGGGAAGCGTGATAGATCCAGTTGCGAGCTTTATTACACAGATCGTAGTCAAGACAGGCTGGGTCGATCTCCAAACAAACAGTAATATCCAGGGCAAAGACAATAGCAAAATCCAGAAAACAGGCAGAAGAATCAAAATACCAAGAGAGCAGTCCAAAAGTAACAAATAAAACAAGGCAATGAAACGAGGCAAAAACTATGACAATGAAACAAAACCGTGGCAAAAACAAAACAAGGCAATGAAACAGGAAAAACACTTAGTAGAGTCCGCACAGGGAAAACAATACTTCGCAGAGTCTGTTTGGTTAGGCCTCCTTATATGGCCACCAAACAGGAAGTAACCAATGAAGCAGCAGAAGGAGTGGTAACAGGCAGTCCATGAGCAAGGGCTCCCTCTGCTGGCGAGGCGTTACAGTTAGATTGATAAATGAGGCCCATTCTGTTTAATTACATAAACGTTGTTACAGTAGTAAAAGTCCAGTGCCAATAAAGATATTAAAAAAATAAAAAATAAAAATGGTTACACTTTGTTTTGATAGTCCACTTTAGACATTCTACTGACTATAAGTAACTTTGCAACTACATGCCAACTAATTCTCATTAATTTGCAACTACATGTGTACTAACTCTCAGAACAGACTATTAGGTTTAGGGTTAGTAGAATAAGTTGACATATACTTGCAAAGTTTAGAAAAGTGTTAAAGATATTAAGCAGACAGTCTACTGATACTCTAATGACTAGTTGAGATGCAGTTGCAAAGCTACTTACTGTTAGTAGAATGTCTAAAGTGGACTATCAAAATAAAGTGTTACCAAAAAAAAAAAAAAAAAAAAAAATCAGTAAATGTTTATAAACATTTACAAATGATGAATAGTCTCAACTTTAGATTGAGTACTGCAAAAACTGATTAACTAGATAAATAAGTTGGCTTGAGAAAGCCGGACCAGAAAGTTTTAAAAAGTTTGAAAATTGTAAAAAGTTTAAGAAGTTTGAAAAGTTTGAAAAGATTAAAAAGTTTAAAAAGTTTGAAAAGTTTGAAAAGTTTATGAAGTTTAAGAAGTTTTAAAAAGTTTAGAGTTTGAATTCAGTCTGTCAGATAGATAGATAGATAGATAGACAGATAGAGATAGATAGATTGATAGATAAGTATATTTCTAGCATGATTAGCAAAGTTGCTAGCACGTTTCTGGCATGATTAGCAAGTTGCTAGCATGTTTTTAACAGGATTAGCAAAGTTGCTAGCATGTTTCTGGCATGATTAGCTGTTACGGGATGAACGAGACGAGAGGCGAGCGGATCCATATGCGAGCTTTTATTAATAGGACGTGACAAAGACATGGTCGTACAAGCAAGGTCAAAACAGGAGCAGACAGGGATATCACAGGCAATCGTAGAGAATAATCCAATAACGATAGATAGTTCGGAAAGGCAGGCGGCGAACAGTCGAAAAACGGGGGAGCCAGGCGAGAGAACAAAGAACTAGGAACTTGGAACTAGAGACTAGGAAACGCTAACAGTGGAAATACAACAATAACAACACACAATACTCCGTGGTTTGCAAGGGGAAAGACCGGGGCTTTTATAGCGTCGCTGATAGGTTGCGGATGAAGTGCAATGGCTGATGGGGAATGTAGTCCGGGGTGTAGTACAACCGTCAGAGTGTGATAATGGGGTGAGAGTGACATCTGGTGGTGAGCGGACAGCGGGACACCGACCAGATTTGTGACATTAGCAAGTTGTTAGCATGTTTTTAACAGGATTAGCAAAGTTGCTAGCATGTTTCTGGCATGATTAGCATGTCGCTATCATGTTTCTAGCATGATTAGCATGTCGCTATCATGTTTCTAGCATGATTAGCAAGGTTGCTAGCATGTTTCTAGCATGATTAGCAAGTTGCTAGCATGTTGTTATGTTTCCAGCATGATTAGTAAGTTGCTAGCATGATTTTAGCAAGTCACTAGCATGATTTTAACATTACTAGCAAGTCCCTAGCATGATTTTAACATGATTAGCAAGTCGCTAGCATGATTTTAGCATGACTAGCAAGTCGCTAGCATGATTTTAGCAAGTCGTTAGCATGATTTTATCATGACTAGCAAGTTGCTAGCATGATTTTAACATGATTAGCAAGTCGCTAGCATGATTTTAGCATGACTAGCAAGTCGCTAGCATGATTTTAGCATTATTTTAGCATGATTAGCAAGTCGCTAGCATGATTTTAGCATGACTAGCAAGTCGCTAGCATGATTTTAACATGACTAGCAAGTCGCTAGCATGATTTTAGCAAGTCACTAGCATGATTTTAGCATTACTAGCAAGTCGCTAGCATGATTTTAGCATTACTAGCAAGTCGCTAGCATTATTTTAACATGACTAGCAAGTCACTAGCATGATTTTAGCATGACTAGCAAGTCGCTAGCATGATTTTAACATGACTAGCAAGTCACTAGCATGATTTTAGCATGACTAGCAAGTCGCTAGCATGATTTTAGGATGACTAGCAAATCATTAGCATGATTTTAACATGACTAGCAAGTCATTAGCATGATTTTAGCATGACTAGCAGGTCGCTAGCATGATTTTAGGATGACTAGCAAATCATTAGCACGACTTTAGCATGATTAGCAAGTCACTAGCATGATTTTAGCATGACTAGCAAGTCGCTAGCACGATTTTAGCATGACTAGCAAGTCGCTAGCATGATTTTAACATGACTAGCAAAGTCGCTAGCAGGATTTAAGCATGATTAGCAAGTCGCCAACATGATTTTAGCAAGTCACTAGCATGATTTTAGCATGAATAGCAAGTCGCTAGCATGATTTTAGCATTACTAGCAAGTCCCTAGCATGATTTTAACATGATTAGCAAGTCGCTAGTATGATTTTAGCAAGTCACTAGCATGATTTTAGCATGAATAGCAAGTCACTAGCATGATTTTAGCATTACTAGCAAGTCCCTAGCATTATTTTACCATGATTAGCAAGTCGCTAGCATGATTTTAACATTACTAGCAAGTCCCTAGCATGATTTTAGCATGATTAGCAAGTCGCTAGCATGATTTTAGCATGACTAGCAAGTCGCTAGCATGTTTCTAGCATGATTAGCAAAGTCGCTAGCATGTTTCTAGCATGACTAGCAAGTCGCTAGCATGTTTCTAGCATGATTAGCAAAGTCGCTAGCATGTTTCTAGCATGATTAGCAAGTCGCTAGCATGTTTCTAGCATGATTAGCAAAGTTGCTAGCATGTTTCTAGCATGATTAGCATGTTTCTAGCATGATTAGCAAGTCGCTAGCATGTTTCTAGCGTGATTAGCAGTCACTAGCATGTTTCTAGCATGATTAGCAAGTCGCTAGCATGTTTCTAGCATGATTAGCAAAGTCGCTAGCATGTTTCTAGCATGATTAGCAAGTCGCTAGCATGTTTCTAGCATGATTAGCAAAGTCGCTAGCATGTTTCTAGCATGATTAGCAAGTTGCTAGCATGTTTCTAGCATGATTAGCATGTTTTCTAGCATGATTAGGAAGTCGCTAACATGTTTCTAGCATGATTAGCAAAGTCGCTAGCATGTTTCTAACATGATTAGCAAAGTCGCTAGCATGTTTCTAGCATAATTAGCAAGTTGCTAGCATGTTTCTAGCATGATTAGCATGTTTCTAGCATGATTAACAAAGTCACTAGCATGTTTCTAGCATGATTAGCATGTTTCTAACATGATTAGAAAAGTTGCTAGCATGTTTCTAGCATGATTAGTATGTTTCTAGCATGATTAGCAAGTCGCTAGCATGTTTCTAACATGATTAGCAAAGTCGCTAGCATGTTTCTAGCATGATTAGCAAGTCGCTAGCATGTTTCTAGCATGATTAGCAAAGTCGCTAGCATGTTTCTAGCATGATTAGCAAAGTTGATAGCATGATTCTGGTTGCTAGCCATAGATAGATAAATAGATAGATAGTAATGGTTAAATGATAGACAGATAGATAGATAGATAAAGGTTTGAAGATAGATAGATAGATAGATAGATAGATAGATAAGGTTTGAAGATAGATAGATAGATAGATAGATAGATAGATAGATAAGGTTTGAAGATAGATAGATAGATAGATAGATTAGTTATTAGTTAGAAAGAACATAGATAGCTTAAAGCTTAATTGAGTATCAATGGCTTCTAGCAGTTTACATTAAACATAGTTCAAACAGACATGGACTTTTGGTCAATGAAAGTCTATGGGATTTTTTATGATTTTTAATATTAATTTTTAAGAAAACCGTAACTCAAACCAGTCTGAAAAGATATAGCACACTAAGTCAGAACAGTATGAAGATCTGACCCGAGTTTGGAGTATGTAGCTTGAACGGTCTAGGAGGAGTTAGTGTCCAAAAAATTTGCGGTCAGAAAAATAAGAAGAAGAAGAAGAAGAAGAAGAAGAAGTTTAAATAGGATTTTAGTAAGTTGGCTTTCCCAAGCCAACTTAATAAATGATTTGTAAAGATATGAAAAAAGAGTGAATTCTGGTGATTTGGGACACTTTTTGCAATCAAAATGACTGCTCATAAAGGTACTAATGATTAGTAAATGTTTATACACATTTACAATTGATGAATAGTTTCCACTGTAGATTGGGTACTGCAAAAACCTTAACAAATGATTAATAAATGATTTAAGATGTGCAAATAGTACAAATCTTCACAACAAAGAAAATACCAAATATATGACCTGTATAGACTGTGATTATGAGTTAATGAATATATTAACATGAATAATTTGTGAAGTGCTTAAAACTACTAATTAAAATTACTAATTAATATATTTTCACATTTGTAAATGTTAAAATGAGCTTTAGCTAATATGTGAACTTACATTTAATGACACTTGTAAGCATTCAAAATTACATTAACAAATAAATTTGTGATCAATGTATATAATTTCTGTTAAAATCATTTGTAGATTTTTTTTTAAACGCATTGAAAGTTTAACGACATTTGTTAATATTAACTAATAATCCGTAAAACACAATATAATGTTTATTAATTAAGCTTTTAATGATTGTAAACCATATCAAAATTGTTTGAAGACTTCTTTAAAAAATGCATGATTTTATGAATTGAAAGTTTGATGACATTTGTAAGCATTTCAATTTACATCAAAGAATGATCTGTTAATAATTTGGTAATGTTTAATAAGGTGATTAGTTAACATTAGCAAGCACATTATCTCATATTTCTAGATATGTGAATATTTATTAAATAATGATGAGTTAAACTTTATATAATGTTTGTTAATGATTTATTAATGAAAGTTATTATAAAGTGTTACCAAAGTCACATGTAACCACATCAGTTGGATTGAATTGGCCAGATTCAATTAAAATTTTGATCAGATTGTAAGGGGTGGTTTATTCCTTTTGTAATCTCAGCGAGAGGACATGTAAACACTTGATCGGACTGAAAACCGAAACTGGAAAGTACTGCGCATGTGCAGTGACATAAAAATAGCGTAATGACGTGTGACGTGTGGAACGAGCTGTCTTTCCTGGTGAATAAAGTGAGTTTCGGTCATTCTGAAATTCTGCTTTAACTTAGCATCTGTGAAGTGGAGCGGCACAACATCCCACCAGTTCTTGTTTAAGACTTTCATCAACAACAGCAGGAAACTCTGTATATTCATGCAGTGTGTGAATATCAAATGATTAAATCCAATCAGAAGCTTGTGACATATAAACACGCATATCAACCCGATCGCTTTTAACACTAAGTTCAGATTTGTCAATCAGAATGAATTCGTTCCGATGGAAGCAAAAAGTGTCCATGTAAACATAGCTAATGTTAATGTGTTTAGTCTTGGCCGAATAGACCTGCTACGCTGCTGCTGTGGCAGAGCAAGTACAGAGACTTGCTACTGTAAATGCATCCACAACATGTGGCTGTAAACATGTAAAATAAAAATCATACAACGTTCAATCGGCGCAGCGCAAACAACCAACACCTGGTTATTATGTATAGGCATTTGATAACTGTTGCTACTTTCTCCACTTCATTAGTCCCAGTGGCAGCATAACAGCTCGTTAATTCATGTTTGTGCAATGATGAGATGAACAAAGTTAGCCGATGCATGCCATTTTACTCTCTTGTGCAGATAAAAGTTGTCAGAGTTACAGTGCACAAAACCCCCTTGGGTGGACTGACTTGAATGAAATTAAATAAAAGAAAAAAGTATAAACGATCTTCCTCCATTTTCTGAACTACACAGCAACAGCGATAGCACATCACACAAGCACATTTCTCTTAACTACACTACTGATAATGCATTTTGGGACTACAACAACCATCGATAGTGATCTTAAGCACTAACTCTTTTTGTTTCCCCTTTCTCCCGCAACACTGTCATTGATATGACTGCGATAAGCGTGTGCTTCTGACCCTAGAATTGAACAAACGTGACATTAAGATTACGCCGTTGGATATGGCGAACCCCGGCTGAAATGCTTATTTCATATAACCTGTTTCATGTCCATTACTACTGGTGTATCCTCAGAGCGATTACATGCTCTAGACTGCATTTTGCTCCAGCTGTATTAACACATTCGTAAATGCTGCTGCTAAAATGTTTAATAGTTCACTCCTGCATAATATGCAAACTGCTAACATGACACTTAGTGTAAACTGTTTACAGTTGAACATTTTTTTTTAATTCAGACAGAATACGCAATACACACCGCGATATGGATTAAAAGAGCATTCACTCATCTTAGATGTTGATTTCAGCTGTTTCTGAAGCACGCTGCAACTGCTACAGCAAACATTAGTCATATTTTTGAATATTTTTGAATAGCGAGCTCATTGGCTACCGATACAGGAGAGAACCAATCAGTTGTGCCATGTGATGATGTCATTATGTCGTTATGTCAGGTACATTGTTCCAGAGTTTGGGCACTAAATAGTAAAAGGATCTGCCACCTGCAGTTGATTTTTTTTATATTCTGGGTATTATCAAATGGCCAGAGTTTTGAAAATGCTACGTTAAGGACTACAGTGCAATAAGAGCTTGCTCAAATATTGAGGTGCTAAACCATTCAGGGCCTTATAAGTAATTAGCAAAATTTTTAAATGTATACGATGTTAGGAAGCCATTGAAGTGTTGACAGAACCAGGCTAATATGGTCATACTTCCTGGTTCTAGTAAATAAAGTTCCAGGAATAAAGCATTACTATAATCTAACCTTGAGGTCATGAATGCATGAATTAACATTTCTGCATTTGACACTGAGAGCATAGCTCATAATTTAGATATTTTTGAGATGGAAAAATGCAGTTACAGTTGCAGTTACAAATTCTAGTAATGTGTCTTTCGAAGGAAAAAATGCTATTAAATAGCACACCTAGGTTCCTAACTGATGATGAAGCAGCCATCGAGTGTTAGACAGTGTTCTAGGTCATTACATGCCAAGGTTTTTGGCCCGATAATTAACATCTATGTTTTTTTCAGAATGGACATAGGGTGGAGTGGGAAAACACGGCCATGATTCACATTCAAATATTGCAGTGTTTGACTGACGCACACAAGGGATGTTCAACCTATAATACACTTTACATGGCCAATAGTTGTATTGTTTGGTTTATTTAATTATTTATTTATTTTTAATTCTCATGGCCAAATATGTGTTTAATTTTAATGGTTACAGACAATTAAAAATGGACATAGGGTGGAAGGGGAAAATACGTTCATGATTTACATTCAAATATCAGACAGTTTGATTGACACACACAAGGGATATTCAACCCATAACACACTTTATATGGCCAATATTGTTAGTTTCTTTATATATTTATATATGTCCACTTTTCAGCTCAGCCCCCAGGTATGTGATTATTTGTTATGTGCCTGAATGTTCCAATATATTATCATTATAAATTATATTAATGTTCCAGTATTAATCTTTTTATATTTACAAATGTTGCATAGTTCTGTACAACAAATTAATGCTTATTGGTAGAGTAGTACTCGGTAGAGAAGGAAATAATTAAAAGCAAGAGTGTGACGCCACGCCATGGACTGTCTGTTACCGCTCCCTCTGCTGCTTCTATAGTTACTTCCTGTTTGGCAGCCATATAAGGGCAGGCCATGCCAAACAGCCACTGCGAAGTATGGTTTTGCCTGTGTAGACTCTGCCAAGCGTTTTGCCTGTTTTCATTGCCTTGTTTTTATTTTCCATGGTTTTGTTTCTTAGTCATAGTTTTGCCTTTTCTTTTTTTTTTTTTTTTTATTGAACTTTAACAAAAACAACTACATACAAATACAATATATTTTACATGCAAGAGCACATATATCCTTACATGTCAGGGGCAGTGCACATATACATGTATAAAAGAATACAATAAATTAATAAAAAAAAAAAATAAAAAAAATAAATATAAATAAAACATAAAATGAATAATAATAATAATAATACAAAAGAAAGGCTTTTTATATAAACAACTTGTACTTATTAAACAGCTGTATAGTCTTTTTTCCTTTTTTTCTATTGTCAACTTTAAATTGTTTAAAATTTGGTAATTTATCATTCCATTTGGCTTCATGAATATAGTAACGGGCAACTATAATAATCAAATCAAGGATAAATATAAAACTCTTATCACCTGCAAGTGAAAAAGCATAATATCAACTTCTACAAGATCCACAGAAATCATAGCTTTTTGTTGTATATAATTATTATAGTTCTTTCCAAAATATTTGTGACTTAGAACATTCCCAAAATAAGTGATTAATAGTTTCAGGGGAAAGTTTACAAAAAACACAGGTGTCTTCAATGTTCACCTTAAAACGCTGCACCACAAGTGATTTAACTGGGTAAACTCGATGGAAAATTTTATATTAAACTTCTTTCACTTTATTTGTGATGCAATACTTATGAGGTGTCATCCCAATTTTATTCCAATCAAAATGTTTTTTAAATAAAGAATTCCAATGAGTAGTAACAGCAAGTGCACCTTTAGATTGAAGCAGACAACGCAAAAAAATATTATTGCATTTAGAACTTATAAAATCCTTGCCCTGCAATTTAACACAAGAAGTAAATTCTTCCACTGATTGTAAAGAATAACTATTGCCTTCTAATAGTCTCAAAATTTCTATGGGGATTGCATGTAAAACCAACAGATATTGTATAGGATCAACTGAAAAGTTATGAATATGAACAAATTCTGTATGATTGTATAAATTACCATCCTTACTAATCAACTGTTTTACCCAAATAATGCCCTTTTTAAACCAACTTTCAAAAAAAATTGTCTTGTTTCTAAATCTTATATATTTATTATTCCAAATGGTACATTTATGGGGGGAAAATTATGATTTAACATGAGTCCATGCAAGTAAAACTTGTTTATAGAAATTTGCAATTTTAAGGGGTATTTTATTAATATCAAAATCACATTTTAATAAGAATTCTATGCTACCTACTTTTTCAAATATAAAATTAGGTACTGTATACCATACTGTCACGAATCTGGTCTGCGTTCTGCGGTCCGCTCACCACCGGATGTCACTCTCACCCTATCATTACACGTTGACTGTTGTACTACACCCCGGACTACTATTCCCATCATCCATCACGCTGATTGCGTCAACACCTGTGACCAATCAGGCGCCCTATAAAGTCCCGAGCAGTGTCCGAAATCGCTCACTCGTTCACTCATTCACTAACCCTTATATAGTGAATGGCCGTTGAGTGGACTATAACAGAAGGAGTGAACGAAATGAAGTGAACGAATTCGGACGGTGACGTATAACGTTACACTTCGTATAAGACGTGGAGCATCTTTGTCACATGTACTTTTATATTACCTGCACCTTATTTTAGAAAATAATATTAATAGCAATAACACTTTAAATGACTTTATACTGAAATTATACATACCACCGCGTCAGCTTCATGATTTTATTAATGGTATTAATTTGTTTCGTAATGCTTATGTGTTCATAATCATTACATACTATTAAAATACTGTCAACAAAAATAAACATACATTAATTACATGTTCATAATTTTATGTAATTATTGTTTGTAATATCTTGAAACTCCCCCCGAGCCGCGTAACATGCCAATGGTCGTAGAGCGCCCTCAGGCGACCGTTAATATTACATCAGATTGAATATGCTACCAACGAACATTTTTAAATAACCACCAAATTATCATAATTTTTTGTAAATTAACAAAGATGCCAGCTCGTTAAATTAGTAAAATATTAAACTGAGCAAATGCCTATATAATATATTTTGATATGAATAATGCATGAAATAAACAATAAAGCAGAAATAATAAAGATGTAAACAGCATCTCTCATTCAAACTTGTTCGCTCCCGCTCTCTCTTCCAGCTCGTAGGTTCTCCGCATTGGATTGTGGGATATAGTGCTTCAGCGAGTGTACATCGGTTGTACACTCTAAATCAGAATGCATTGTGGGTAAAAAGTAGTGAACGAATGTAGGGAATGAAGTCGTTCACTCAGAATTCGGACATCACTACAAAATGGCTGACACCCGATATAGTGCACTATATAGTGGATAGGGAGCGGTTTCGGACACAGCTCCGGTCTCTCCCCATGCAAGGCACGGAGTATTGCGTTGTTGTGTTCATTGTTTTGCGTTCCTAGTTTCCCTGTTCCCCTAGCTCAGTGGTTCCCAAACTGGGGGGCGCGGCAAGGCTAGTGTACAGCCGATTTTTATAGAAATTCGAAAGAGATAAACAACTGAAAATATCTGCCGCGTAGTCCGGCAGTATTCAGCGCGCACCACTCAGTGTGTGACGCTCCATTCAATATTCCGCTCTATGAATGTGCGTTCCCTTGAGTTGCTCACGGCCAATATGAGTGGTCCACTGGTGTACCGCTTATGCTCAACGGAAATACAAAGACGCTCAACGCGCGGACAGAAAAATTCTATGTATACTTGTTCCTGTTTGCAATAGCGTCGCATACTGTTGTACTGGACAGCGCTGGTAAAATGACGCTACCCTCTCGTGACGGTATGCTGTGTTCACATGCTTTATTAATAATAACTTTGTAGGACTATACATTATTTTGATAATTAGTCAAAAAAAGTTATATCTGATTCTGTTTCATAGAACTGAATAAAAATAATATATTGAGATTTAATATTTATATATTTTCTGTCCAATTTTTTTGTTACTTTCAATAAATGTGGTTATTTTATTGGCTTGTGATTTTTTTTTTTTTTTTTTAATCCAGTATCATTAATATTATTGAGTTAAATTAAAAAGTCTTACAAAATGACTATATTGATTATGAAAATAATAAATAATTATTACAAAGCAATTTCAGCCAAGAATTTTCATTTCGGTTTATCCCTAGATTTTTATGTAAAACGAAACGTTTTCAGGGTGATACAAGACCCCACTGTGAAATTATCTTGCTTATTATATGGCTACTTGCCACATAAATAATGTAGCACAAAATATGAATTTCATCATATTTTATTATCTCAAGACGATTCGCAGTACCCGCTGCAACTGTCTTTTATCAGTTGTAGCGGTTTTTGTCGTAAAATAACAGACCACTAGATGGTACAATTGATATCAGAAATTAGAATTGCCATAGCCGAGTAAAATTATGAATGAATGACGCATAGTAGTTCTGCTCTAAGCATGGACAGGTTTTTGAAAAGACAACAAGTACCAGGTAAATATAAAGTAGATGATGAATCTACTTCAAAGATTGCAACTACAGCAAAGAGAAGAAAATAGGAGAAAATCTGTTTAAAAAACAATGAATGCTGTTACATAGTACAAAATAATAGTACATAGTAAAGCTGCATGCTTTACTTTTAATGTTTCTACTCTAAAAGTGACTAGTTCCTTGTTCAGTTTTTTTCAGTAAGTTATTACACACTGAATTTTAATTTTTACATTTTAAATAAATCCTTCCGAAGTTGTGTTTATGTTTAAGTGTAAATGTGGGGGGCTTGAATTTTTTTTATTCTGCAAAAGGGGGGCCCGGCAGAAAAAGTTTGGGAACCACTGCCCTAGCTTCCTAGTTTCCTGGTGTTTAGTTCCCTCGCCTGGCCATCACGTCTCGACTGTCTCGCCGCCTGCCCATTGGACTATTGCTCGTGTCACGGATTCTTCTCTCTCGTCTCGCCCCCTTACGGATTACGTTCACCCCTGTTCGACCCACGCCTGTTTCACGGACTTCTTTGTGCCTAGCCCTGATATCCCTGTTTACCGTTGTTTTGACCCTGCCTGTTCGACCATGTCTTTGTCTCGTCCCTTCAATAAAAGCTTGCATATGGATCCGCTCGCCTCTCATCTCACTCACCCCGTAACACATACACTCTCCTTATTTTTTAGATAATTTTTGAGCCATTTTATTTTAACTATCATATTAGAGGTCTTAAAATCCAAAACATTCAACCCTCCTTCAATTTTAGACCGACAAATATTTTCTTTTTTAATATAATGCGAGTTGTTCTTCCAAATAAATGTAAACAGTTTAGCATCTATCATTTTTATTAATGAGGGAGGTATATCTAACACTTGAGCAGCATAAACCAACCTAGATAAACCCTCAGTTTTAGCTAATAACACACGACCAGTTAAGGAGATATCTCTCATCAGCCAATAATTCAATTTCTTTTCAAATGATTGAATAATAGGAGTAAAGTTTAACTCAGTTCTAACATTTTTGTTTTTAGATATCATAATACCCAAATATTTTACAACTTCTTTTACAGGAATATTACATATTTCAGTAAGACTACAGGAGCCTAATGCCATAAGTTCACATTTTTTAATATTTAGGGAGAGGCCAGATACAGATGCAGACATTTAATTGCTTTTTCAATTTCTGTATAATAATTTAAAAAAAGGGTAGTATCATCGGCTAATTGTGTACATTTAATTTCTGTATCTTTTATTTTAATACCACAGAAAAAAATCTTTCTTAATATGAATGGCCATAACTTGCGTAACCAACAAAAAAAGCAATGGACTAATAGGCAGCCCTGTCAAATGCCCCTTTTGATTTCAAATCTATATGAAGTTCCATAGGTCAATTTAACAGAGCTATTAATTTGACTATATAAGGTTCTGATTAGTTTTTGAAACGTGTCCCCAAAACCAAAAAATTCAAGGGTTTTGAAAATAAAGTCATATTCAATTGTATCAAAAGCCTTGTAAAAATCGACAAACAAAATAAAACTATTTTCATTAACAATTTCACTATAGTCTATAAGATCTAATACAAGTCTAATATTATTACAAATATGCCTTCCTTTTATAAAACCTGATTGCACCTCATCAATGGATAGATTCTAATCCTAATTTTAATCTTTCAGCGAATATGGAGGCAATAATTTTACTATCATTATTGATTAAGGAAAGGACATGACGTGTGGCCAAGTACGGTGACCCATACTCGGAATTTGTGCTCTGCATTTCACCCATCCAAGTGCACACACACAGTAGTGAGAAGTGATCAAACACACACACCGTGAACACACACCCGGAGCAGTGGGCAGCCATATTGCTATCGCTGCGGCGCCCGGGGAGCAGTTGGGGGAACGGTGCCTTGCTCAAGGGACTCACCTCAGTCGTGGTATTGAGGGTGGAGAGAGTGCTGGTTATTCACTCCCACCACCTTCAATCCCTGCCGGACCTGGGACTCGAACCCGCTCGAACGCGCCTAAAGATTAGGCCATGGTGATAGGTCGCCAATTAACTAGTGATAATAGAAAGAAATTCAGCTAGATCATCTTGAAATGTTTTAAAAAATTCAGCAGTTAAGCCGTCATTACCGGTGGATTTGTTTAATTTAAGTTTTTTAATAGCGGTTTTAACTCCTAAAATGGATACTTCCTTATCACAAAGAGCTTTAAATTCTTCATTAATACTATTACTATTATGTTTTAGGGGTTTCAAAAAATTTCATTTACAGAGCATGCATTACTAGAATATAATTTACCATAAAAATCAGAGACATATTTTGAAATAATAATAGGGTCTAGCGTTTCATGGCCATTAATATTAAGTTTTCTAATAGATGTATACTCTCCATTTCTTTTCTCTAAATTATAAAAACATTTAGAAGTAGTTTCCCCTTCTTCTAACCAACGTCTTCGCGATCTAACAAATGCTCCTTTTGCTTTCATTATATATAATTTATCTAATTCTGCCTGTAGATTCATTAACAAGTTAGAATTCCTGTCAGAATCATTATCAGTGATGTTACAAATAGCTCTAATAATTTCCTCTTCCTTTAACTTATTAGACTTTGCAACTTCTTTGCCTTTTTTAACTGCACTAAGTCTAATCTGAAATTTCTTAAACTCCCAATTTTTACCGTACAAATTTGTTTGCTTAGCTTGACTCCAACATGTTTGTATTATCTTTTTAATCTCATGTTTAAAACAATCAATTTCCAATAATCTATTATCAAACTTCCAGTAAGTCTTAGAACCTTTATGAAAAGTTTCATTATTCCAGTTAACAAGAAGATAATTCATTTTGTGATCAGACAATATTGATGGTTCAATTGAAACTCTGTGTGTATTTTGTTCTAAAGAATTAGAAATTAGCCAAAAATCAATTCTTGACTGTTTAGATTTATCCCTATTACTCCATGTGTACTCTTTTAACAATGGATGTTTATGTCTCCATACATCAATTAACCCCAAATTACTACAAAATTTAAATAACTCTGAATCCATTGTAGATGGTCTAACTGGAACAGGAATTCTATCCATCTTAACATCTGGGGCAATATTAAAGTCCCCACCTAGAATAATCTCTATATCATGAAATCTTTCTCTTACCTTATTAATTTCATTTTCAATATCAGAGAACAAATCAGCATTATATTGTTTAATATTTGAAGCATATACAGTACCTAACAAAAACATTTTCCCATCAACTATGATGGTTAAAATGATCCATCTACCCCCATTATGAACTTTACTACTAACAACTTTACCTTTAAATGAACCCTTTAAAATTGCAACTCCTGCTGAGTGATTGCTCCCAAAAGAATGCCAAATTTCACTGCCCCATTGAGCCTTCCAAAAACTCACATCTGAAGAACAAGCATGAGTCACTTGTAAAAAAATAAAAATCCACATTAAATCTTTTACAATACAAAAAAAAAACAGCCTTTCGTTTTGTTACATCTCGAATACCCCTGACATTAAAAGAACAAAAAGATAATTGATAGCCACGTCAAGTTACAGCTGTTCTCCATGAGTCAAGCCAAGTCACAGCTGTTCTCCATGAGTCGAGTCAAGCCAAGTCACAGCTGTTCTCCAAGAATCAAGCCAAGTTACAGCTGTTGTTCCTGAATCAAGCCAAGTTACAGCTGCTGTTCCTGAGTCAAGCCAAGTTACAGCTGTTGTTCCTGAGTCAAGTCAAGTTACAGCTGGGTTGTCTATGTTAAGCCAAACCACAGCTGATCTCCATGAACCAAGCCAAGTTACAGCAGATCTTCATAAGCCGAGTCAAGGTACTGCTGTTGTCCCTGAGCCAAGTCAAGCCACAGTTGATCTTCACGAGCCAAGCCAAGTTACAGCAGATTTTCATGAGCCAAGTCAAGTTACTGCTGTTGTTCCCGAGTCAAGTCAAGCCACAGCTGACCTTCATGAGCCAAGTCAAGCCACAGCTGATCTTCCTGAGCCAAGTCAAGTCACAGCTGACCTTCCTGAGCCAAGTCAAGTCACAGCTGGTCTTCACGAGCCAGGTCAAGTCATGGCTGTTCTGCACGGCCGACCTCCCTGAGTCGAGTCAAGTCACGGCCGACCTCTCTGAGTCAAGTCAAGTCACGGCAGACCTTCCTGAATCAAGTCAAGAAACGGCTGCGCTCCTAACAAAGCCTCTTCACGACATGGCTGTTAGTATAGAGACTCGCCACGGCCGTCATGCAGGAAACTCACCAGGTCCCGTCTGACCTTCCAAAGCCACGTCACGTCTCAGCTGACCTCCTAGAGCCTCGTCACGTCTCAGCTGACCTCCTAGAGCCTCGTCACGTCTCAGCTGATTGTCTAGAGCCTCGTCACATCTCAGCTGACCTCCTAGAGCATTGTCAAGTCTCAGCTGACATTCCAGAGCCTCGTCAGGTCTTAGCCGCCTTTCCAAAGCCTTGCCAGGTCTCGTCTCAGCTCCCAAGCCATGCAGAGCCCATGCTCCCAAGCCACGCAGAGCCCACGTTCCCAAGCCACATGTCCACAGCGTCCACACCCTCATGACCGGCAGGCATCTCACTATCTACTGTGCTGCCTGTAATAGCTGTTGCCATTTTGAGCGTGTGGGCTACACACTGTGCTCCAGAGGGCTCGTCTGACAACGAGTCTGCTCCAGAGGGCTCGTCTGACCACGAGTCTGCTCCAGAGGCTTCGTCTGACCACGAGTCTGCTCCAGGGGTCTCATCTGACCACTCGTTTGACACTGAGTCTGCGCCAATGCCCCCGGAGATGGCGTCTCCGGCTGCAGAACCTCCTAAGGGGGCGGCGTCCTTCTATGAACTCTCTGCCCATCATGTTACGGCCAAGGAGGCCTGTCATGAACTCTCTGCTCAGCTATGGATGTCATTTGTTCCACTGTGGGTATCTTTGCTCCTGTCTGCTCTGCCTGCCCCGCCGTGGCTCCCTGCTTTGCCTGCCCTGCTCTGCCTGCCCCGCCATGGCTCCCTGCTCTGCCTGCTTTGCCTGCCCTGCCATGGCACCCTGCTCTGCCTGCTCTGTCTGCCCCGCCATGGCTTCCTGCTCTGCCTGCTCTACCTGCCCCGCCACGGCTGCCTGCTCTGCCTGCTCCACCATGGCTCCAGGCTCCTCAGAATCTACCATGGTGGACTTCTGCTCCAGTGTTACACTGTCTGCCATTGCGCCACGGCCCAGGTCCTCCAAGGTTCCACTGTTTGCCACAGCTCCACGGCCCAGGCCCTCCAAGGTTCCACTGTCTGCCACTGCTCCACGGCCCAGGCCCTCCAGTGTTTCACTGTCTGCTACTGTTCCATGGCCCAGGTCCTCCAGTGCTTCACTGTCTGTCACTGCTCCACAATCCAGGCCCACCTCCTCTGCACAGACCTGGCCCTCCATCCCACCCCCTGTTTTGCCTCTGTTCCCCCACCCTCCTGGACTGTTGTTTTGAGTGCCAGGAGTCACTCCTAGAGGGGGGGATTCTGTAACGCCACGCCAGCAGAGGGAGCCCTTGCTCATGGACTGTCTGTTACTGCTCCCTCTGCTGCTTCTATAGTTACTTCCTGTTTGGCAGCCATATAAGGCAGGCCATGCCAAACAGCCACCGCAAAGTATTGTTTTGCCTGTGCAGACTCTACCAAGCGTTTTCCCTGTTTTCATTGCCTTGTTTTTGTTATTTTCCATGGTTTTGTTTCTTAGTCATAGTTTTGCCTTGTTTCTTTGCCATAGTTTGTCTAGCTTCATTGCCATAGTTTTTGCCTGGTTTCTTAGCCTTGTTCATTTGTTACTTTGGACTGCTCTCTCTTGGATTTTGACCTTCTGCCTGCTTATTTGGATTTTGCTTTTGTCTTGCCTACGTATTACTGGTCGTTTGGAGATCGACCCTGCCTGTCTTGACTACGCTGTGTTTAATAAAGCTTGCATCTGGATCTAACATGCTTCACAAGAGTCACGTTACAAAGAGACAGACTCTTTGTACTGCATGGAACCATCGGTCATAAGCGGTTGGTATGAGGTGTGTGTGTGTGTTTTTTTTTTTTTTTTGTTGTATATGTGTGTGTTTCCATCAAAGTATTTTGTTTTATCAAAACAAATCTTAAGGTAATGTTATATAACTAATGTCTAGTGGTTTGAAGGTGAAATTTACCTCATGGAACTGTAGGGATTTAAACTAAATTACAAAGGTTAAACAAGTGATGAAGAGGATAAAATTCTTGCCATCAAAAATAATTTTCTTGCACTACAAATTAAAAATAGTTAAGGACCCTGCAAGTAGCTATATCATAGTTCAGGGTATGCTATTATTTCAAAATATAAATCCGATAAATGTGTATGGTCCTAATGAAGATGACACTAAATTCTATGATAATTTGTTTCTGACTGTCTCAGATCTCCCTGGGTAATATATAATACCTGGCAATTTTAATTGTACGTTAAATCCAGCAAAAGATAGATCTTAAGGTTTAGATAATACACTAGGTTCGAGGACAACAATAACAATTTTTTAAAATAATTAAATGTGTTGGATATATGGAGATATAGTAA
The DNA here is from genome assembly GCA_036247105.1 of Cirrhinus mrigala. NCBI lineage: Eukaryota > Metazoa > Chordata > Actinopteri > Cypriniformes > Cyprinidae > Cirrhinus > Cirrhinus mrigala. The sequence continues at coordinate 37,278,798 of CM070023.1, read as the reverse complement.
GCCTAATGCAGTAGAATACACATTATTCCAGCACTTATAAAACTTACTCAAGTATAGACTATATTTCTTTTTTTTTTTTTTTTTTTTCAGCACAACTTATATAAAAAACTGATGACTGTCATTATAGTAATATCGGACCATGCAGCTATATCACCCATTTATACACATACTAAACTTGTGAGGGATTCACCGCAATAGCCCCTTTAATGAGGGGTGTGTTTCCCAAAAGCAACTATGGTCGCAAGTTCCGTCGTTACCAATAGATTTCAGTGGAACTGATGACAAACATCTGCTTGCGTATAATGGGAGGCATTTAAGGCCTTGATTAGCTTTACTAGCTCAAAGAACAAGAGTACACAAATGGAAAATAAGATATTAGATGAGAAAAAAACAACAACAACAACAACAACAAAAAAAACCCCTTGAAACAGTTCTCTACAACAACATACCCAACCAATTCCAAATGCACAATTACACCTACTTAGATCACAGTACAATGACTTGTCAGCTAACAAAGCAGCAGTTCATTTAATGAGACAATCCAGTCTATTAACTACATTGAAGATCCAAGCAGTAGAACTATATTAGATCCTACAGAAATTAATAAGGCCTTCAAGGTATTTTTATGAGAAACTGTATAGCTCTTGAGGGTACTACCAGACTTGATAAGCAGACACAATTTCTAAATAACCTTAATATTCCTAGAATTTAAGAAAATGAACGTATATTATTTTATTTTTTGTAATATTATTTACAGATCTTAATATTATTTAGAGATCTTAGATTGTTATCTACAGATCTTATTAAACCTTTGGATTGAATAATTTGATAAATTTCAGAATATAAAGTTAATTTCTTCAAATCATCTATAATGTTACTTAACGAATAAGAGAGGAAAAATAGCCAAGGTTATGCTTCTGTCTTCAGTTCAACGGGTAATTTTATCTGGGTATAAAAATTGTCCATGAGGTGAATAAGATTGCTCAGATAAATTGACCAAATTTTGGAAGCTACTACCTCTTCAGTAGAACGTTGGACATCTTTACCCATCTCAATGATTGGCAGGATAAATATCCTAAAAATGAATATACTCCCTAAATTTTTTTATTTGTTTCAAAATATTTCCCTACCTCCTCTCTCATCTTTGTTTACTAGAATTAGAATTAATTGTTTACCAACTTTATTTGGCAAAACAAATGTCCCAGACTATATCTACCTTTATTATAACTACCATTTGATAGAGGAGGACTTATATGTCCAAACATCCAGTGCTTTTACTGGGCAGCTCAGCTGTGTACAATCAAGTTTTATTTTTCATCCTATAGCCCTCCTGCTCGGATGGATTTGGAATCCTGTTCCATTACACCAAGATTACCAATGCACTTATATCTGTATTCGGCAGACGACAAATACATAAGAAAAAACACTCAGACAACCCTATTATATTGAACATAATCAATATTTGGTTTCATTCTTCTAAATATTTGAATATAAACCTCCCTTGGTCATGTTTCAGTCCTGTTTGGGGTAATGTTAACTTTAAACCAGGGGAAATGTGATGCAGGATTTCAGATATGGGCTAAAAAAGGGTTAAGGAAAGTGGAAGACATGCACAAAGAGGATAAAGTATTTATGTCCTTTGCAGCAATATTAACCAAATGTCACATTCCAGAGATATTTTTTCAAATGTCTTCAAGCTTTATATGCTCGTCTCAAAAGCATTTATTAACCTCATTAAAGGCAGCAATCATAGGACACTGTTATGATAAAAGTTCAGTCTCCTCTTTGTATGAATTGTTTGTATCTGGGTCTAATGAATCCTCAGAATCAAAATTAAGATTATGGAAAGAAGATATAGATCAGGGGTGGCGATCGTCGGTCCTGGAGAGCTGCAGCCATGCAAAGTTTTGCTTCATCCCTAATCAAACGAACCTGAACGAACTAATCAAGGTCTGGGCGATTACTAGAAAGCTACAGGCAGGTGAGTTTTAATTAGGGTTGGAGTTGAACTCTGCAGGGCTGCGGCTCTCCAGGACTGGAATTCGCCATGCCTGATATAGATCATGAAATATCTCTAGAAGAATGGAATGAGGCATGTAAGAAATCTCAGATGCAGTCAACAGTAACTTGAAACTCATACAGTATAACTGGTTGATGAAAACATGTATAACTCCTGCTATATTGCACAAGTTTAATGATAATATTTCTAATACCTGTATAAAGTGTAATGAGGTAAGAGATACACTGTACCACTGCACATGGTATTGTGAGAAAGTGAAGCACTTTTGGCAAGGTATTATTAATATGATTGACAAAATTTTATTAAAGAAATGACCACTGGATCCTATGCTTTTTATCCTGGGTATATATCCTATCAGCCCTCTCTTACACAGCAAAGAAGTCAGATTCATAGCAATGTGTATTTTACAAGCTAAATGTAGAATTGCTCTTAATTGGAAAAATATCAATGTGCCAAGAATTGGAAAGTGGATTAAAGAAATGGTGTCAAACATGTCAATGGAAAAGTAAAGTATCGATCACATATTTTTATTTTTTTATTTTCTTTCCGTTGTGATATCCAAACTGAAAAAGTAATAAATATATTGTTCCAAAAAAAAAAAAGCACTACTGAACTGTGTTCAAAGTTTTGTATTGCTTATATTTAAACTATTACATATTTCATGTATATTTACATTGAGTATAGTGTTTTTGCATCTGAAAAGGCTTTTATCCGTGCACCATGACAAATATAGGCTACCGAAAAATTTAATTAAATGCTATGACGTGTATGATAAATATACATGTACTATTTGAACCTAGAAAAGTACAATCATAAGTGTTTCCTGTCTTTCAGCCAGACATCCTGGCCATGGCTCACATGCGCAGGCTTACTCCCTCTCCAGCCCTCATTTTCAACACAGTCATTGCTCTTATTGTTCTCATTCCGGGAGACTTCCAGGCCATAGTGAACTTCTTCAGGTATAGTGCCTGATTTTGCATGACTTTTAATCGCTTTATCTACTGTATGTACTATTAAAATTAAGGTAATAACAACAGTGCTTAAAACATTATATGTAAAACTACATGACAAAAGTAAGTCAAAACAAACTTTGACGGTGGTGTGAGAAAGCCTGACCAGAAAGTTTGAATTTTTAATAGCTTTAAAGGGGATACCTAATGCTATTTCATGCATTCTGACTTATTTATTCTGCTAAGCTGGATTCTCATGATAAACATGACCAAGGTCTCAAGAAACCAGTTGGATATATGGTGAAGTGTTTCCGTGCTAAAGACACTCCTTTAGGCTTCATATAGATGGTTTTTCTTATGGCTTTTATTTCTTTGAAAAGAATTGGGGATTTGCAGTCTCTGTCAGGCTCATGATCCTGCTTAAACTGTGCCCCAGGCCTAGTCAAAGCTATTTTGCATCCTCACCCTAATTATCTTCCTAAAGTTCCGTTCTTGACCATACATACGGTCATTCTTGAAGCCTTCTACCCTCCGACATTCATGACACCGGAGCAAGAGAGACTTCATTTACTGTGTCGTGGCAGTACATGCTCTTAAGATTTATATCCACCGCACTAGCCAGTGGCGTAAGTCGGGGCAGCTTTTCATATGTTATGGGAGCTGCAACCGGGGGGTGGCTGCCAGTAGACTAGGGTGACCAGACGTGCCACTTCCCAGGGACACGTTCAGCACAGGATTTCTAAATTGCCCGAAATAACCAGGTGTTGGTTGTTTGCGCTGCACTGATTGATCGTTGTATGACATCAAAATACCCCAAGAGCTAAACAGACATCTATTTTAGGCAATTTAGAAATGCTGTGCTGAACGTGTAACTGGGAAGTGGCATGTCTGGTCACCCTACACTAGACAAACAATGTCACATTGGGTGAGGGATGCTATTGCCCTAGCCTATGAGGCGTATGGTCAAGTTTCTGCTCTAGGTGTTAGGGCCCATTCGACCAGCGTGTTTGCATCCTTTAAGGCTCTAGCAAGAGTTGTCCCCTTTGCAGCAAGTGTGTGATGCAGCGGGCTGGTCCTCCCCACACACATTTATCAGATTCTATAGTTTGGATGTCCATGCTACCCGGGGCTCACATGTCCTTGAGTCAGCATCCCGAAGTCATGTCTTAGACCACTTCAATGTTTGTGCGCGCACACTACACAACCTTGAGGGGTTCAGACACTTTCAGTGCAGCGGCGTTGGTATTCATAAGTGTTAATGAAATGCAGCATAGAGTGTAGTTTTTAACTGTAAAGGCCCGTTCACACCAAGAACGATAACTACAACTATAAAGATAAAGTTCTAAAAGTTCATACCATGACTATAACTGTCACACACACATACACAGGAGGAGACAAGAGGTAAGTAACAGTCGAGTTTGATATTTATTTCACAGCAATGGATGAACAGAGCAGTAGATTGAAATGCAGAGAGTAAGCTTAGCTGACAGTCCTGGTAGTGATGAGTAGATAAGAGTCTGATAGTGAGCCACAACAAGTCCAGCCGGAGCACGGAGAGCAGAATCCTCAAACAGGGCATAAAGAGTCAGGAGCTAACTTAGGAGGTGTAAACAGTAGACCCAACGAGGTGCAAATGGAAGCAGTGCTCTATTTATAGGGAGGAGTTAATCAGGGAACAGGTGTGCGTGATCAGAACTCCGGTGACGAGGAACGAGTGGGCGGTGCTCCGGGGGGTGTGGCAGGTGAGGGTGGCTGCGGTGAATGCCTGATAATAACGGTCATGACAGTCACTTTCAGAATGATTTTTTACATCTGATGAACAATGAAACACTGACAGTTAATCAGACTTCATTCAAATTTAAAGGGCCTGGACATTTGAAATAGCAGATTACATTGTAGAGAAGCAAACAGACATTGCACAGCAAACAGAGAAACATAAAACATAAAATTACCTCAGGAATTCAGCGCTAGTTTGAACAAAAATGTCTTGCCTCATTTGAAGTTGCAGTAGAAAAGAGCATGTATTGTTTTTTCCACTACACCGACTACGTTAGAGATCAGATAGTTTACGCTAGATTCGCTGTTTAGATGTGCTCGAAATGTGCATCCTGAGGACATGGTTAATTTCATGTAAATGCAACAAAAACAGAGTTATCATTCACTGGTGTGAACGGGCCTTAACCTTGTTTCCTGAAAAAACTAAACAATATGGTACAAAAAACGAAAACAAAAGGACAGACAACATGGCAAATAAAAATAAAGAAAATGCCTGGACCTTATGACTACTGACTTAAGTGCTTCTGTGGGGATTAAGGTAAAAAAGCTTTTTTACAAAATGCTGAATGGTGCCAGCAGAATGCAAGTAGTAACATTGCCACTCATGATTGGTCAGTTGTCTGTTGTCAGGCTACTAGTTTCTCTCTAGCTAGCCAAGTGCGCTATTTGAGAAACATCTGATCATCCTCCATAACACAATTACTATTTACATCTCAAACTGAATGTAAACACTTGCATTACCAAGGCAACTACTGGCACGTTTGCATTACAAGCTGTGTTACCAGCCTTATAGTGGAATATGAACCCATTTCCGTGGTGACTGCCCTGGATCTGCACAGAATGAAAAAAAGTTAAGCAACGAGAACAGTTCGTCCCACAGTGGAAATGTGGTTCTTGTTCTAGTTCCTCACTGTCCTGGAACTGGGAGTCTACTCCTGGAACATCTGAAGGTTCTCTAGACCACAGGAACACCAGAGGAAACCATGCATGCATTGAAACAGTCAAGCCGGTGGAAGATTGTTTAAGAGAGTTTTGGGCGTACTCAGCCCAGGTGAGGAACTAGTTCCAGGAATTCTAGTGGCTGTGACAGAAGGTTCAGAGGAAACAGCCGAACTCCTTGATCTTTCTCTCCATCTAACTATTTCAAGTGTGTAAAGCTCTTGAGAGACTCACGGGGTCCCATGGTCTGTGAAGTGGTAAATGGGAGGCTCATCTTGGGTGAAAACAAGTCACTGAAAGGGGTGTAACAAGCTGGGATATCTACAGATTCCTTTGCAACAGGGCTCTCAAAGGAGGTGGCTAGGAGTGGAATTGTCTCTGCAAGTATGGTATTTGATGAGTCAGGGGCACCCCAAAATGATGTCAGCTGTGGACCATCTCTAAAACCAGGAATTTTATGTGCTCTTGGTAGTGGGCTTTTTGATAAACCTCTTTTGGAGCCAGAGATGGTGACAGAGCTCCCCTGAGATGAAGCTGTCATTTGACCCAGGGTCCATATGGGGACAGACTGGAAGGGAAAGATCAGATGCAGTAACATTTGCAGTGAACATAAGTGGGGATGAATACTAACTCAAACTTTGGATGCAACTCACCATAGGTCAAGGAGGATGAATGGGACATGACAGACATCCATTTGACATCCAGACAAAACATTTGATTTCCTTCATTTTTTTTTTCTTCTTCTTCTTAAGGGGAGACTTAAGAACGCTGCTTTTTTCATGTACCTGTCAAGTTTGAGATTTTGAGCTTTTTGGTTTTTCATAAAGTGTTTTTTCAGACTAGTGGAAAGAAAACATCCAAAAGACACTGTTAAGTGTTTCGTTTATCAAAATCAAAAACAAATCACCTTTATTTATATACCGCCTTTAACAATACAGAATTGTGACAAGGTGGCTGTACAGTATTAAATAGGAAATAGTTCATCAACAATGCAAAGGGCAACAGTAAACACTCAATTTTCAGGTAAAGGTAGTTAATCAAATACAATAAAATAAAATACAATATTGTGTGAAGATAAAGTGTCCCCAACTAAGCAAGCCAGAGGCGACAGCGGCAAGGAACCAAAATTCCATCTGTGACAAATGGAAATGGAAAAAAACCTTGGGAGAAACCAGGCTCAGTGGGGGGCCAGTTCTCCTCTGGCCAGACACAAAGGACTCACCAGGTCCCGTGGTCCTGTGCCGACAGCCGTCTAGGTGACGAGGTCTTCACTGGGGATCCGTCTCTGGGGCTCATCTAGTCGATGTGGTCTCCGCTGACATTCAGGGCTGTCGAGGTCGTCTCTTGGTGCTGATCCACCATCTGCGCTGGATACGGACTGGATCTGGTGGTTAAGGTGACTGTAACGGAGTGAACGAGACGAGAGGCGAGTGGATCCATGTGCGAGCTTTTAATAAACAAACAAGACAGATACAAGGTCGAGCAGGCAGGGTCGAGACAGGAGCAGACAGGTATATGACGGGCAGTCGAAGAGAATGATCCGATAAACAAGAGCGATAATCCACAAGGCAGGCGGCTAGACAGACGTAAACGAGAAAACCAGGCGGGAGATCAGAAACCAGGAACTAGGAACTTGGAACAGGAACTAGGAATACACTAGGAATGCAACAATACAATCACAACAATCCGTAACATAAACTGGGGAAGTCCGGGCTTTATAGGAAGCCTGATTGGTCACGGGGGCTGACGCAATCAGTGCGGTGTAGGATGGGAGATGCAGTCCGAAGTGCAACGTAACAGTCAGAGTGGAATGGAAAGGTGAGAGTGACATCTGGTGGTGAGCAGTCCGCAGAGCACCAACCAGATTCGTGACAGTGACCTCGGAATAAGAAAGAAACAGACTAATATTAGCGTAGATGCCATTCTTCTTACGATGCACTGAGTACATCGGGTGTTATGGGAAGTGTTCCTGGTTCCGGTTGACCTAATTAGTGCAGCCTAACAATCCTTTAACGTATTTGAATTATAGAAATGTGTTGATGTTTTATGTGTAAGCAAGGTTAAAGAGATGGGTCTTTAATCTAGATTTAAACTGACAGAGTGTGTCTGCGTCCCGAACAGTGTTGGGTAGATTGTTTCAAAGTTTGGGTGCTAAATAAGAAAATGATCTGCCACCCGCAGTTGATTTAGATATTCTAGGTATTATCAAATTGCCAGAGTTTTGAGAACGCAGTGGACGTGAGGGACTATAATGCGATAAGAGCTTGCTCAGGTACTGAGGAGCTAAACCATTCAGGCCTTTATAAGTAATTAGCAAGATTTTAAAATCTATACAATGTTTAATAGGGAGCCAGTGCAGTGTTGACGGAACCGGGCTAATATGATCATACTTTTTGGTTCTAGTAAGAACTCTAGCTGCTGCATTTTGGACCAGCTGGAGTTTGTTTATTAAGCGAGCAGAACAACCACCCAATAAAGCATTACAATAATCTAATCTTCATAAACGCATGAATTAATGTTTCAACATTTGACATTGAGAGCATAGGTCGTAATTTAGATATATTTTTGAGATGGAAAAATGCAGTTTTGCAAATACTGGAGATGTGGTTTTCAAAGGAAAGATTGCCATCAAATAGCACACCTAGGTTCCTAACTGATGACGAAGAATTGACAGAGCAGCCATCAAGTATTAGACAGTGTTTTAGGTTATTACACGCTGAGGTTTTAGGTCCAATAACTAACACCTCTGTTTTTTCAGAATTTAGCAGTAAGAAATTACTTGTCATCCAATTTTTTTAACTCAGCAACACAATCCCTTAGTTTTTCAAATTGGTATGTTTCGCCGGGCCGCGAAGAAATATAGAGCTGAGTATCATCAGCGTAACAGTGAAAGCTAACACCATATTTCCTGATGATATCACCCAAGGGTAACATGTAAAGTGTAAAAAGTAATGGCCCTAGCACTGAGCCTTGCGGTACTCCATACTGCACTTGTGACCGATATGATACCTCTTCATTTACTGCTACGAATTGATAGCGGTCAGATAAGTACGATTTGAACCATGCCAATGCACTACCACTAATGCCAATGTAATTTTCAAGTCTGTTCAAGAGAATGTTGTGGTCAACCGTATCGAACGCAGCACTAAGATCCAGTAGCACTAACAGAGAGATACAACCACGATCGGATGATAAGAGCAGATCATTTGTAACTCTAATAAGAACAGTCTCAGTACTATGGTACGGTCTAAAACCTGACTGGAAATCCTCACAGATATCATTTTTCTGTAGGAAGGAAGATAATTGTGAGGATGCAACCTTTTCTAATATCTTTGACAGAAATGGGAGATTCGAGATAGGTCTGTAATTAATTAATTCGTTGGGGTCAAGTTGTGGTTTTTTAATGAGAGGTTTTGGGGACATATCCTAATGACAGTGATGAATTAATAATATTTAGCAGAGGATCTATGAGATCTGGAAGCAAGTCTTTTAGTAGCCTAGATGGAATAGGGTCTAGCATACAAGTTGTTGGTTTAGATGCTTTAACAAGTTTATACAATCCTGACCTATAGTAGAGAATGAGTGGAATTGTTCCCCAGGAGATCTGTAGGACACTATCTGATGCGATGCTGTAACTGACGGCTGCATGGTGACAATTTTGTCTCTAATAGTATCGATCTTGGAAGTGAAGTAGTTCATAAAGTCATTACTGCTATGCTGATGGGCATAGTCAGTGCCTGTTGGTTCTTTATTTTTTGTTAACTTAGCCACTGTATTGAATAAATACCTAGGATTATGTTTGTTTTCTTCTAAAAGAGTCGAAAAGTAATCAGATCTTGCCGATTTTAACGCTTTTCTATACGATAGGGTACATTCACGCCAAGCAGTACGAAAAACCTCTAATTTTGTTTTCCTCCAGCTGCGCTCCATTTTCCGGGCTGCTCTCTTTAGGGCGCGAGTGTGCTCGTTATACCACGGGGTCGGACTGTTTTCCTTAATCTTTCTTAGGCGCAGAGGAGCGACCGTATCTAGAGTCCTGGAAAAGAGAGAGTCAATAGTTTCTGTTACATCATCAAGTTTTTCTGAGCTATTGGACATGCTGAGGAATTCAGATAAGTCAGGAAGATTACTCAGAAAGCAGTCTTTTGTAGTAGAAGTGATGGTTCTACCATACTTGTAATAAGGAGTTGAATTTACAGTTTTATTTATCTGGAGTATACACGAGACTAGATAATGATCAGAGATGATATCACTTTGCTGCAGAATCTCAATGGCATTGACATCAATTCCATGTGACAGTATTAAGTCTAGAGTATGATTTCGACAGTGAGTGGGACCTGACACGTGTTGTCTAACTCCAATAGAATTTAAAATGTCTGTGAATGCTGCTGCCAGAACATCGATTTCATTATCGACATGGATGTTAAAGTCACCTACTATTAAGACCTTATCTGTAGCCAACACCAGCTCAGATATAAAATCAGCGAATTCTTTAAGAAAATCTGTATGGTGCCCTGGTGGCCTGTATACAGTAGCAAGTACAAACGTCATGGGGGGTTTATCATTAACACTTGTTTCTCTGGATAATGTTACATGAAGCACCATTACTTCAGTTATACTTGAAGCCCGCTCTCTGAGAAACACTGAAAATATTGCTATACATTGTAGAGACACCTCCCCCTTTACCTTTTAGACGTGGCTCATGTTTATAGGTGATCTTGAGGGGTAGACTCGTTTAAGATAATGTAATCATCTGGTTTTAGCCAGGTTTCAGTCAAACATAGCACATCTAGGTTATGATCAATGATCAGACGGTCGGATTAGCCAGTCTGTTTGCTTCCTGACCTGGGCCCCAGTTAGTCAAGTGCAAACTCTAAGACTATTTGCCATATTACTAGAGAGAAGAGCGGCACCACCCCTGGAAGGATGAAGACCATCTCTTTTCAACAGGTCAGGTCTGCCCCAAAAACTTGTCCAATTGTCTATGAAACCTATGTTATTCTGCGGGCACCACTTAGACATCCAGCCATTTAGTGATGACAGTCTGCTATGTATCTCGTCACCACGATACGCAGGGAGGGGGCCAGAGCAAATTACAGTGTCTGACATCGTACTTGCAAGTTCACACACCTCTTTAACATTATTTTTAGTGATCTCCGACTGGCGAAGTCGAACATCATTTGTGCCGACGTGAATAACGATCTTACTGAATTTACGTTTAGCATTAGCCAGCACTTTTAAATTTGCCAAGATGTCAGGCGCTCTGGCTCCCGGTAAACATTGGACTATGGTGGCTGGTGTCTCTATTTTCACGTTCCGTACAATAGAATCGCCAATAACTAGAGCACTTTCATCAGGTTTCTCAGTGGGTGCGTCACTGAGTGGGGAGAACCTGTTTGATGTTCTGATCGGAACGGAGAAGCGGTGTTTTGACCCGCGACTATGCCATCTCACAGTCACCCAGTTGCCCTGCTGCAAAGGCGAAGTTACTGAAACCGAACAATGTACGGGACGTCCTGAGCTAGTCGCATCCAAAGCCATATCTAACGCCCTCACATTCTTACTATCCTTGATTAAAGTTTGGATGCGTGTCTCTAGTTCTGAAATCTTCTCTGTCAGCCTAACTATTTCCCTCCATTTATCACATGTGAATCCCTCACTGCCGACAGAGATTGATAAACTATGCATATGACAGGTGCTGCAGGTTACCAGGAAAGGAGAAGAAGTCATTACTCACCGTAGTTGTAGAACGATTTCAACTCACCACTGTTGTTTGATGAACTTGTGAAGAAAAAAGCAGGGGGAGAAAGTAACAACGGTTGTAGAGGCGGATAAAAAAAGTAAAAGTGAATGGCAAGCTAACCCGCTAACACACTGCAGGCACGCTGCACTCGCGGTTGTGGAACAAAAATGAGCGATCAACGAGAGCGAGGGAAAAAAGGAAAGCGGTAGTAGACATGAATAGAGACATGAGTGGGAACGCAAATGGCAGGCTAACCGGCAAACGGAATGCTAGCGCACAGCACGCCGTTGCACTCGCGGTTATAGAATAAAAGCGAACGATCGGATTAATTTGATGGATAATATCAGAAATCTGATGGGAAAAAGCTATATTTTGTCACTTTAAACAACAGAAAGTAATAGTAAAATAGAGATTTCTTCAGAAAAATGAAACTCCAGGGAGCTACAAACGCACACCACTTTGCAACACGAGACCAGAAACCGGTACTTATCTTTACATTTTTATTCCTGTCTTTATCTTGAAGGTTATTACAGAGGGATTTGTTCATATATAATTTGCTTGATCTTATACCGCATTTTATTCCCCCCCAAAATTGTAAAAAAAATATGTTGTTTTCTGTCTGTTCTAAGTTTTTTTCTGAATTATGGCGTGCAAAAAATGCGATACCCAAAATTCCCTTTTTAAAAACATTTGACTCTAGTATGTCAAAAAAATTAAACAAGAATTTTGAAACTGACTTTATCCAGTGTTTAGATTTTTGTACTAGAAATTTATGCAAATTAGAAATGTATTATTTCATTAAATAATGCCTCATTTGCATATTTAAACCTAACACTTTAGAAAACTTGTAATACAAAAAATGTTCGCAATTATCAATGTAATTAATGAACTGGGTAAGTAAGGTGATAACTATTATTATTTTTTTTTTTTGTTTTGATTTGTTTTGTTTTACCCTATTTACCTGCAGTGTCTCACCTGAAGAAGTTTTAAGTCTCTCAGACAGATTGTTTTTACTAGGGTGTCCTGGTAGTTGTTGAAGTATTGCTAGGTGTGGTTGTATGGTTGCTAGGCTGTTCCTGGAGGTTGATAGGTGGTTTTTCGGCAGCTATGGGTGTTCTGAATGGTTGCTAAAGTGTTCTGGATAGTTCCTAGGTGTTTGCTAGGGTGTTGCTAGGTAGTTGCTAGGCTGTTCTGGCAGAATGAGTCTCATGCTTCTGGGAGTTTAGATTTAAATTAAAAAGTTAACGTTTAAAGTTAAATAGTGTTGGTTTAGGGCAAAGACTTTATACATTCGGGTTCATATATATTTGTGGACACTGACACAGTTTTCATAATGTTGGCTCTGTATGCCACCAGAATAGAATTAAAATGAAACAATCGAGATGAAATTGAAGTCCAGACTTTAAGCTTTAATTCAAGGGGTTGAACAAAAATATAACATAAAATGCTTAGAAATTACAATATATTACATACATTACAAAACAACAAAATATTTTATTGAGAATCCTTTGCAGGTAATTTCTGTCTTAAGTCTGGAACTCATGGACATGGTTTGTTTGTGGGTCTTTATGTCTTCAGCAAGTTAAATGCCATTAAAGGTTAAAGGCCACTGCAGAATAGTCCACTTTTTACTTTTAAAAAATCCTGGGCTGCTTTTACTGTATGTTTTGGGTTATCATCCATTTGTACTATGAAGCGCTGCCCAATCAACTTTGCTGCATTTGACTAAATCTGGGCAGAGTATATGTACACTTATATGTACCAGAGTGTGGGAGCGGAGTGTGGAGTGGAGCGATGTAATTTTTAATGGAGTGAAGAGCGGATATTTTAAAAGTCGGAACGTTGTGGTTTTCACTCACTCCAAGAGCGCTCCAGCATCGCTCCATCACAAGTACAATTTATGACAATGACCCATAATATAACTGCATATTTAGCAATAATTCACATGTTAAACATAGCCTGTTTAGCTAGCTTGATAGGGATGGATCACTCAAATCAGAAAGAATGTGAAGACTAGGATGACGGCAATGGACGTGAGCAGAAAGTTATAGTTTTCAGTGAATTAGTTTATTTTCAGGTGAAAGCTTGATTTAAAGAAGTACAACACTTATTCACACACAATCGCTCTCTCAGTAATGCATTCAAATAAATGTAAACTTACTTCATTCAGTAAACTTACTGGTACTTCATCTGTATCCGATTTCGAATGAGAAGAAATCTGTAAGAAATGCAGCGATCCGTAGGTAAAATAACTGACGAAACGTACTGTTATTTTCATCACAAACATTTCCACAGCAAAAACCAGCAATTATACATTTGAATGCTGACAACCATGTAAGCTTGGCATGAGGAAAACTATCCTGTTGTTTTATGTCTGTTATTTTCTTCTTTTAATATACGTTATGAACAGAACTGTGGTATTTCAAACATACTGAAGTAGTTTAGACGCAGAGCGAAGGTGGAGCGGTGTTTCTGGTATCAGTGAGCGAGCAGTGGAGCGGCAGCGGGAAACACTGAACCTGGAGCGGAGCTGGAGCAGAGTGGTTATTAAATGCTCGGAGCGCTGTGGGGAATTTGTTATCGCTCCACTCCGCTCACATACTCTGATATGTACACTTCAGAATTCATTTGGCTGCTTCTGTCTTTTGTCATGTCATCAATAAACACCAGCAACCCAGTGCCAAAGGAAGCTATGCATGCTCATGCCATCACTCTGCTCCACCATGTTTCACAGATGATATTGTATGCTTTGGATCATAAGCTGTTCCAAGCCTTCTCCACACATTTTTCTTCCTGTCATTCTAGTACAGGTTGATCTTAATTTCAGCTGTCCAAAGAATGCTTTTCCAGCAGTGGTCTGGCTTTTTTTAAAATGTTTTTTGGCAAAGTCTAATCTGGCCTTGTTTGCACCTTGTGGTGAACCCTCTGTATTTGCTCTTGTGAAGTTTTCTCTTGATTGTAGACTTTGACAGTGACATGCCTACCTCCTGGAGAATGTTCTTCACTTAGCTGGATGTTGTGAAATGTTTTTCTTTACCATGGAGCCATGGAGAGGATCATCCTAACAACTGTCTATTTTCTTTTTTTTTTTTTTTTTTTCTTTTGCATTCAGTTGACCACATGATGTGGGTTCAGAGCAACAGATTCCAAATACAAAATGGCACACTAAGAATCAACTCCAGACCTTTTACCTACTTAATTGAGTCAGCTGTCCAATTACTTATGGTCTCTTGAAAAAGGAGGGAGGTAAAAAGCTGTAATTTCTTAACCTTTCCTCCAATTTTGATAAGAATACCCTCAAATTAAAGCTCAGAATGTGTACTTTAGGCCCATATATATATTAATTATATGACTGTAACTTGAATATGTTTTGGTCAGCAGACAGCAGTGCATATTACCTATGAATGGGAGAAAGTGCAACGCCTAATATGGTGAATAAGCCCCACCTTCTAAATGAAACAGCCAATCGTTGATTAGTAAAGTTATTGCTTCACTGCAGCTGCTATTACAGGCAACGTTCACAAACTCACGCTCATGACTGCGTATGCGCATTGGCTGGTCTAGAATCAAAAACAAGCTTTTTTTTAACGGCATTTGAACATAAGAAACAAGCTTTATGTGACTGTTGTTGTCAAATTTCATTGGCGTTTTTAAATATGAAATTTAATCCTAAGCTTAGTGAACTGTTTTGGAGAATTTGATGTTTCTCCATTCAAAAAGATAGAAGCTGCACTTGCATG
This sequence comes from Cirrhinus mrigala, assembly GCA_036247105.1. Lineage (NCBI taxonomy): Eukaryota > Metazoa > Chordata > Actinopteri > Cypriniformes > Cyprinidae > Cirrhinus > Cirrhinus mrigala. The sequence continues at coordinate 37,263,630 of CM070023.1, read as the reverse complement.
CCCGAGAGGTGTTTTAAAGATGGTTGCCAAGTGAAATGACTTGTCTTAAAGAGACTTTGATTAGGGTTAGGGAAAAAAAAAAAAAAAAGTGAAATATGTGAAAGCATATGTTTTCCTCTAACATTATTCCTTTTGTTTTCTAGCTTTACTGCCTGGTTCTTTTATGGGGTCACAGTATCAGGTCTTCTGTATTTGAAAATCAAGAAACCCGAAATTCCCCGGACAATTACGGTGAGAACATCATGCACCTAAAGTTAAGTTACTCTAAATGCACAATCCATTCATTCATTCATTCATTTATTGAAAATGTGTGTTATCGTGTTCACCTTTGTGGGAAATTTAGATTATCTGCAGTACTGTGCAAAATCCTTTAGATGCTTCACAATAAACATTTGTGATGCGATCTGGGAAAACCCTTCGGATGTCGTGCTGGGACGTTTTCAGGAAAATTCGAAAAATAGGTTGAATGTCAGTTTTTTTTGTCAAAATTAGGTTTTCATGAAATGATTATTCTATAACATCTTGTCTATCATCTCTAAAAATATCTTGGAAAAATTTATTTGTGCAGAAAAATAGTAATTTATTGCAGCAAGCAGAAATTACTGTGTCTTTCTCTTATGTTAAGAATGCGCTGCGGAGGTATTTTCTCTTAACACCACAAAAACAATTAACCTATCAAAATAAACTATGTAATGTATTTAATAAAGGTGTATCAGTGCACATTCCACGTCAGTCCTGTGTAAACTACGGCATGCAAAATTTTTTTTTTTTTTTTTTTTTTTTATTTATTTATTTTTTAATATCGAGAGATGGTGCTGAGCAAGAGAACAACGCGGTCTGAAGTCGCTGCTCACTTGCTCACAGACGATTTTACTGATCTCAGTCTGCTCAATCTTGGTGATGTCGGTGCTGATGATTTTATAATGGACTATTTCACACCCAGAGATGAAGGATCGGATGATGAAGTTACTAAAGAGGAGGAGTCTGATGACAGTCTGTTATATGCACAGTGCGCAAACAGTTGCACTGCACTCGCTTTTCTAAATGTAAACTGCAAGGTACACTATTCATGCTTTCTAAACATACAAGGGGTGGTAAAAAAATCAGAGACTATGCCCTAGACTATGGGTAACATTAGTCTGTTTGTGTAATGCTGCAGTATAGCGCTCCTGACAGACAGCTCTCCTGTGAAGTGAAACCCATCTCACTTTAAACCTGTTTTTCTCAAAATTCCATTCCTGAAAATCCTAGCTATCAGCCAATTTAAGATGGCCATAACTTTTGTTACGTTCAAGCTATGGACAGTTTTGGAAGGGGTTTGAACCAGCTTTCATATGGTATCAAAACCTAAAAATCTTAGAATGCATGAAATAGCATTAGACCCCCTCTTTAATGTTTTGGAAAGCGAGTCAAAGTCTGGACCCTAATCCAACTGAAATTTTGTAGAAGGAAGCAAGTTCATTGGAAGATCCCCCTAAAATCACAGAGTTGAAGGGGTTCTGTACTGAGGGAATGGGTTAAAATTCCAACAAGCCCCAACAAGGGGGTTACACAGATACTGAAAGCAAAGATTCACACTTTTGCCACTCACTAACACTGGGTTATTTTTCTTAATAAATAAATTACAAAGTAAACACACTCTTGACACATATGATATGTCCATCAAATACTTTTTCTTCAAACTCGCTAAAATACCAGCCTCAGCCCAATCAGAAGTACCGGTACTTACACAGAAACCTATACATCTGAGCCTGATAAAAATGCATTTTTTTAAAGAAAGACGTCAGATGGATTTAGCTGGTTTTGCATCCGAACTCTTCATATATATACAGCTCCACAAATGCAGTTATGCCCTAAAATTCAAGATATTGGTACGAAGAATACGTGTTTGTATGTGTTTTGTTTCATATTTATATATATATATAACACATATCACACAATATCACATGGGAATCAAGATCAATATGACACGAGTGCTGATTTTGTCCTGATCTATCACAAGCTTAAATGTGATTTTATGCAACAGTTCAATAAATAAGAACTTGATATTGTGCTATATTTTAAACACAATATTACGTGTTTTTGCTAAATTTTGCAAAGAACATGTTAGCTTTGAAGCCACTGCAGAATTATTGCACATCTCCGAGCAACACAGCAGTGTTTAGTTCTGAATTAATCTGCGTTTTGATCGAATCATGTGAACCAATGATTCAAAGGCCCACTCATAAAGAGAGCCATTTACTTCATTCCTGAATTTTGAACCATTTGACGTATCAAATGGATGAATGAATGACTCATAAACACATTTACCACCATGTGCTGGCAGATTTAGTTTTTTATTTTGAGCATATAATATATATTTTGAGCAATAATAATAATAAAAACATTAAATGGATTTTTTACCCAAAAAAGGTCAATTCTGTCATCATTTACTCACCCTCATGTCGTTTCAAATCTTTCTTTTGTGGAACATGAAAGAAGGTATTTGAAACAAAATTAAAATAATAAAGTATAAAATATAAAGCTACAATTTGTAATGTCTACTTGATATTTTCTTATTTAACATAAAAATAGCTTCAAATAATATTTTTTGGGTATTTTCAGTCACATTTATTTTGCGATTAATTAGATTAATTTCCATCATGTAATTAATTAGATTAAAAATGTTAATAAACATACAGGCCTAATATATGATGTTTTATGATATGATGTTTTAATGATGGGTTCACAAACCTTTAAGCTGCACTGTATATATTCATGAAAAATAATAAAATATAACAAATATAATGTAAATAATATAGCTGCAAGCAGCAATTACCGGGGTTCGAGCAAATAAGGCTGTCTGGATTTAAGATGTAGTCCAACCCAAAATTTATGGCTAAGCACACACTAAAACACATCCATGATGGAGAAAACGCTCACAAACACACAAACACAGAAATTAAATAGTTAAACTGTTATATTAATGTTCATTAAGCATTACTACACACACACACACACACACACATTTTGTTGCACATAAGAGATTAGTGTAATAAATGGTAGGTGTCAAAATGTTTAGTTCAAGTCTTGTCTTTTTAAGATTTTATACATCATTTTCAGGTTTCGCTGTAATCATAATCTTGTATTATTGTCAAATATGATACATCTGTATAAATAAAGTGTTAAACTTTGACTAAACGTGACTTGAAATGTTATGACAGTGATTTAGTCTATGCATGAATTGAAATTAATTGAAAACAAACCATGAAAACACTGTTCTACTCATTTCAATGAGCCATTGGTGGTCTTCTACTGACATCTAGTGGTTATAGTTGCAATTTCATGGCATTAAAGACAGATCTATTGTTTTTAAGCTTTATAACTGTTACATTGCCTAGTGCTAGTGTTTGTGAAAATATATAAGCATATTTTTTTTTAGCAATTTGAGGCTAATTGCTATAGAAATGTTGTTTTTTGAAGCCTATTTAACTGTTATAGCGCCACCTATGCTCCGCTCTTCATGAAACTTTGCATGCCTGTTTAGCATCATGAAAGGGTGTGTGGATTTAAGATGTAGTGCAACGCAAAATATATGGCTAACACAAAACACATCCGTGATGGAGAATACACTCACAAACACAGAAATTAAATGATTAAACTGTTATATTAATGTTCATTAAGCATTACTACACACATACACACACACACACACACATTTTGTTGCACATAAGAGATTTGTGTATTAAATGGTAGGTGACAAAATGTTTAGTGCAAGTCTTTTTAAGATTTTATATATCATTTTCAGGTTTCACTGTAATCATAATCTTGTATTATTGTCAAATATGATATATCTGAATAAATGAAGTGTTAAACTTTGACTAAATGTTATTTGAAATTTTATAACAGCGATTTAGTCTATGCATAAATTTAAATTAATTGAAAACAAGCCATTAAAAGCACTGTTGTAGTCTGTTTAATGATGCATTAGTGGTCTTCTACTGCCATCTAGTGGTTAAAGTTGCAGTTACATGGCTTTTTAAAGAGAGATGCATTGTTTTAAGTTTATAACTGTAACATTGCCTTTTTTTGCCTTATGTTGATAAAATTGTATGCTTGTTTAGAATCATATGATAATAATTATACTTAGGTTTGTGAAATTTTCTTTTCTTTTAGGTTTTATAGACTTAGAGTACAGTAGATCATGATCTTATTATTATGTGGCGCTGTTTTCGCTGTCTAAATGCAAATGTTCAACATTTTTTTGATAATTGTTTATCTAGAGAGTCCAGAGAATGTTACTGCAGTGGTTTTATGGATTTTGAGTTTAACACCTAGGACCAGTTTACAGAAGTAGTTTTTTAAAATAAAATAAATTATTTAAAGAACACTTGGATTGACAACAATGGTCCTAGAGACTAAATTGTTCAGAATGATGAGATCTATCATATGATATCAAGCTGCAGTGTTTGTGTGAATACATTTGCATTTTTTTAGCAGTTTGAGGCTATTAACCATAGACAGCTTG
>CM070023.1:36975923-37259023 GCA_036247105.1 Cirrhinus mrigala | reverse complement strand
AGTTAAGGCCTCCTGGCATCACTAATAGCGGTTTTATGCATCTCGGCTGATGAAAAGAAGGCTTGCTCGGAAATGCTCTAAAACGACTTTTCTCAGTCAGAAAACGTCAGTTATGCAGTTTCATGAATGAAGCCGAGGCACATTAAAATTTTTTCATATGCATGAAAGGAATGTCATTTGCAATGCAGAAATACACTTCTTGATGTCTTAGAAGTTTTATGCATGTGAAATTTAGTCAGAGCCTGAATGCATAAAACGCTCAGTTAAGGCCTCCTGGGATCACTAATAGCGGTTTTATGCATCTCGGCTTATGAAAAGAAGGCTTGCTCGGAAATGCTCTAAAACGACTTTTCTCAGTCAGAAAACGTCAGTTATGCAGTTTCATGAATAAAGCTGAATTAGACATTTTTAATGAGCATTTCTGACCATGCATTCGTTTCATGAGCTGAGATGCAGAAAACCGCTATTGGCCTTTCTAGAAGCCCTTGACTAAGCGTTTCATGCACTGAGGCACTAAGAAAATTTGACGCATAAAAGTTCTAACACATCAAGAAGTGTCTTTCTGCATTGGAAATAACATTCCTTTCATGCATATGAAACATTTTTAATGTGGGTCAGCTTTTTTCTTAAAATTGTAAGAACTAACTTTTTCTGACTGAGAAAAGACGTTTTAGAGCGTTTCTGTTCATGAATTCTTTTCATAAGCTTACATCTATTAAAACACTATTAGTGTTTATAGAAGCTTATATCCAAGCGTTTTATGGACTGAGGCTCTCACTAAATTTGATATGCATAAAACTTCTAACATGTCAAGAAGTGCCTTTCTGCACTGAAAATAAGTTTTATGGACTAAGGCTCTAACTAAATTTGATATGCATTAAACTTCTAACACATCAAGAAGTGTCTTTCTGCATTGCAAATAAGATTTCTTTCATGCCTATAAAACATTTTTATGTGCTTTTTTTTTTTATAAAACTATGAGCAAACGTTTTCTGACGGAGATAAGATGTTTTAGAGCGTTTCTGAGAATTAATTCTTTTCATAAGCTTTGCATGAACTAAATCTTTCTGACTGAGAAAAGACGTTTTAGAGTGTTTCTGAGCATGTATTTTATTCATAAGCTTACATGCATTAAATCGCTATTATTGTTCATAGAAGCTCATAACTAAGCGTTTCATGCACTGAGGCTGTAACTAAATTTGATATGCATAAAACTTCTAACACATCAAGAAGTGTCTTTCTGCATTACAAGTAACATTCCTTTCATGCATGTGATACATTTTAATGTGGGTCAGCTTTATTCATGAAACTGCTTAAACTAACGTTTTCTGACTGAGAAAAGACGTTTCAGAGCATTTCTGACCATGCATTCGTTTCATGAGCCGAGATGCAGAAAACCGCTATTGGCCCTCCTAGAAGCCCTTAACTGAATTTTCCATGCACTGAGGCTCTAAATTTGATAAGCATAAAACTTCTAACACATCAAGAAGTGTTTTATGGACTGAGGCTCTAACTAAATTTGAGATGCATAAAACTTCTAACACATCAAGAAGTGTCTTTCTGCATTGCAAATAAGATTTCTTTCATGCCTATAAAACATTTTTAATGTGGGTCAGCTTTTTTTAATAAAACTGTATAAACTAACTTTTTCTGACTGAGAAAAGTTGTTTTAGAGCGTTTCTGAGAATTAATTCTTTTCATAAGCTTTCATGAGTTAAATCGCCATTAATGTTCATAGAAGCTCATAACCAAGCGTTTTATGGACTGAGGCTCTAACTAAATTTGATATGCATAAATCTTTTAACACATCAAGAAGTGCCTTTCTGCATTGAAAATAAGATTTCCCTTATGCATATAAAACATTTTTAATGTGGGTCAGCTTTATTCATAAAATACATGAACTAACTATTTCTGACTGAGAAAAGACGTTTTAGAACATTTCTGAGCATGCATTTGTTTCATAAGCTAACATGCATTAAATCACTATTAGTGTTTATAGAAGCTCATAACTAAGCATTTTATGGACTGAGGCCCTAACTAAATTTGATATACATTAAACTTCTAACACATCAAGAAGTGTCTTTCTGCATTGAAAATAAGATTTTTTTTATGCATATGAAACATTTTTAATGTGGGTCAGCTTTATTCATAAAATTGCATGAACTAAACGTCTCTGGTTGAGAAAAGATGTTTTAGAGCATTTCTGAGCATGCATTGTTTTCATAAGCTTGGATGCATTAAAACACTATTAGTGTTCATAGGTCTAAATTAAGCATTTCATGCACTGAGGCTGTAACTAAATTTGATATCAATAAAACTTATAACACATCAGGAAGTGTCTTTCTGCATTGCAAACAAGATTTCTTTCATGCATATGAAATTTTTAATGTGAGCCATCTTTATTCATAGAATTGCATGAAGTAACCATCTCTCGCTGACGTTTTACAACATTTCTCGGCATACATTCTTCTCATATGCTTAGATGCATTAAAACTATTAACTTTGTGGGATGCATTTAGTCGGACTGTTTAAAACCCAAAGTTCCGAACGATTCTTTGCTCGAACTGCCTGAAACACAGAACTGCTGAAACCACCTGAAACACTCCAACAGCTTGAACCGCTTAAGAAGATTGCAACACCCGAAATGCTTCGCCAGCACTCTCTTGAGCATGCAAGGAGTTCTTGCCATCCAGAACTCTACAGCACCAGCTAAAGCTTCGTGACTTTTCTGAAATCTTCAAAGCCTTTGTGCCATGCGACCTCAGCCGCTCAGCAGAACTCAGGGAGCATCATCCGGGTGTAACTAGGTAACCAGCGTCCGAAGACCCATCCAGCCGTTCCAACTGTCCAATCACCATTGAAAGCTTCCCAAAGAAGTCACCCAAAGACCGACCTGCAACCACCCGGAGCAGCTCGACTTCCTCCACTAACCCAAGCCTCAATGAGAGAAACCCCACTTTGGCAAGTACGCAAGTAAATCAATGTCTCCCTATCTTGCTAAAACTGGTGCAAAATTTCCTTAAACAGCTAGAGCCAAATCTCTGCTTTTGTGGTTTTCTCAGGTTGCGATTTAAGAACGAGTTACAAATACTAGAAATTTTGGGATTCCATTCAAACTCTGTAATTCTCATGTGTGTGTGTTAGTAGTTTAGTTCATGTATCTTAGAGTAGTTCAATAAATTTTGTTTCAATGAAAAGAACATAGTCTTGGATTTTGTGCTTATAAGTTATTGTCTGCACTGTAAAAATTGATTTGTTGACACAACTAGACTTAGTCATCTTGTTGCACTGACTCAAGTTTAGCAAACACTAGGTGTTAAGTTCACTCAACTTATATGTAGTTGTTAAAATAACTTGCAGTAATAAAAATAATAATAAATATGAATAAATTATGAGCTGAATTGTCTTTGTAATTTCTTTTATTCTTACTATTTTCTTTTGTTTTTGCTGTTTTTATGTGACTTTTTAGTAGCTTGATTTGTGATGTTCAGAGTTGATCTGTTTATCTGAATATGCTGCTTGTCATCGTTGTTGAGATTCATACGCTGATTCTTGATGTCTGTGTGCGCCTAAACAAAGGACTTCTTCAGAAAGTTATTCATTAAAGTTAAATCACAACAGCTTGTAAGAAATTCTCCCAAAATGTACAAAAAAAAAAAAAAAACATAAAACAACATACGGTAAATATTATACTATACAGAGAGCATGAAATGAAACAGTAATAAGCACAACAAACCCAGCACACATACCTTTGCAGTGCAGTACAGTATAAATTAGTGCAAGCAGGATGTCAGAGTGCAGAATAATAGGCAAGGCAAGGCAAGGCAAAGTTTATTTATATAGCACATTTCATACACAATGGTAATTCAAAGTGCTTTACATGTAAAAGGAATTAAAATAGTCATTAAAAAAATAATCACAACAATAAAACATGGAATGTAAAAATTTAAAAATTGATTTTAAATTGATTTAAAATAAATTAAAACATTTAAGAATGAAAATGATTATACATAAATTATAGTGCAATCAGTTCAGACGTAGCACAGTGCTCATTCAGTAAATGCACAGCTAAACAGATGTTTTCCCAGCTAACAACTTTTTGTTCTACGAATGTTCCAAGCACAATATGCTGTGTTCTGGAAATTTTTTCAGTGGCAAGTTTTATTTTAGTTCCCAGAATATTCTCCTGAAAAGTAGAATAACATTCTCTGAAAACATTTGGTTGAAAGTAAAAACTCCAAACTCCAAAAAGAGCATTACCAGCTTCACTTACCAGATTTATTTTATTTCTATCATACATTTACAAAAGGTCTTATTGAGATTAAAAGAGGTTTAGATGTTGTCACTGTTATGGTGATAAGCGTTTGCTTTAGTTGGGTGATTTGACTTGTCTTTCTCTAGTTGTTATAATTGTTATAGCAAAAACAGAAAATGTCATCAAGTTGGCACCACATAGTTATGTTTTTATGCAGTCTAATCTATGTTGTTAGGTTCTTATTACAGCAATGAAATGCTTCTACATACTGAAATTCAGCAAAAAATTTTAATCAGATAATTTCAATGAAAAAAAAAAAAAAAAAAAAAAATGATGATCAAGAATCAGTGTATGAATCTCAACATTGGTGACACGCTTCCTGCTGCAATGTATTCTGGGTGCATCATACAAAACTCATCCATGGCTCCCAGAATGCATTGCAGCATGGAAGCATGTCACCATTGTTGAGAATCATACACTGATTTTTGGTGTCTAAGCATTCAATAGTTTCAAACGGTTTGTAAACAATGTGTTTTGGAAATTACAGGCAGAAATACAGATCATCTAACTGCATAGACCAAACTCTAGATGAAATCAGTTGATCAGATCACTACATGACATTGTTAACATCAGTAAATAGCCATCATCTGATCACATTTTCTTTTGCTGCTTTCACCATAAAAAACATAGTTAGAAAGTTTAAAAAAACAAAAACAAAATTGAGACAAAAGTCAAATTGCCCAACTAAAGCAAACACTTATCGCCATTATGGTGAACCAAACTAACGCTTTTAAACAGACATCAACATCTAAACCTATCTCAATAAGAAACTGTGTAAATGTATGATAGAATAATCTGGTTTATAATAAGTGAAGCTGGTAATGCTGTTTTTGGAGTTATTTAATGACGCTGGAGCCTGACATCAAACAAAGGTTGGGTTTTCACTTTCAACCAAAATTTGACATCTGAGCAATGAAAGTCCACATCTACTGTGATGGGAAGCTTTATTAGAATGTTAGAGGATAATGTTCTAACAATATTATCAATAAACATTTTTAGAATGTTTTTAGAGAATGTTATACTACCTTTTGGCAAAACATTCTGGGAACTAAAATAAAACTTGCCGCTGAAAACATTCCCAGAACGTGAAACATTTTTAGCTGGGATCCTTGTAATGTTTTCCTAATGTGGTTGAGATAATGTTCTTCATTAGTTACCATGAAATATTGTGTCAGTGTTTTATTAAGAAAATTTTCTATTCTGTTACCTAAACAACATCCTCTAAACATCCTCAAAATGATGCAGTTAAAATGTTATAATTTTGTTAACACATCACATTTGGACAAGGTCTTATAAAAACATTCTGGTATCTCAGACCTCAATGATATCCTTATAATGTTTTCCTAATGTGGCTGAGATAATGTTCTTCTTAGTTATCATTAAACATTGTGTCAATGTTTTATTAAGAATATTGTATAATCTGTTACCTCAAAAACATTAACCGTTAAAATGTGATATCATTGTTTACATTTAACATTATAGAAACGTTATTTGAAACTGAAAAACATCCTTAAAACATTCTTTAAACATTACATTCAAATGTTTTCTTTAAAATATTAACCAAACATGCACAGAATGTTAGCTAAAGTTCTGGGAATGTTCCCTGCTAGCTAGGTTGGGTCTAGATTTAAATATATAGACTCACATCCTAATAAAACAGTGAGTCAGAGTCCAGCCAGTGTAAGAGCGCAGTTGGTGTGCTGTGTGTGGAGTTAAATTCAGTTCAGTTTGTGGAAAAAACTGCTCATGCAGTGTGCTGGTGAAGGTTCGAAGGTTGCGATAAGATCTGCCTGATGGTAACGGTGAGAGCAGTCCATAGCTCGGGTGGCTGGAGTCTCTGATGGTTCTTCTCACACACCACCTGGTGTAGATAGATGTCCTGGAGAGACAAAACAAGTATTTAGGATGTGGTAAATCAATAAACAATATATAGTATTTTATTCATAATTGTTGCACTCACCATAATTGTCACATTGATTCCTGTTGGAGGTTGTTGGAGGTATGGGCCAAAAGAATCCCTCCACATCTAACTTGCAGTTGATCAGTTGTGAAGTTCACTTTTATGGGCCATAACATCTGAGCTGTCGCAGTAGAGTTGTTCGCAGTCTTCACAGCAGCTAACTGATGGGTTCAGGCTGCAGTGCTGCACTTGGTGGCCATTGAATTGATGTCTTCATCAACTGGCTTCATCCTCCTTAAACAAACAGACAAAAACAATGTCAACAATAACTCCAGAGAAATAGTGTTGGTGAATAGGTGCAGGTGTCAGTACTCACCATATTCAGTCATTTCCTGCCCAAATTCCAAAGATGATGGCATAGTTGACTAGCTCCATCTAGGGGCTATACAAATATGTGTATGTGAAAAATGATAACTGCTTAAATGAAGAGTCTTTTGAGAGATCAACGTTAAATGCTGTACCACATATAACTGCATTACTTGAATACAGACATACCAATGGAAATATGCAACTTTCCAGTTCTCTGTTGTTAGATCAGGTCCCCAAGCCAGACAATTAGGATCCAGCCCCGGACACCAGATCCCATCAGAAAATATCAGTCTTTCCGGTAACAGAACAACTAGTCAGCAAGCTGTAGTTACCCCAGCCCCACTAACAGCAGGTTTCTGCATTTAAATGGCAGACAACATAACTGCAGCATGCACTTATAATAAACAGAATGTTGCAGCGTTTGGGCCAATCAGACACACAATTGTTCATTTGATTTACTAAATCAATTATTCATTAAATTAACAAATAATCACAGACCCCCTTACCCAATCCACAACACTGGCTGCTGGGATGTCTCCAATGGCCCACCAGGCCCCTGGTTACCATGGCAACCAGGATACCTCAGCCAGATCAGATAAACTTTACGACCTACAAGTATGTAGAGAGACAGAAACATATTGCTATAGGAAATGACTACTTTTATTCATTCACAGACAGACCTATCCTTGACCTTCCTATCACACATAGCCCCAGGTCATTGTGTATAGTATTACTGCCTTGTATTTTGTGTTTTTCATTGTATTCTGTTGTATGCATTTGTTATGATAGATCTCTATGTTTGATCCATGTTTGGTCTCTTTGAATTCGTATTTTGATGATCCAAAAGATGGTGTATATTATATGTTGATACCTATGCAGTGTTTTCAGGAACCTCATTAGACTTTGCATCAACACCCAATTGAATTACATATGCAAAATACCATGCTCTCAGACAAAAGGTCATAAAACCCCACAATATTTCCAACTTTCTGCTTGGAAATTCAGCCTTTCTCATTGGTCAACCTCATCCTGAGAGGCACGACTCTTCCCAGACTTTAAAGGGCTCATGCACAGTTCCTTCATTCTCTTCTGCAAAATCTTCCGATTGCTGCCCGTGTGGAAGGACTCACAGGGAGCCTGAGCCGGCACAAGGCGTGCCCGGCAGGCCCTAACATATAGAGCTGTGGCTCTCGACCACAAAGAGTCAGACTAATAACACTGAAGTTAATTTTCACTCAACCCTTGTATTTTTCCTCATGGAAATGTTCTCAATCAGACGTTTCTCTCTTCTGCACATTTTCTTTTTAGTTTCTTCACTTGTCTCACATGAATGACTCGCCTCAGTCAGTCAGTGGTTCTTTTAAAACCTAAGAGGATGAGGAAGATGAGCTAGAACTCTTTGGGACTTCCCTAAGCTTGCGCCAGGTCTTGCGGCCTTGTCTTTCCATTCCCCAAAGATCACAGGATTTCAGCTGGGTCTCTCCTTCTCAGCTCTTAGTTCTCCTTCACTTTCCACATGGGAAGAAACTTCCTGTCACCATCGAGTCAGAACATCTTTGGAGTTCATCACTCTTCAGACCCGGAAGAACAGCTTTAAGTGATCTGATTTGGCCAAATGAATTGCCGATCTGATTTGTCACGTGACAAGTTAAACTAGCATTTCCAGACTCTTGCTTCTTAGACAGATGTGTTCAATAAAAATCAACAATGAAAGAAAGCCAGACTGTGAGATGTGGACAGATATCATATACTGTTGGAAGATGCTGTGCCAATTTGTAAAGGTTAATAAAGAATACAATGGACTTAAAATAAACGTCATGATATTAACACTCTGAAAACTTACAATGTGCACAATCTGCATGAGAGTTAAGGCAATGGCCAATGTCAGCAGTAGGAGTAAAAGTTGTAGAATTTTTTACGAGTATGCTTGTACAATAGCGTGTGAATTTTCTGACTTCATAAATTGTATGAATTATTACTACTTCGACATGAGACTTTTCTGGGGATTCTTCCTGATGGGGCCATGGGGTATGTAAACCAATGTCACATTTTGTGATATTTTTCACATGCTGTGCAAAATGCAACTGCAGTAATGTTCAGTCAAGGTGCTTAGACCAACACAGACGTATCATTGGAAGTGTTTGGCTTGGCAGCTTTTGGTCTTCTCCATAAATGTACAAGATTGTCGAATTCAAATCCCATGACAGGCCTTTCTTTGGTTGTCCTTTTCAGCTGAAACAAAGAGAAATATATACATGTTGAGACAATGTGTTAAAAATGATCTGTGACCAAAATATTTGAGAGGAAGGACTGTAAGGATTACATAATCATTAACACATAAAATAAGGATGTGTTCATTAAAGCAAATTGGTTCTAACTAAATGTGTTTAACATTTTCTGTGAAGGGTTGAACAAACGAAGGACTTGTTCAGCCTCCTTGGCCACTTCTTCAAGATCAGCATTGGGAGCTTCGAGTTCAAGTTTCTGACAGAATTGGTCAGAATTTTACAGGAGACTTTTACAAGAGATGGCTTCAAAAGAACTGTTGGATTACAGGTTGTTGTGAAGTGTGTGATCTGACGTAACTGCAAGACAGAAAAAAATATTGAATTACAATCACTTCACCAAAAGGTATTAAATGCATAATAAAATAAAATGCAAAGTAGCATATAGTTACTGAGGTAAAAATGTGGTAATTGTTGTTGTTACAGTGGTTTAACTACAAATACCACACTAAAACTACAGTTACTGAGGTAAACCCATAGTGAGTGTTATGGTTATTGTGCTGTAACTAAATACCACATTAAACATTCACTGTGGTAAAACCAGGGTGTTGTGTTACCATGAATTAACTACAAAAACCACAGCAAAACTACAGTTACTGAGGTAAACAATTGGGGATTGTGGTTGTGTGCTTGAACTACAAATACCACATTACAAGTACAGTCATTGTGGTAAAACCATGGTTAGTGCTGTGGTATACTGTGCTTTCAAATAAAGAGTAGACAGTAAACAGTTACTATGGTAAAATGACACGTGTTGTGGTTACCACACATACATATACCACAGTAAAACTACATTTAAGGTGGGAGAAACATGGTATATATTGTGGTTTCTGTGCATCCCTTGCGAAAATTACCCACATTCAAAAATACTATAGTAATTTATAGTAAATACTATAGTGTTTTCGAACCACTATAGTAAAGTTTATTATAGTATATATTATAGCATTTACAACATTTTGTTAATGAATGCTACAGCATACTGCAGTATTAACTGTAGCGAACTGATAAACTGTAATAAATACTGCAGTGTACTTTAGTTTTTACTACAGTAAACTGTAGTGCATTGTAGTATAATATTGTAAAAAAAAAACTTAGTACAGTATTGGGTAAATTGTTTATATTACTATAATTGTTATATTACCACAGCAACTATAGAATTGCCACAACAAATTAATTCAAATAGGCTACTTTAATATACTATGGTTCAAAAACACTATGGAATTTACTATAAATTACTATAGGTTTTTTTCTTAATTCAAGTAGGCTACTTTACTATAGTATGGTTCAAAAACACTGTATTATTTACTCTAAATTACCATAGTATTTTTTTTTCATGTGGGTAACCATGGCTTTACTACAATGTAGTGCACAGCACATTCCAGGGCCCAGTTTATGGCAGGGGCCCTCCCTGACCACAATACTGGACAGAGGTTTGCTACATTTTGATTGGATCTTGGTGAACTAGCATAAACAAACTGTCCAACACCATCAGATAAAGATGCCAGGACAACAGCCAGACATCTCTTAGAGTGCAAGAAGACCACCTTTGGTACAAAGCCTGGGAAGGACAGAACTTCCTATTGGTCAAAATGCAGTTTGTGCCCTTCACCCACCTTGAAACTGATTCCTAATGGTTTGGCCTGTGACCGATCATAAAAATTCCTTAGGACCTCCAGATGCAGGAGCATTGGGTGAAACTAAGAAAGATCAGGGAGATCCATCCAAATCCATTCATAACTATGTTTTCAAACCTTAAAACTGATGCACACTACAACACACGCATCTTATACTTATTCAGAGAAATAAGTATTCCTTGTGACAGCAACGTGTAGTGCAACCTCTTACACAGACTTAGCTGTTAATGGACAAATGAATGCATGCATGACAGTTCAGTCTTTTCCCATCATGTTTGGACTTAATGTGTTTGTAACATTGCTAAATGCATTCTGGTTATGGTTTGAGAAGTGAGAAATGCACTGGTAAAACTTTAGTGACACTTTTCTAGCTTTGTGTTTGGACTATGCAAATAAATTCCACAGAAGGAAAGAAGGGTGGGCCACCCCGTGTCCCCCCACTCTGATGGAACCAGCCAATCACAGCATGGAAATGGAGAAGCCCCAAATTGCAATCTCCTCCTCATCGGAAAGGGATAAAGGTACCCTTCCTAAAGACACTCCTTGTTCTGAGTCTCCGGCATGTCTAAGAGACACAAACAGGACAACCAGCGTTCTGAGTCTGCGACCTGTAAAGAAGTGACGCTAACAGGACAACCTCTGTTCTGAGTCCTGAGTCCGAAAGAGAAAGGACTGCAACAGATCACCTTCGTTCTGAGTCTGAGTCCCATAGGGGAAAGACACAACAGGAAAACACCAACGTTCTGAGTCTGCTACAGGGAAGGCAGCAACAGATCAACCTTCGTTCTGAGTCTCCGGCCTGCAAAGGTGAGACAACAACAGATACCAAGTCCAAGTCTCCAGCTTTTGAGGCAGCAACAGATACGACCAGTTCTGAGCCTCTAGCCTGTCGAGGAAAGAGATAATCTACATTCAGAGTCTTCGTCCAGCGAGACAACAGCTGATGCAGGATCCTGAGTCTCCATCCTAGAGAGACAAAGCGGATTGACCAAGTTCTGAGTCTCTAGCCCAGAGAAGCAGAAGACACACAGACATTTGCAACAAGGTTAAGCTCCGGCGAGCAAACCTTCACTTCAGGTACTTTTGCTTGCGCGTTCCAAGCTAAGGACCTTCAGCACCTACTCCAGGGCCACATCTGCGTGTTCCAGATCTTAGGACCCTTGGTGCTCCAAGAGATCAGCATCCTACAGCGCTTCATCTTCAAGACTGTCGAAACGGATTCCTGCTCCTTTCCCCACTGTACTGCCACCAGCGCAACCAGTGGAAGAAGTCGCCGCCACCGGACTGCTCACTCAACCACAGCGAATGTAAATATCACTTCCAAACCTCTTCCAGAGACCTTGGCATTGTTGTATATTATCAGTATATGATCTTCTAATTTACATTAGATATTATATAGCTGATTGCAGTTGATAACAAATCTTACACGTATTTGTTTGATGCACTGTAAGGTTATTCACCTTATTTGTTTCAGAGTAGCAACAGTTTATCTTTCCCGATAATGTAGCTCTGATATAGCAACTCCCAACATAATCACTTGCTTTTTATGCATCTTATGCACTTTATTCCTTCTTCATTCATGGTATTCATTTAGTAGTTGTTGATTACTCTTGTCTATCTTGTTAATAAAAGTTATTTTATTACAACTTGTGTCTTCCTTGTGTTGATAATACAGAAGAGGTTCTACAAGTTAGAGATCCCACCAATCTTTCTTATGTGATGTACTCATAACCACACATTAATTGATACGTGATCCAAGAATCATAACGTCAGCTGTGGCATGAGTACCCATCACTACCCTATTTCACCTCCCTAGGTTGGTGAAAGTTAAATTCACTACCTTAATTGGCGTCCCTAGGTTGGCGAAAGTGAAATTTACTACAACAAATTAAACCAAAAAAACATGGTTGCTATAGTTAAAACATGGTAACCATAAATTAACCATGGTTTTGCTACACTAACAATAGTATAACAAAAAAAAAAAAAAAAGCATGGTTACTGACCGATATAAAGATGGTTCGATGTTTGACGTTTGACATTTGTCAGAGATTCAGCCTTGGAAATCTTCAATAGTTCTTTAACAACTGAGCACAATGACAAGAAACACACTGTGTTCTAATTGTTTTCAAATGTAGAAGAAAACACACAATATGTTTTATTTGTTTTAACCTGCCTTAAGGTATTGTAACTGATATACCTTATAATGTAATAGTGCAGGATAGGGGCCGTCTGCAAAGTGCAAAATGAAGAGCAAAAAGCACAATTATTTCATCTAAATGCCTTACTTGTGAAATGTATAAAAAATAAATCTCAAATTTAAGGGCTGTGTCTTATTACAGGTGTCACGGGGAGTGAGTGACGAGAGGCGAGCGGATCCATCTGCGAGCTTTTATTAATGGGATGAGACGAAAACATGGTCATACAGGCAGGGTCAAACAATAACAGTCAGGTACAACGAAGGCAATGCAAAGGAAGTCCGTAAGCAGGCGAGGGTCGATCCGGGGCGAACAATATCCGTAAAGGGCTGGGCGAGGAGAATAAACCGTTAACGAGCGAGAGTCAGATAGGCAGGCGGCGATCGGTAGAAACGAGGAACCAGGCGAGAAATCCGAGAAACACTGGAAAACACTGGGAAACACTGGGAAACACTACAATAACAACAATCCGTGACTTGCAAGGGGAAAGTCCGGGGTCTTTATAAAAAGCCTGATTGGTCACGGGGTTTGATGCAATCAGTGCGGTGGAGGATGGGAGATGCAGTCCAGGATACAGAGTGACAGTCAGGGTGAGCGAAAAGGTGAGAGTGACATCTGGTGGAGGGTAGTCCGCAGAGCACCGACCAGATTCGTGACATAGCCCCCCCCCCCAAGGAGCGGCTTCCAGACGCTCCAACAGCAGAACAGTCCTGGGGAGCGGTGGGAGGGCCAGGAGACTGAGGCAGAACCGGTAGGGAGGAAGCCCTCCAGGGCGGAGCCGGAGGCGGAGCAGGAGGCGCCGGAGCCCTCCAGGGCGGAGTCGGGGGCGCCGGAACCCTCCAGGGCGGAGCCAGAGACGGAGCGGGAGGCGCAGGAGCCCTCCAGGGCGGAGCCGGAGGCACTGGAGCCCTCCAGGGCGGAGCAGGAGGCGGAGCCAGAGGCGCAGGAACTCTCCAGGGCGGAGCCGGAGGCTGAGCAGGAGGCGCCGGGGCCTTCCAGGGTGGAACAGGAGGCGGAGCAGGAGGTGCCGCAGACCTCCGGGGCAGAACAGGAGGCGCAGCAGCCCTCCGGGGCGGAACAGGAGGCGCAGCAGCCCTCCGGGGCGGAACAGGAGGCGCAGCAGCCCTCCGGGGAACCTGCGTCATGGTCTGGGACCTGGGGAAAGCAGGGACAGAGGAGGCAGAGAGAGTAGGGGGAGAGAGAGCAGCAGCCCCCCAGGGTGGAACAGGAGGCGGAGCAGGAGGTGCAGCAGCTCCCCGGGGCGGAACAGGAGGCGCCGCAGCCCTCCAGGGCGGAACAGGAGGCGCAGCAGTCCTCCGGGGCGGAGCAGGAATCCGCGTCACGCTCTGGGGCCTGGGGAAAACAGGGACAGAGGAGGCAGACAGAATGAGGGGAGAAGCAGAGAGTGGCTTCTCCAACTGGTGGGGACTCTGGGTCTGTCTTGTGGTCAGACGGGACCTCTGGAGCAAACTTGAGATCTGACGAGAGCTCTGGAGCAGGCTTGTGATCAGACGGGAGCTCTGGAACAGGCTTGAGATCAGACGGGGGTGCTGGAGCAGGCTTGAGATCAGACGGGAGCTCTGGAGCAGGCTTGTGAGCAGACGCAGCCTCAGGAGCTGACTTGTGAGCAGACGTGACCTCAGGGGCACAGTGTGCAGCCCACACACACCAGATGGCAACTGCCATTAAAGGTAGAGCAGCAGTGGGAGGTTGTGGTGGGTCCAGTGCGCTGGCTATCCCGATAGGCCGTGGTCCTGGGGTGTCAGATGAGATGTGACTTGACTTGGGGTCGTCAGACGGGGCATGACTTGACTCTGGACCGTCGAACGAGGCCTGGTAAGGCTCTGGGTGGTCAGCGGGGACTTTGCTTGACCCAAGAACGACGGCCTTGGCTTGACTGGACTTGGAAGCTTGACTGGACGCTGAAGCTTGACTGGATGCTGAAGCTTGGGTGGATGCTGAAGCTTGGGTGGACACAGCCGTTTGACTGGAGACTGAAGCTGCATTATGACAGGACCTGACAACTAGGCTTGACTCACGAGGATCTGCTGAGGCCTGGCTTGCTTCAGGAACAACAGCTGTAACGTGACTTGGCTCAGGAACGACAGTTGTAACGTGACTTGGCTCAGGAACGACAGCTGTAACGTGACTTGGCTCAGGAACGACAGCTGTAACGTGACTTGGCTCAGGGACGACAGCTGTAACGTGACTTGGCTCAGGAACGACAGCTGTAACGTAACTTGGCTCAGGAACGACAGCTGTAACGTGACTTGGCTCTTGGCTTGACTCGTGGTGCACAGCTGTGACTTGGCGTGACTCGTGACGAACAGCGACTGTGTCTTGACCTGACCCTGTTGCTGGACCAGACTTGGAAGCTTGATCGGATGTAAAGGCTTGACCGGACTTGGAGGCCTGACTTGACCTTGGAGCGGCAGCTGGAGCTTGACTTGACTCAGAAGATGCACCTGCAGCTTGACTTGGCTCTGCAGCTTGACTTGGCTCTGCAGCTTGACTTGGCTCTGGAAGAGCGGCCTTAGCTTGGTTGGGCCTGGGAGACGCTTGACTTGACACTGGAAATGAAGCGGTGTCCTGACTTGTTTTTACAGGAACAGCAGCTGTAACATGACTTGACTTAGCAGGGACAGCAGCTGTAATGTGACCTGACTTGGCAGGAACAGCCGCTGTTACGTGACGGAGCTCCATCTTAGCTGCCCATACAGCCGTTAGGTGTGAGTCCAGCACGTGGGCCATCATGTGAGCTGGCTGGGGAAGGGCAGCCATCTTGTGAGCCGGCTTGGGGATGGCGGCCATCTTGTGCAGTGGCTCTGGCGTGACGGCCATCTTGTGCAGTGGCTCTGGCGTGATGGCCATCTTGACAGTACACGGTTCAGGAAAAACAGCAGTAACTTGACTTGAGACAGGAAACACAGCTCTAACTTGACTAGCCTTAAGAGCGGTTCTGTCTTGACTTGACGCGGGAAACATAGCTCCAGCTTGACTTGACACAGGAAACACGGTTGCAATCTGACTTGCCTTGGAAACTTAACTTGACTTGACTCAGGAAATGCAGCTGCAGCTTGGCTTGACTCTGAAACTTGACTTGACTCTGAAACTTGACTTGACTCAGGGAGTGTAACTGCAACTTTAAATGGCTCTTGTATGGCGGCTGTGACGTGACGGAGCTCTGTTCTCGCCGCCATCTTGTGAACGGGCTCCACCGTCGCCGCCATCTTGTGAACGGGCTCCGTCGTCGCCGCTACCGTGTTAACGCGTTCCAGCCCGGCCGCCATCTTGTGCGCGGGCTCTGCTGACGGCGCCATAGCATGAGTGCGCTCCGACACAGCCGCCATTTCACGAGCGATCCAGGCGGTAAACTTGATTGTGCGATCGTGCTCCGGCAAGACCGCCAGTTTGCGAGTGGGACGCGCGGTCGCCATTACCGCGTTGTCGCGTTCCCACCGTACACGGCGAGCCCACACACAGCAAAGCAAAGTTCATGAATGCGGCTAATGATGAGCGCGGACCCTCACGTCTCAAGCTCGTTTTTAGCTGCTCATTAACGCCATCCGCAAAGAGTTCAATAATAATACAGTCCGGGAGGGTAGAATAGTTTGATATGGCCAAAAACTCACGGATGTATTGTTCGAGTGTGCGTTGTCTCTGTTTGATCCTGGCTAAAATCAGGTCTGTGTCCATATCGGAGGAATGTCCGGTTGAAAAGCTGCTGGATCCTGTGTTGACGGATTGTTCTGTCATGGGGAGTGAGTGACGAGAGGCGAGCGGATCCATCTGCAAGCTTTTATTAATGGGATGAGGCGAAAACATGGTCATACAGGCAGGGTCAAACAATAACAGTCAGGTACAACGAAGGCAATGCAAAGGAAGTCCGTAAGCAGGCGAGGGTTGATCCGGGGCGAACAATATCCGTAAAGGGCTGGGCGAGGAGAATAAACCGTTAACGAGCGAGAGTCAGATAGGCAGGCGGCGATCGGTAGAAACGAGGAACCAGGCGAGAAATCCGAGAAACACTGGAAAACACTGGGAAACACTGGGAAACACTACAATAACAACAATCCGTGACTTGCAAGAGGAAAGTCCGGGGTCTTTATAGAAAGCCTGATTGGTCACGGGGTTTGATGCAGTCAGTGCGGTGGAGGATGGGAGATGCAGTCCGAGATACAGAGTGACAGTCAGGGTGAGCGAAAAGATGAGAGTGACATCTGGTGGAGGGTAGTCCGCAGAGCACCGACCAGATTCGTGACAACAGGTTCATAAAAGAACATTTAGATATATGTTTTATTCACAGAAGTATAGCACAACAAAAGTTATTGAAATGAAACCACTGAGAAAAAGCTTGCAAAGCATGACAAAGCAGGGCTCAACGCTAAGGATTATTTCTGCAGGCCCAGTTGGGCCAGTGGTTCAAAATTTTACTTGCCCGTTCAAATTTTTCACTGAAAAAAAAAAAAAAAAAAAAAAAAAAAAAATTGTTTTTGACCCATATTAACTTTTGTTTTAATAAATAAGCTTATATGACGCCAACATTTTACATACCAATTATATTTCAATTCAAATTTACAATTCTCAATTCCAATTTCGATATCACAGCAAAACCTACTAGCCTAACAAACATAAAGTTCAAACATTACTTGTTTGTTCAAAAATTATTTTATTATTATTATATTACAAATGAAAATATGCTTTAGGAAAAAACAGCAGACTGAAAGAACACAAATTCATCAGTCTCTGGTGGCGCTTATGGTATAACAATGATACTACGTTTCTTTGGTTACCGCTGTAAACAAAGCAGTGTAGTGCTTATGAACGCTACTTTAAATGCATTATACAGAGGCAAATTTTAATATTTAGGATAATATTTCCAATATTTCTTGCTCTGTCTGCTACAGTATTTTTTTTTCCTCCTTGCGTTCGTCTTCAGCATCTCTGGCCTCTGTTAACGGATGTTTAAAGGGTTCGTAATATTTCCACACACATGACATTTTGAAAAATGATTGCACGCAGTTTATGTGCAAACCTTTAGCACAGATCGGTTGAAATATCCGGTCGATCGGTGCATCTGTACTCCACTGTATAAATTAGATTAAACATTGTTAAAGCCAGTGTTCGAATTGTGTCAAAGCTCTTGGGGGTCCCCCTAACCAGAAACCTTTATAAAGTCATTCTTTTTTTCTAAAAGTATGCATTATCTTTTGCGTCAAATTCTTATATTTAATCAATAAAGTCAATTAAAATATTAAGGCATTTTAGACTGTTACCAAACAAATTTTCCATTATCAACAAAAATCTTTTCAATGCAGAGAAAGCACAGACAGATGTATTACCCACTGTTTAATACAGGACATGAATGCATTAAATGCATAAATAATGTTTTCATATTTTAATCCTAAACCGTTGAATGCTGATATCTGAAATTATTATTTTTTTTTTTTTTAAATGACAAGGGACTTTAAATTTTAAATTAAAACCGCCAGTAGGTGGCAGTAAGTCACTGTTAATAAGTAAGTCATTGCGATTGAACCGAATCATTCAAACAGTTGATTCATTCACGAACGAAAAAACATCATGCATCATGTTGTTCATTGGGGTAAAACAGTGCTGTTGCTGTGTTTGGAACCATTTTTGTTCGCAAAATACAGCAAAAATAGGCAATATGGTGTCTAAAACGTAACGTTAATATTAACTTGTACTTTACTGAACTGTTGTATAAAATCAAGATCACATTTTTGCGAAAAAATGGCACTCTTCGTGTGATATTGATTAATTATATGAAATGATATGAATATATATTTTCTGCCGCATACCTTGAAATTTGGGAACATTCTAAATGCAAATGCAGACTGAATCACGCAGTGAAAGAACGCGCTCTTAAATGAGCACAGACAGTCTAGCTATTGTTTAAGCAATCATAACTCCTCTTATAATAAATGAAGCTGTCCGTACACTGTATGATAAATAAATCTCTTACTTACATCGTAGGTACATCTGCACTTTGTTGCTTATGATGAGGGAATTTGCAAGATTCAGTCTGAACAAGACTCTGGGTTTCAGCTGACTATTCTGAACGCCTCTGATTGGCTGCATTCTAAACTTAGAGTCGTGTGATTGGTTATAAGCAGCAACGCTGTAAAAAACGTGCAAAAATAAAATATGATGTGACCGTCATATTTTTAAATTTAAATTTAATACAGCAATCGAATATTTTCATTTCATTTTCATTTTCACTAGTTTCATGTTTGAAGAATTATAGTTTTATTGAAAAACCAGGGGACCCCCCAAGTATATTTTTTTGGGTGTTATGGGGGGGGGGGTTCCATAATGCTTATGGGAGGTCCGGGACCCCCCCAGCCCCCTCTCAATTCGAACACTGGTTAAAGCTACAAAGTTACTCATCAAGACGGGTATTTTGACATACTTTTGTAGGCTATTTGTCCGTCAGGGACACGTCTCTCAGTGATCACTTGAAATCGTAAATTAACAAGGCTTAAAACCCGTGCAAATGATAAACTTTCGTTAGGAAGCAGCAGTGGCCCGATTGGGCCAGTGACAAATTCGTCAACTGTCCCGAGCGTCCTTCACGCTGGCCCCGGGCCATCGGGCACTCCTTATTGTCGAGCCCTGAAATGTAAATCACACTGTAAAATCCAATAGTTTACCTTACTTAGATATAATTAGTTGTCTTTACTTAGTTGCTATACTTACTAGATTTTATTAAGTTACAGCTACTTTCAAGTGAGTAAAACAATATACTTACTGCTTTGAGTGATGTGTACTTAAAATATTCAAGTAGCCACAAAGGAACCAATGACATTAATAAACCAGTGAGAGGCAGCAGTGCACTAATATGTTGCTAATTTGCAAAGTAACAACAGAAGAAGAAGAAAAGAAAATTTTTTGAGGTGGCAGTTCTTAGTCTGCAGTTATTTTTCACTAGTTACATTCCCTCATTTCCCAAAGTCATTTTGAAAGTTGTTCAATACAACTATATATTTGAGAGAACATCACATAAGCTGACTTCATAAATTGATGTTGATTTTCGTAAAATGTTGTTTGTGTGCCTTTTTTTTTTTTCTTACCATTCTAGTGATTAATGTTCCCTTTGGTGGGCACTTGGAGCTTTGTTTTTTTTTTTTCTTATTATATTTTTTTTTCCTATTGATGCAGCAATGCAACATGAAATCATAATTTTTTATTTCAAGGGAAGAAAAGTAATAAGTAGGTTGCTTTTAGAAGGTAACCTAATTCTGATCTTCTAATTAGCTAAATCTTTTAATTCTTTAGCTAATGCATTTTCTTTTATATTTATTAATGATCTTTTACAATTTCATTGTTCTTCATTAACACTTTGAGAAACTTTATTGGGTTGAGATAATCCTTTAATATTATCTTATCTCCTACAGATGACTTGCAGGACCCTGTATGTATGTAATGGTACTAAATTAGTTTTGTTTAAATCATTCAGTTTTGTTTCCTTTCCATCCTAATACATCCCTGCATCTCACTTTATTCTATTCCATTCTATCATCTGTAGCACAACTCTACATACCACTTAATTTATTCTCAATTTATTTTTCAAACATCTGTCTATTTATAATTACATATGTGTATTTTTTATTCTCATCTTATTTTTATTGTCTGTGTGTTGTTGTTGTCTCTGTGTACTGGAAGCTTATGACACTAAAACAAATTCCTTGTATGTGCAAGCATACTTGGCAATAAAGCTCTTTCTGATTCTGATTTAACCACCACAGCCTCTTGTCTTGAATTGGAAACACGCTTGATTTGTGTCGAGATTGCAAGTTATGAAGAGTGCAAGCGGCGATTGCAACTGACATCGCAATTAAGTTTCTTTATTCTTGTCTTCACTACCTGGCTACTGTTGTAAATTGTTGGGAGATTCAATTAAAAAAACGTATAAATAATTTAAATTAAATAAAAAAGACTGCAAGTGACGTCACTTACAGAAGCCCTGGTGTCTGGAGTGCAAGTGCAAGAAAGACGTCAGATGGATTTAACTGGTTTTGCATCTGAACTCGTGTGTATATATATATGAGCTTGATAAAAATGCATTTTTTTAAGAAAGACGTCAGATGGATTTAGTTGGTTTTGCATCTGAACTCTTTGTGTGTATATATATATGAAGAGTTTAGTTGCAAAACCAGCTAAAAGCCATCTTGGTCAAAGATAAGATAATGATACTGAGTGAATGCTCCTGACACATAACATATGTCCATCAAATATTTTTACTTCAAACTTGCTAAATTTCAGCCTCAGCCCAATCAGAAGTATCAGTACTTACATAGAAACCTATACAAAACAGCCAGAAAGAAATGCTAATTTTAAAGAAATATGTCAGATGGATTAGAGGCTTTTGCATCTGAACTCTTCATATATATAATCTTTAAATAGGATTTTTATCCTATACATTTTTTTTTTGCATTAAAATTTCATAATTCAAAAAAAAAAAAAAAAAAAAAAAAAGCCTAATAAAAACAAGCTTACTGAAGACAAGTAAACAGTCACGACTTACAATAGAACGGAAAAAAAAAAACTAATTCAGTGAGTAACAGAGTTATTTCTTTCTAATGTTTGAAACAAATGGTAACAGGATCTAGGCTGCTTTAGAGGAATAATTAACACAAATTCTGTTGTTCTAAACCTGTATGAGTTTCCTTCTGCTGTTGAATGCAAAAAATATAGTTGAAACAATACTGGTAAACAAACAGTTGCTGGACCTCCCTTCATAGTATGAAAAAAAAAAACTATTGG
Source organism: Cirrhinus mrigala (assembly GCA_036247105.1). Classification (NCBI taxonomy): domain Eukaryota; kingdom Metazoa; phylum Chordata; class Actinopteri; order Cypriniformes; family Cyprinidae; genus Cirrhinus; species Cirrhinus mrigala. The sequence continues at coordinate 37,237,538 of CM070023.1, read as the reverse complement.
ATTCAGTGGGGACCACAAATGTTGAGTAGAACAAAGAAATTCATACAGGTTTAGAGGAACTTGAGGGTGAGTACATGATGACAGTATTTTTATTTTTGGGTGAACTATCCCCTTACAATCTCATCCTATAGTCACAAGATCTCATATAGCCTACTACTACACATGCTTTACCTTACACTACGTTCATTTTTAAGACACAAATGACTACGTTGATGAGGAGACAGGCATTTTGGCACGTAACTATGTGTATTCGAACGTTTAAGTGCAAGGCGCGAAAAAGAACTCAAGTTTAGTCAGGCGCTGTACGAGAAAAAAAAAAACTTGTTTGAAACCACAACGCTTAATATGCATTTAAATAAAAGGATTAGCCTACATCATGAGGCGCAAAACGATTTACATATTTCAACCAGGTTATCTCTCAACTCATAAGCAAATATACGTTGTTCAAACACAAAAAGCAATAGGCTAATACATCCAGCAAGTTTATAATCAAACTAAACTTGTGTAATCTGTGGGAACGATGACGCTGTGTTTTTATCTGCTCCATGTGCCCGGTCCACTTGGTATTCCACAACTTTCACACCATCACCAGCTTTAGTAAAATAACCTAGATGGGGATTTGACTAACTCATGTTTTTCCCTCTCCTCATTTTTTCAGATAGCCCTTCTTTGTTTTTAGAAAAGCTGACATTTTTACTTATCGAAGATAAATTCTATTGCGTACCATTTCCAGATTAAGCCAGAACGAAGTGATGAGAGGTTAATGCGGACATTAGGCGCAGCGATCACCTGAGATATGTGCACAGGTCGTTCAAAAGTAAAATATAGAATAAATGCATTGAATTTGTAAACCAAATTCAAACGCGAAGTTTAATCTCTTGGTAATGCATGGAATTTACGGAGAAGCTCCTAATAGCGCTAATATGTGGGAGCGTGGTGGGGCTTTGGCGATTGGCGCTACCGATGGCCAGTCAATCTACTCCACAGCCAAACACGGGCCCCCTCCTTGCTCGGGCCCCGGGACTTCAGCCCCGCTTAGCCCAATGGTTAATGCGGTCTTGGTTTTAGCCCTGCTTGTTTTTAATGTTTTTTTTAATGAAATTTCTGTATTGATCATGTCGCCGTATTATTTACTGCCATGCAAGCCACAAATTAAAGCTTGTTGAGCCGCGCAATGAGTAACACTGTTTTAAAGAATGTATAAATGGCTTTTGATAATATTCTTACCCTAACCTAAAGCTAATATAATTTATAAACTTCTGGATAATGATTTAATGTAGGCCTCATTTGTGTGCTTAACTCCAATTATAATTGTGGCATAATCTGAATGTGTAAATGGACAGCACAGCACACAAACTTTAATGTTTATTAGGGGCTCAAGCACCAAAGGTATTGGAACCCTGTTGTATTTTTGAAGATGTTCTGTGCAAAACCCAAACTTCTGAAATCGTTGTCTGTATGGAGAAAAAGTCATTTTGAAGATGTAATACTGTCCACTAGATGGTCCTGCAGTATAAAAAAATCTTTCTTAGAGTCTAAAGAGTCTAAACTTTTTCTATTAGTTTAAATGAGTTTGAATCATAAATAACTGTGTAGCATCAATTAGGTTGTATGGTGCACTGTTACTATAGTTTTATATAATTAAAAATGTAAATATTTAAATAGAAATCTTTGAAATGATTATAGAATCATATTTGAAATGATTATTATATGACATTACATGGCAGTTTTATTTCTCTTTTAAGATAATATGTATGATACAATTTCTTACACATTCTCATATAACCTGACACCAGTTCAGAAAAACTTGCAGCCCTAGAATTATTCAACTTATTTACTTTCTCTAGTACATCATCTTTAGCAATACTACAGTTTGTGCTATGTAGTATTTCTTTATTGCAGTATTACACTATACAATAATTTGTGCAAAAATGTACATGATTTATTTCTTGAATTGAGTTTCAGTTCTATAAACATCTGAGTTTAAGCAAAACATTTCACACAAATACACTAAATACACTGCAAATGATGTCTTAACATTTGTTGCGATTTAGCTCAAAGGGAAATGTATATAAATAATTACAATTAACAGCTGCCAGTAGTAACCGTAGCAGAATTAATTTTCCATCAACTAATCTGTTCGTCCAGCGAACATTCAGTATAAGTTTTATATCAACTCTAAGAAATGTAATTTTCTTGGGCACAGAAAATAACTTTCTTAAAGTACTGTTGCATTAGAGCATGTAGCTCGAATCAGAATCGTAAAGGGACATTAATTTGCAAGGCAGAATCAGAATCAAAACTCATGTAATTTGTGCACAAGAGTTTATTAACGAAGGACTAACACATAACTAATCTAAACAAACAGACATGAAATCATTCATACATGGGGGAAGGGTCAGTGAGAACTGAAGTTAGAGAGACCAGAGAATGTAGCTATGAAAAGAGTCAGTTAACCACCTGAGTGAAACCATCAGTGCTGTCTACAGCTTATACTAAACCTCTGTTTTGTTTAGTTAAATGTACGATACTTGCATTGCCTTGGTCGATGAACAAGTGTCCGAATGCAGTTTCGGGTGAAAGTCTCAATGGTTTGGAGCAGTGGTGGTTTGGAATCGCGATCACGTTCTTCTGGGTCCGAAGAGTGATGAACTCCAAAGATGTTCTGACTCGATGGTGACTGGGAGTTTCTTCCCATGTGACAATTGAAGAAGAACCAAGAGCTGAGAGGGACCCAGCTGCAGTCCTGTGGTCTTTGGAGAATGGAAAGACAAGGCCGCAAGGCCTGGCGCAGCTTAGAGTTCTGACGAGTTCTAGCTCATCCTCCTCATCCTCTTAGGTTCTGAAAGAACTCACATGAGACAAGTGAAGAAAGCTAAAAGCACGGAAGAGAGAAATGTCTGTTCGAGGACATTTCATGAGGATGAATTCCGGGGTTGAGTGAAAGTGTCTGGCTCTTTGTGGTGAGAGCCATAGCTCTAGATGTTGGGGCCTGTCGGGCCCGCCGGGCACGGCCTGTGCCGGCTCAGGCTCCCTGTGGGTTCCTCCACAGGCAGCAATCGGAAGATCTTGCAGAAGAGCGTGAAGAGAGGGAAGAGAGGGAAGAGAGTGAAGAGAGGGAGGCGGTCAAACGTTTGATGCCTTTAAGGTCTCTGGAGGCTGCGCCTCCAGGAGGTCCACGAACCAATGGTAACTTTCACCTTTGGAGGGAAAGTTTACGACTCTTTGTCTGTGAGCGTGGCATTTTGCATATGTAATTCGATTGGGTGTTGATGCAAAAACTAGTAAGGTTTCTTAAAACACCAATATATTGCATAGGTATCAACATCTAATTCACACCCTCTTTTAGATCATCAAAATACGAACTCAAAGAGTCCAAGCATGGCATAGGTGGGTTATACTACTTAGTCATCTATCAGAACACATGCATAAAACAGTAGAAAGACAATTACAAATACAACAGACAAAATTAAAATACAATGCAGTAATACTGTATACAGTGACCTGGGCTATGTGTGATAGGAAGGTCAAAGAAAGGTTTGTCTGTGAATGAATAGGAAAGAGCCTATAGGCATTGTGTCTTTCCGATGGCAAATGTAGCATGGGCAGATGTGCATTCCTGCGGGCAATAAAACCTCTTATCAGATCGTTGTCCTGGCAACTGAGCCCTTTTGGGGTGTTCGTTGCTTTGGGGGGTTGTCTCCAACACTCCAGCATATAGCTGGGGTTGTTGGTTTTGAAGATTATTTGTTAAATGTAACAAATAACTGTGTCTGATTGGTCCAGATGCTACACATTAGTTTAAGGGGCCGTTCACATATCAAACTCAAGCTCATTATTTCAAATGTAGAGGCGTGGCAGCCGTGCTCATAATGGGAGCGACGAGGTCGCAACGCGCTCGGTTTTTCCAGGCGTGTCTGCGCCGCATCGAGATAAAAAATTCAACTTTTCAGAATGCCGCAATACCGCGGGTCATGTGACAAGAACCGCCAATTAGCTTCATCCTTTCCCGTAACAACAAAGCTGGCCAAGATGGAGAAACAGCTGATCATAGCTGTACAGGGATAACCATTTTTAAATAAATTTAGTAGCAGAGCTTACAGCAAGCTATTTTTAGTGCTGGAAATCCGTTTGTTCTTTGCTGAAACTTCCACGTCTTCATTGAGAGTGCGGGTCATGGTTGCTTAGCAACGGCAGACGCCATGGGAGCGCAAGCTACAGAGCGCTTTGGAAAAAGGGAGAAAGCGGCGCGCCTAGCGTTTTCCACGCGTTTTAAGGCGCATGTGAACGGCCCTTAAAGCTGCCCTATGAGATCCTACTATATGACATGTCAATGTGATCTCGTGATAATGCGTATGTATTTAACGTAAAATGTGGTTCTACAAAACGTATATTTACTTACGTTTTCCCAGACACTAAAACGTACAATACTGACGTATTTACAGCATCTAATACGTTTCTGTTCTGTGTGATTTCTGCTGCCAGCTCGTTTCGAAGAATAGGCCTACACTTTAAAACCTTAAAATAAATAATATTTCTGCAATCGTTTAACCATTCATGTAATATTTACTTTCTTTGCCGTGGTGGGACACAAAAGGCAGTTTCTCCGACATGCTGTGACTGACAATAGAACCATAAAATACACCGAACAGGCAACATAACTACAAAATGAAACAATTTTATTTGTGCGCTGTAATCCAAATCCTCAGAATCCATATGGAACAGACCCAAATTCAAGCCTTTATCCGGGGATCTTCATCTCCATCCTGAGCAGCGAGTCAAGCAGCAACAGCAATAAACACGCGCTGAAGTGCATTTTACAAATTCAGATATTCCCGCATCAAGAAACGACATATCTTACAGCAGAAAAATCGAACGCTCTCGCCTGCATTCATCACAGATTGCGATGTGTCTGAAACCGCTCACTATCCACTATATAGTGCACTATATCGGGTGTCAGCCATTTTGTAGTGCTGTCCGAATTCTGAGTGAATGACTTTATTCCCTCCATTCGTTCACTACTTTTTACCCACAACGCATTCTGATTTCGAGTGTACAACCGATGTACACTCGCTGAAGCACTATTTCCCACAATCCAATGCGGAGAACCGACGAGCTCGAAGAGAGAGCGGGAGAGAGCGAGTTTACCGTTTACATCTTTCTTATTTCTGCTTTAACGTTTATTTCATGCATTATTTATATTTAAATGTATAACGTAGGCTTTAACTGAGTTTAATATTTGACTAATTTACTAAGGTGGCATCTTTGTTAATTTACAAAAATGATGATAATTTGCTGATATTTAAAAATGTTCGTTGGTAGCGTATTCATTCTGATGTAAAATTAACGGTCGCCTGAGGGCGCTCTATAACCATTTGCATCTTCTGAGTGCAAAACACTGCACGGGAGAATTTCAAGATACTACAAACAATAAATACATTTGAACGTGTTAATGTGTATTTATTTTTGTTGACAGTATTTTAATAGTATTTAATGATTATTAACATATAAACAAATTAATAATATATGCGGAGGTATGTATAATTACAATATAAAGTAATTGTAAGTGTCATCGCTATTAATATTATTTTCTAAAATAAGGTACATGTAATATAAAAGCATATGTGACGAAGATGTTTTTGCAAGTCTCACGTGCAATGTATACGTCATCGTCCGAATTCGTTCACTTCATATCGTTCACTCCTTCTGATATAGTCCACTCAACTGCCATACACTATATAGGGATTAATGAATGAGTGAACGAGTGAACGATTTCGGACACATCTGTTTTTGGTGAGGTGTGTTTGAATGATGCGCGCGCGCCTTCACAGAATGAATAGGGGAAAATAATTTGGATAATATTTTCAGCGATTAACATCAATTTAAACTCTGCTTTGCACCTCACAAACCTACTGTATTCTGCCAGAGAGGACTTGGGCTGCAGCGCATCGTTATTTGGACTGCTTTTGACATTTTTTGCAATAAATAAATGATTGTGATTGCACTTATCTGTCTGTCATGTTTTTCTATATTAATGTACAGAAAAAGTTATGGTTAGGTTTAGAAGTAGGAGTGGGATTAGCGACTATAAAAATATTTTTATGCTATATTGTTACTAAAATGGTAATTTCCCCGCGTATTTTGGTCAGTTACGTTTTATATCCTTTTTTATTTGCTATTTATTGGTTTAGGTTTAGGTGTAGGCTAAGCGGGCTAAAAATCTAAATCGTTTATTGATAAAATGATAAAAAAGGCATTGATACGAATATCTTAATGATATAAAAGATACGTCAATGTTTTACATTTCTAGCTAAACATTCGTAACGATTTGTACGTTTAAAGCGTTGAAGTACGTCTAAATTGTACATTTTAGCATTAAAAAAACTTACAAAAATTTACGTTTTGTGCCTCTAAACCTTACGTATAAATATCTACGTATAAACAATGAGATCAGGCTGGACATGTGATCAATTGTAATGTCCTAATTTTAATGTTCACACATACACAATGCAGGGCTTAAAGTTCTCTTTTTTATTTATTTATTTTTATTGAATGGTATACAAAAACGGTATACAAACAAGCATTGGACAATAACAACAAAACAAAATAAAATAAAGTAAAGAAGGGAAAGGGGTGTTTAAGACATTACAATTTAAAAAAGCAAAATTGAAACTTACATGTCATTGAAAACAGGAAAATATTTACAAACAGATAATGTTTTAAGAGATTTTTTGTTCTTAGACAGCTGGATCAGTGAAAGGTATTGTTCAAATTCTTTCATGAAAAAATATAAAGGTCTGGAGTTTGAATGTTTGCATCTGTGGATGTGGAATTTAGCAAGAAGCAAAATCAAATTCACTACATAGAACTGGTTTCTTTCTGACTGGATTCTTTCAGACTCAATAAAACCCAGCACTACATACTTCCAAAACAAGGTACATTCATTATAAATTTTACTCCTAATGCAACTTAAAACATCTTTCCAAAACGTCTTTGTGAATGGACAGTTCCAAACAGTTTCAAAAGTCATCACAAAAAGAGCAATTGGTCACTTTTACATTTCTTCACGTAATAATGGGCAGGATAGAACTTATGAATTATTTAGTAAGAAATCTCCTTTACATGTTAGTTAATAAATAAGTATGAGGAAGCATCCACACTTTTTTTCAGCAGATGTTACCCACTGCATTATTCCAGTAAGCAGTCACAGGTGGCAGAGTAATAATATTCTGCAGAAACAATGAACGGACTATCCTATTATTATTTTTGCAGGGAGGACTGAAATCCAAAAAACACCTTTTTCACATGTGTTCATTACAACAGATTTTCTAATATAATGTATCGTACGCTTCCATAAAAAGTTAAAGAGTAGCTGGTCAATATTTTTATCTAATTTCGGTTCCAGAGGAACAAACTGAGCAGCATAAATAAGCCTTGAAAGGCCTTCTGCCTTTGTGAGAAGCACCCTACCTTTTAATGACAGATCCCTTTGTAGCCATTGGTTAAATCTTTTCTGTGTTTTTTTCAGTAAGGGGTGGGTAATTGAGAGTACATCTTTCTTTCTGATCCTTAACAATTAAAACACCTAAATAACAAACTTTATCTTTCACTGGGATATTATGAACAAAGGATTTGTTACAGTCTTTAATGGCAAAAAGTTCACACTTTTGAATATCTAAACATAACCCAGAAGCCTTAGAAAATGAATCAATAATATTTATTGCAAGTGGAATCTGCCTATCATCTTTAAGAAAAAGGGTTGTGTCATCAGCAAGCTGACTTATGATCACTTCTCTTTCTGCAATAGCTACCCCTTTTAGACTGCTGGCCTTTACATGAGAACAAAGGATCTAAGCTGCGAGAAGAAAAAGGTAAGGGGAAATAGGGCAGCCCTGCCTAATGCCCCTCAATAATTCAAAACGATGAGCTGTGCCATGTTTTAAAATTACTGAACTACTACCATTAATATATAAGGTTTTAATACAAAAAAAAAAAAAAATAAATAAATAAAAAAAGTCCAAATCCAAACTTTTCGAGACACTGAAAAATAAAATTATGTTCCAATGTGTCGAACGCTTTATAGAAATCCAAAAAGAAAAGAAAGCTATCATCCTTGATCAAGTTGGAGTAATCTAAGATATCAAAAACTAAATGTATATTATTTGAAATATGTCTATTGTTAAGAAAACCAGATTGTGTCTCATCTATTATAGAATTTAAAACATTTTTTATTCTTTTAGATAATATGAGAGCCAGAATTTTATAATCGTTATTTAATAAATTTATTGGGCACCAATTTTCAATCAAGAGTAAATCTTTTTTTCGATTTGGGATTTGGTGATGAGTGTTATGTTTACCTCGTGTTTACCTATGTGTTATGTCTTTCAAGGTTAAAGAAGTATCAGGAATTTTGTTCCCCCTGTTCTAACCACTTAACTCTAGATCTGACAAATGCACATTCTGCTTTACGTTTATACATTTTCTTTCAACTTACAATGTAAATCACTTAACTGTATTTTTTCCTCAGCCAGAAGTCTATCAGGGGAAACCATGGAAAGAGAGGTAATTTCAAATACAATTCGTTCCTCCAAAATTCTATTAAGTTTAGCAAGAAAACTACCATAAGATCTTAAATATTTACAGACTTCGTATTTTAAAAGTTCCCAATACCTACTAAAAGTGCCCTCTTTTGTGCCAGATCCCAGTGAAAAGATATCAATTTACAAGTATTGATTTACAAGTTCCAGTTTGACAGCTTCATGTCTTAGATGAGAAACATTCATTTTTCAAAAAGAATTATGACATGGTGTCACAAAAGAGGAAGATCCAATATTTACATAAATTGCCTTGATCTGTTAAGGGAGTAACTAGAACGTTTACTGACACATTCTCTTTTAAGATGCTTCCAGAAACCAAAAAGAAATCTATGCGGGACTGCCTTGTACCATCTTTGTTACTCCGTGTATAAGAACACTGATTAGGGTGAATCTCCCTCCAAATATCAGTCAAATTATATTTCTGCACAAAAGTCTTCAAAATTATATTGGATGAACCCAGCTGCTTTGGAGGCCATCTCAACATCTCAACAAAGCCATTTAAGGTAATATTAAAATCCCCTCCAATCAGTAAAAATGCCTGTGGATGCTTACAAAACCAAAGTAGAATCCTTTCCTCTAAATATTCAAAAAGTTTATCATTTTCAGTGTTAAGGTTGTATCCATAAATGTTAACCAAGATAAAAACTAAATTTTTCCAACACAAAAGTAAGCAGAGAAAGTGTCCAAAATATTTCCAGAAAAAGTGTTCTTTAACGTAGAGACCCCTGCAGACCTCTCAGAGCCATGAGCAAACCATATGTCATTATTCCACTGCGACATCCAGAACTTCACATCATCAACTACAGAGTGTGTTTCTTGAAAGAAAATAGTCGGTTTTAAGCTGTTTTGTGAATAAAAATAAAGCTTTCCTTTTAACAATTTCTCTTAACCCCCTAGTATTAAGTGAAAGTATGGACAAAGACATATAACAAAAATAATACAAAAAGTATGGAACAGATTAAAGTTCAAAGTGTAAACGAGAACATGTACGTAGCTTGCCCGAGCCACATCACTAAGAACAACAATAAAAGTCAGAGCCCAAACAGGTTCTTTAGACTTAGGCTGCGTTTACACTAGTGCGTTTTCATTTTAAAACGCATAACTTTTGCTACGGTTACGCTTGTCGTTTACACTACTCCGGCGTTTTCAACCCTCAAAAACGGAGACTTTTGAAAACGCTGCAGACCCTGTTTTAGTTTGAATACTCCGGGGCTGCGTTTCAGTGTAAACAGACCAAAACGGAGACTTTTGAAAATGGTGGTGTGGCTGCCCACATTCGATCTGCGCATCCTTGACAACCATGTAAACAATAACATCATGCTCACTGTTGTACCCATAGATTTGTGCAGGTAGATGCATCATCGACCGCTCCAAGCACATAGACGCATCCGTCATAGGGCATCTATACATATCTATGGTTGTACCTGCATGAATAGTCATGTGACATGCGTTTTCGGTTGTGTAGTGTAGATGGAGATCGTTTCTGAAATGCAGAGAAAACGCTAGTGTAGACAAGAATTGTTTTAATTTTAAAACTTAATTTTAATTTAGTTTTAAAACGAAAATGCACGAATGTATACAGGCCTTTAGTCCGTGTAGTAACTCAAAAGGCTGCAACCAGCAGGTTAAAACAGCACAATAAATTGCATTGCCTACTGAAAAGTCAGGAAGACCCAGAGAGACTCATATCTTCATTTCTCCTTCTCCTTGAATAAACGCTTGAGCCCACACGAAGAACACAGTTTTTCCCGCATCCCACGCCTGCTTCACAAACGGCCACAAGCTTAGAAAGCCTCTCTCAATCACCTTTAGAGAAGTCTCACTTGAAGAGCAATCCATTGGCTTTGAGATAAGAAGAAGTCTTCGCCTCCACACTTCTTTTCTCATCATACGAGAAGTAAACTGCATGATAATGGGTCGTGGACGGGAATCGCTAAGTAGCACTTTGTCAGTAGGGATGTCCTGATTAAATGAAGGATTTAAATTACGATTTCTTTTCCCTTCAGCCATTTCAAAGTGTTGAAATATCATACAATATGACAAATCAAAAATCAGAAGTTTTTAACCAATCTGGGCTAACTTCTTTAATTTTTGTGATGAAGAGCTTGGTAAACGCGTCATGTCATGCAGCCATCTTGGCAGCCCCCCGGCTTAAAGTTCTCTGATACAGGGCCGGCGTACGTCATTTGGCTGAAGAAAAATTATAGTCCTATAATAAAAAAAATAAATAAAAAAAAAAAAATAAAAAAAACTTGTTGATATGATGTTCGAGTTCATAAGTTCGCCTACCAATGGTATCAGAGGAACCAAACTAACATTACTTGCCAATCATGAAATGTTGAAAAAGCTGGAAGGCGCAATAGTCAAAGATGTCAATCCAGCACATATTTACATAGAAAAGCTATTAAAAAGGAGCAGAGCTTTGTAAACAGCTCAGAGTAATCATGTAATCTCCATAAGAATGATATGATTGCCAGAATTAATTTTTGAAAAGGTCCTGTTCACACATGATCTCTTAACTGTAATTTACTGGTCATTTACCAGTGAAGACAGTATGTGTAAAAGGGGCTAAACTCTTCGTTTGCATATGCTGTGAGTTTGGGCTGCTTAACAGTGTGCATTATCTCACTAGATTTGTAAAGTATAGCATTTATAAACCTATGCCTTCACAGGAGAATACATGAACATATATCGCGATTCAAAATAAAAGTTTAAACCCTCGCCCTGAGTTTACATGTGGCCAAATATTGAAATTAAATGGATTTAAACATTGTGGAATCACGCTGTAAAGTGAAGCATCACCAGGCCGTTGGTGCCCTCTGCAGGTATTTGTTAAAATACATAATGTAATTTGGTTCCTGGAGATCGACCTTCCTGCAGAGTTTAGTTCCAACTCCTGTCTGTAATTGTAAGTGCTCCTGCAGATCCTAATTAGCTGGTTCAGGCGTGTTTGGTCAGGGTTGGAGCTGAACTCTGCAGGAAGATCGATCTCCAGGACCAGGGTTGAGCACCCCTGCCCTATAGTGTCTACAAGTGTGATATAGCTCATAATTTTTCAAGTGTACGGTATAGCCTTCATTCTTTAGGTCAATCATATATTTGTGAAAAAAAATAAATAAAAATAAGGACTTAACTAGTATTCTTAAAAATGTTAAAGTTGCCACTGTCATTGCATTCTTTGCATGTGCTGCACTTTATTTGTATTTTTTGTTTGTTTTATTAGTTTATTAATTAGAATTTTAGTCCTTGACAACCAAAAAAGTAGTGCTTGAAAAGTCACTGAAGGTCTTAGAATTTCATTTTGCAGTATCTGTATGAACCCTGTTTATGTTACCAGCTCTTGGCGCATTTGAATGTTTTTGTTGTTGTTAATTGAACTGAACAGTAGTTCCCTTACTGTCGTTCACTGCGACGTTGTGTCAAGTGGACAACACTAGGGGTCTCTCCTGGGAGCCCAAACACCTCTGACAACATTGAGAAAAGGCCAATGAAATTGGGTGTGCAGAATTTGCATAGCTGGCTACGCCCCGGACATCTGGGTATAAATAGGCTAGCGTGGCATCTGCTCACTTGTTCTATACTTTGGAGCCGAATGCAGCGTCTCTCGGTGAGAAGCAGCACCATTCACCTCTTTGTCGTTGGATCTATGGCACAAGAGTGCCCTCTCCCTTCTCAAACACAGATAAGTGTTGTGAGAGTTCCCCTGGGTGCTTCATTGGCGATCTTGAAGAGCAAATCTTCCTCCTAAAAGAATCTTTCTCTAAAAGAGCTGGCGCGGTTGGGATTGTGTGTTGATAAACATGCCTTTCCTTGCATGCCCTTCTGGTTGCGGCTTACCTCCCCAAATGATTGACACAATCATTGTGTTCAGTGTTTGGCTATGCTCACTCTGATGCAGCGCTCGTTAATGGTTCATGTTTTGCTTGCGAGAACATGACCGTGGACACGCTCTGTTCATGAGTCGCGTGCTCTTACGTGAAGCCACAGCTCAACTCGACTGCTTCCCGTTCCGGTCCTTCTACTTCCGGGTACAAGGCCGCTGCGATGTGCGTCGATGGGGAGCAGTAGGAAGCGAAAGAAGGTTCCGCCAGGTGAAAACCCAGCAGACCTCTCGCTCGTTGCATCCCTCAGTCGAGCTTCCGGATGAGTTTGATAGTTTGTCTCAGCACGTCTTGATTTCTTATTTGGAGCTCCTAAACGGGCAGAATGGGCAGCAGCAGCAGCATCGCTAGGAGGGCATGAGCCATTTGAAGCTGAGGCTTCGGCTAAGCAGGCCTCTTTGTTGGTCCAGGAGCACCACTTGTGGCTTAACCTGGCAGAAATGCAGGAAGTTAAGAAGTCCACTTCTCGAACCCCCATTTCCCAGGTCGGTCCATTCGGCAATACCGTGGAAGAATTTGCATGCCAGTTCTTCATGGTGGAAAAATCTTGCCTCAGGCGTGGGTCGGGCTCTGGCCCTGTACCCCTGACAACCCCTGCCTGCTCGTCGCCACAGATGGCCCCTTGCAAGAACTGCTGAGGCCCCGCAATAGCCGGGCCTGCGGCCAGACCCACCCAACTATCAAAGTTCTCGCAGAAAGGTGGCAACGTCAGCTTTTCAGTAGGCTACCTAGAACCCTCGATAGGTTTCTAAGTGCTCCTCAGACGAGCAACCCAGAGGAGGCAGGCTAACTGACCTACCCAGATCCACTCTCGACCCGGGGATGAGAGGTGGATCCGGCCCCATTCCGACCGTCTGTCATCCGGCAGACAGCCACTACATGGTCAGTAAGAGCATTTAAAGTGTTAACCCTCAAACACATTCTCTCATGTGTCAGGGCTCAAGATTGGTTTGTGGCCATAGACCTGAAGGACACGTACTGTCATGTCTCGATCCTTCCAAGACTCTGTTTTCGAGGTCGGGCTCATCAGTACAAAGTTCTGCCCTGCGGCCTATCCCTGTCGCCCCGCGTCTTCACAAAGGTCGTGGAGGCTGTCCTTGCCCCTCTCAGGGAAGTGGGCATATGCATTCTCAATTATCTCGGTGACTGGCTGGTCCTAGCACACTCATGACATTCGGTTTGCGCCCTCAGGGATGTGGTTCTCAACCACCTGGCTCGACTGGGACTTCAGGTCATCTGGGAAAAGAGCAAACTCTCCTCAGCACAGGGTTTCTCTTTTCTTGGTGTAAAACTGGACTCGGTCACTATGACTTCACATCTTTCTTAAGACTGTGCATACTCGGGTGCTGAAGTGCGTGAGAGCACTCAGATTCAGTACAGTGGCCCCCTTGATATATTCCAGAGGCTCCTGGGGCACATGGCATCCTCAGCCACGGTCACGCTGCTGGGCCTGATGCATATGAGACTGCTGTAGCATAGGCTTCATACCCGAGTCCCGAGGTACAGCCTGACCGAGGTCCCCCTTGGTACAGATGCATTGGCACACAGCTGGCCGAGCGGCTTACGCAAGCACACTTATCCCCTAGTGAGCCTTATTGCACAGACACTGTGCAATGTCAGGGAGGATGCAGAACAGATTCTTCTGGTAGCCCTGTTTTGGCCCAACAGAACCTGGTTCTCGGAGCTTGTGCTCCTATCATCAATCCCTCCCTGGCACATTCCTCTAAAGAAGAACCTCGTTTCTCAGGGGAAGGGCACAATCTGGCACCAGCACCCAGATACCTGGAACTTCCATCTATGGTCCCTGGACGCGACCAAGACCAGTGGTAAGAACCCGTATGCCGGCCAGAGCCTCCTCCACTAGGCAGCTGTACGTCCTGAAAATGGTGCTGGTGTTCCTCCCAAGAGAAGAACCCACGGAGATCAAATCTGTGCTATCCCTCCTCCAAGGAGGCACCTTTCTGCTTCTATACCCAAGATCTATGTGGCAGCTATATCAGCCAACCATGACTTGGTGGAAGGCAGATCGGTGGGGGAGCACGATTTGCTTCCTTACAGGTGCCTGGAGGTTGAACCCTCTCAGGCTGCACCACATCCCCTCTTGAGATCTGTTTGTGGTCCCTCAGGCCTACAGTAAGATCCGTTAAGCCCCTTCAGTCAGTTGGTTTCTGTGCCCTCTCCATGGAGATGGCTTTCCTGACTGCGCTCAACTCTGTTAACGTCCTGGGGTCAGCTAAGTCGCTGGCGGGAGCACTTGCATATTTTCCAGATGACAGCAAAAAGAATTTAAATTGCTTTCCTCAATTTTGATTGGACACATAAAAGTAATATATCACTTGAATCTGTAAAGGGTCTACTTTAATTTGTGTACGTTACCATATCAACAAACTTTTATGTTTTTTTAAAATAAAGAAATTATACAGGGTGTCCTTTCAGTCTTCTCAGTCTCTGTGAATATCAGTTGAAATGCGTCACTAAAATGAACTGAAACTCTGCGAATACATGACACAGACATGAGAGATATATCTATAAAAAGCTTTAAATGTCTACTTTTAAATGAAAACAAATATTCTGTGTTAAAGTAATCCGTATCAAACCAATGCAATGTCCTGTTTTTCCCCTCTGAGCTCATCATGCCCACGCGCTGTTTGCGCTATTGATATTACAAACACCCATGTGAGAGACGCGCGACGTGACCGCCCACATCAACTTGTAAACAAAGCAGCGCCGTGGGATACTTTCGTTTTTGGAAGAAGGCACTGAGAGGAATAAGCCTCTTAGTATTTACCCCAGAAGACTATGTGCTGAGAGGAACAGTCTAAGCTTGTTTATCTCATAAACAGAATGCGCAGCTACAGCAAGCTTCTTATTGGCATTACAAAATGTGTTGTTGAGACATGAACTTGAATGCATTTACTAGTTGGACTTTTCCAAAACTATAATTCCTGACTAAAATGTGTGAAATCGAGTGCAACATTTTGAAATATGACAGGCAACCTTTCAATGCATCTGTAAGGCGTCAGGAATGTTTTATGTTTCATAAACAAATTGGCATAAAAGTAGGGCTAATATTTAGACGATATAAAAGTAATGTCTGAGAATGCTTAGACCAATCTTTACTGTTGAATACTCTGTCTGCAAATATATGCTCAAATGTGTACATAATGTGCTTAATAATTTAGTTTCTCAGATGTTGTTTTTGTACTGTATAATAATACATACAAAGCATGTGTGTATACGATAGCTATAAAATCACATGGGCAATATTAGTGATTGCTAATGTAACAATATAGTTGCTCCTGGTCTATCAACATGCTCACTGATTTATTCATTTATTTATTTATTTTAGTGACCAGATACCTATATGAATATTTTTTTGGGGATAGAAATTATAGAACTAATGCTTTTAATGGTTTAAATTGCTCCTGAAATTAACATGCTCACAGATGTTTTTTTTTTTGTTTTGTTTTAGTTGTTTGTGATCTGATACCTGCAGAACAGATGAATCCTGCTGACTTTGCTTGCCTCTCCAAACTGTTTTCCTCTAAGAGTGCTGTACCAACAACATATGTTGAACTACACTGATATTCTAGGGTAAAACGAGTTCCTTGACTACTGATGATGAGTTTTGCAAGCACTTAAATATCAGGTATGATTTACTTGTTTTACTTATTGAACAGAATTCAGAAAAGGAATTTTCAGGAAATACACAATGTCTGTTCTCATCTCTGTGGTTAGATCAGTGTGCTTAATAATGCCTCTTTGACCTTCATTATGTATATTTTGATGATACTGTGTTGTAAATAAAATACAGATCATCTAAAACCCCATTCTTTGAATCTTCTCACATTGTTTTTTCCCTGACAGTCACAGTTTCACTGATGGGCCATTAGGGGAGGGTCTTTTGTCTCTCAGGTGTGAAACACTAAATATTCATGGCCACTGTCACTCCCTCGCAAATTCCCTTTCGATCACAAAACACGTCTTAGAAAATTTAAATAAGTATACTGTTTTTTGTGAACGACTGAATGAGATGATTTTCACATCATTTTGTAGAAAAAACTCTAGCCTACCACATCCAATTCTCAAAAGTATTGTGAACAAATGTTCTGTATGTTTCTTGGTTTATTTCAGTGACTTAAAGAAATTAAATTTTCACTAACCATGCATAAACGCTATTTTCTCAAAAACACAAACATGTACATTCATGTTGCTTACATATTATTGTAGCCCAGTTTGTGCTGATTACAATGTAATCAGACTTCAGCCATTAATATGTTTTTGAGATACTGAAAAAAGCACAAATGTCAGGGCATGTCAAAACTTCTCCAGGGCCCCAAAAGAGAGCGGGAAATCTTCAAGCCCTCTCCGTCAACGTTTCGTGCCTGGAATTCGGGCCGGAGAACTTTCACGTTGTTCTGAGAACCCGGACTGAATACGTGCCCGAGGTACCCACCACTCTTATAGAGCAGGTGGTGACCTTGCAAGCTATCCCTTCCCAAGAAGGGGACCCCAACCTGTCTTGTTTTGCCCAGTCCGTACCCTACATATGATACTGAATGTACCCAGAGGTCAGACGTTCTGAACAGCTCTTTGTCTGTTTTGGTGGACAGCAGAAGGGAAACGCTGTCTCCAAAAGAGGATCTCCCACTGGTTTGTGGACACAATAGAACGGCCTACCAGGCCAGAGCACTACCCTGCCCACTGGGAGTCACAGCCACTCGACCAGGGATGCCGCTGCATCAGCAGCTTAGCAAACAGGGCCTCTCTAACAGACATCTGTAGAGCTGCGGGTTCGCCGGATTCATTCGCCGGATTCTCTAATCTGCGATGAGCCAGTGTCTTCCGGATTCCTAAACGCAAGCTCTCGGACTCAGGAGACTGGTATGGTGTAGAGCTTGCTATAGCACTTCCCCCTTAGGGCAATTAAGCTTCTTCAGTTCAGTAAGCTCCCCAGGTGAACACTGAACTACTCCTTCCATCATTCTAGCACATTTCACGTGGCCAAGTTCGATGGAGGAACTTGCTATTAGAACCCAAACCTACCCTGTGGTAGGTTGCCACATGTGCATATGTGCAATTAATCATTGTAACTACTCTTAATTAGGATATTTAATTATTAAATGTCCTTGGTTACCATAAAACCAAATTTTGTCTTGCACAACCCAATAAAATAACACATCAATGCAACTGTTTTTGACTGGTTATTTGTTCTTTGGCATAATTAATTTCTTTAGTTCCTATTGAAGTTAGCTGATGAGCCTTTTAGCCTATGTTTATAGCAGTCATTTTGTATATAAGACCTTGTTACTCCATAGTGCTATAACAGTCTTTGTGCACCTAAAACTCAATCATACAAGAATCATACAATAAATATTATGTGGAATTTAAGCCACATTTAATGCATAAATGTCATTACATTACACTTTTCAAACCAAACATTTCACAAAGACATCTGTTTAATTTTAAATAATAAAACAATAGATAACCTACACACAATTAAAACTAGAAGTATTTTTGTCACACATTTACTAAAGATAAGTCATTTACTAATGTAATGAACTACACTTGTATAAACTTCACATCAATTAGAATATCCACTTAAAATCAATTTGGAACCAGCTGGGTAATCATAATCACAAAAAAGTTTAAAACAATTAAAGTAAAGGATTAATATAATTATTGCCCATCAATTATTGAAAACATTTCACCAACATGTCCTTGTTACAGATTTCTAAGGAGAATCCGTAATCATAGTTATCATATTACTAAATCGGCTGTGCGGATCACTCCGTGGTGACCCCTGATAAAGGGAGCAAGCCGAGAGAGATATATATATAGAGAGAGAGAGAGAGAGAGAGAGAGAGAGAGAGAGAGAGAGAGAGAGAGAGAGAGAGATATCATATTACTACCAATTGATACTCATAGATGAAAATGCTGGTATTAATTAAGAGTTAAGTTAATTGACCTAATCTAAGAAAAATCAAGAGAAATTCAATTATGCAGCCCACAGTATACTCTATAACTGAATAATGATAGAGCAAGCAAGCAAATAAATGTGTTAAATAAATAATTTTTGATATAATGCTTTCAGTTTTCTTCCTTTTCATTGCATTTAGAGGCTACACCTGGATTAGAAAAAAGTGGGTTCTAATAATAAGCCCTTCATGTTAAGTGTTAATAGTTAATAACTTACATAGTTAACAACTTACATTTGTCACTGTAATACATTGGTTTTATTTACTTGAGACATCATAACAGTTCTTTAAAATCATGCATGCTGATGAACACAGGAAAGAGAAGTGAGGAAAAATGTAAATATCCTGATATTGCTTTCCATCTCACCACAACTGAACATTTTGCAATTCCACATCACCCAGAATCTCCAGCTGATCAATGGAGCTCAAGTCCTGGACTCTGTGCCTATAATCCAGTAGGTGGGATCCGTTAACTGCTATCCTAAACTGATGAAGCTGACACAGGATGATCATCTGACAAGATGAAGCAACAAAAAAAAAAAAAAAAAAAAAGTGTTTAGTGTTTTCCAGTTATACATTAAATATATGATGCTTCCCCAAGAAGAGAAATAGAGTAGCTGTCTGATAGAATCCAGAAAAACAAACAAACAAAAAAGTAAAAATGAGTTATTTGTATCCTACACAAATTGCACATTAGTTTGAAATCTTCACTGCACTTATTTAGCTATATATAAAACAGTATTAGCAACATGATAAAACATGCTAACAAAATTTCAATAACATGTTAAAACATGATAGAATTGTGTTACCAACATGCCACAGTAAAAGATGGTAAAAAAAATGTTAGAAACATCATTGAAATGTCTTAAATATTCTTGAACATGTCAACAATGCGGTCTGATGCTGTTGAACAAAAACAGAACATTAGCTTGAAATCACTTGAAATCATGGCACTTTATTACATTCCTTTGAATTGTGGGATTGATTTTACAAACCTTAAAAACTTAGCATGCTTTATCTGACAGAAGGTAGAAGGAAGGTGGCATGTTTGGGGATGTTCTTTCTTCGGGGATGAAAGACATCCAAACGTGTTTACATCAGCACCTCTAATCGGGGTTAGTTCTGGACAAGGCCAGATTTATGCAAAGGCATTCTAGGCTCTTGCTATGCTCGCACATCCAGGGGGCACAATTACAATAAAATGAAATAACTTTTACTATGGGTTACCTGCAACAGCAAAAGAATCAAACCTACAAATGACACTGACCAAGCAAATAAATATAACAAAGGTGGAGGGAGTGAATAACCAGCACTCTCTCCACCCTCAATACCACGACTGAGGTGAGTCCCTTGAGCAAGGCACCGTTCCCCCAACTGCTCCCCGGGCGCCGCAGCGATAGCAATATGGCCGCCCACTGCTCCGGGTGTGTGTTCACGGTGTGTGTGTGTGTGTGTTTGATCACTTCTCACTACTGTGTGTGTGCACTTGGATGGGCAAAATGCAGAGCACAAATTCCGAGTATGGGTCACCGTACTTGGCCACATGTCACGTCCTTTCCTTTCCTTTTCCTTTCCTTTCCTTTCCTTTTTCCTTTCCTTTCCTTTTTCCTTTCCTTTCCTTTTTCCTTTCCTTTTCCTTTCCAAACAATAGGATAAAACAAATTAGTATTTCCATATTTTTCCCACAAAATTACATTTTGTCTATCATATTTTCTCCCACTCTCTCTTATACTGTACACACACTCACAAATACACACATAAACTTAGGCTGCATTTATACTGGTACAAAAAAAAAAAAAAAAAAAAAAAAACAGATTTACACAGATCAGAATTTGTTGCACACATGTAAACAAAAAAATCTGCATGAGATCTGATTATTTCGATCTGGGCCACTTCTAAATGTGGATTTTAACTGGATACATATCCGATATCTGGACATCCGACATACATCTAAACACACATATCCAATTCCCCTCAGAACTCCCAATGTAAGGGCAACATGCTTGGCCATAAAGACAGGAAACTTCATAAAAGTAATAAAAAGCACATTCAGGAGCTGGTTTTAAACCTCTGCCCTGTGAATTTTATAAATACAAATGTTTCACCATTAAAAGCTACATTATATTTCTCAGCAATGAGGTTATAACTTGTTCACAAGCTTCACACTTGCTCATGAGATTTCTCTCTCTTTCGCCAATTTATTTAAATTATTAAAATAAATATCATCTGGGTGCTATTTTATTTCACTAAAGAATTCTACTTCCAACAAGCTGTAGATTATAATGAAAATTACTGAGGATTTATCTTTATCCGTTCAGTCAGATTTTGTGCTGCAAAACATACATGACAACTCTTGTCCATGCTGTAAAATAATAATGGCCACTTGACGTGAATTAAATAAATAATTTTAGTAGCATGGCCATTCAAAACCCAAGGGTCCACCATGTGCAAAGTAAACTTCAAAAGACAAAGATCTCTGACAATTTTAAGCAGGAATGAATGTAAACACAGATATCGGATATCTGTCATGTCTAAAGTGAATGTAAAAAGGTGGGCCAAAAAAAATGGATATGGTCAAAAGATCGACTTTAAGACTTGCAGTGTAAATGCAACCTTTTTGTCAGTGCTGTCCCGTTTTTTTTTTTTCTGAGACTCATTTATCAATAAACTTTTTTCTCATATAAAAACATATACAAATATGGTACAAATAATGGTATAAGGAATGGTTCTGTAATGAAGTGAGGCATGGAAGGCGAAGGATCCATGTGCAGCAGGTTTATTAAAGCAGATAAGGGATGTGGGGCAGAGGCGGAACTGGGGGAGGGATGGTGGGCCAGGCCCATGGGGAGGAGAAGGGCATGGAGACTGAGGTGGAGCAAGTGACCAGAGCAGAGCAGGCAGTGGAGGAGGCCAGGACGGAGCAGGTAGAGCGGGAGGCCAGGGTGAAGCAGGCTGAGCGGAAGGCCAGGATGGAGAAGGCGGAGTGGGAGGTGGAACCAGAGCAAAGATCACAGAGAGGTTAACAACGGCCCTTTCATATATGGCAGAGCAGGCAGAGAATTCATAGGTGGCCTTCATGGCCATGTTGGGACAGTCAGAGGGCTCACCGGCAGCCTCCTTGGCTGTGGCCGAACCAGCAGTGTTCCAAAATGTCAGCAGTTGTAATTGGGAATTCAGTGGGCACAGAAAGTTCAGAAACTGCATTCACGGCCGTAACAGGGCTCAGAAAGCTCAGAAAGTCCATGGCCGCTGCAGAAGCAACAGGGAACACAGAGAGTTCAAAGGAGGGAGCTGCCACTGTCTCAGGAGAAACTGGTGAGGTGTGCACAGCCCAAACACATAAAATTGCTGTAGCCATCACAGGGAGAACAGACAACAAAATGTCTACCTCTGAGACAGATGGTGCTGCGGTCAGCGAACTAGAGAGCACGGAGACCAGTGGGCTAGAGTGCGTAGTGGCCGATGGGCTTGAGAGCGATGAGACTGGTGGGCTAGAGAGTGTAGCAGCCGGCGAAGGCCTCGGGATGCCGGCTGCTTGTGCAGATGTCAGCGGTGGATCCGCCACACTGGAAGCCTGTCCTCTCCACCGTGAGACGGGTCCAGTGGCCATGATGGAACAGGCTGCTGGCGGAGTCCATGATGGGCCAAGCTCTGCGGCCAACGGCGCTTCGGCCCTATAGCTCCCCCCCAAGAAACGTTTAGGCGGCGTGTTAGAGGTTAACACAGCCACAGAGCAAGGTCAATATACTGTGCCAGGGTCCACCTGGACTCACCCCCCAGCATCAGTCGGCCAACGCTCTTATCCAGTCCACTCCAAAAGCATTCCATCAGCATAACATCATCCAATGGGGCAAAATGGCAGTAAGCCAAAAACTCATCCACATAGACCTCTATGGGTCGGCCATCTTGATAAATGGAGCAGAGAATGCTCACAGGGTCGTGAAAATTTCCTGCTACTGGATCCATTTTGGTCAGACGTTCTGTAATGAAGTGAGGCACGGAAGGCGAAGGATCCACATGCAGCAGGTTTATTAAAGCAGATAATCTGACACAGGACAAAAACACAAGTAGTAGAAACCAAGGAACACAAACATAGGATAAATCCAAACACATAAATTCAACGACTGACAAAGACTGAAACACTGGAGTATTTAAACACTGTGTGGAGCTAAAGAACTGATGAGTAACTATGGAACCTAACAAGGGGATGGGTGTGGTTAAATTAGCATCCATGGTAATAAACAAGGGTGCAGAGCAGCAGGGAACATGAGGGGAACAAGGCAACAACAAAAGACACAGAACTACATAATAAAAGTCCTCAAACACAGCTGGGCATTGTGACATTTCCAGTTATGTTTCTACTTCTTTGAAATGTCCAGTTATGTTTCTACTTCTTTGGAATCCCTCTCATCCTTTCAAATGGGAATTTGCACCGTATCCATTAAAGGGCACTATGGGGAATGCCTCTTGCATGACCAGTGTCTGAAGCATGTGTCTAAACCTAACAATGAACTTGAGATTGCCCAGTGACAGCCTATGACATCACTACTAGTGTGAACATGGGTATAAAAGGGTGCCTACAGAGAACAAGGCAACAATAAAGACACAGAGCTACAAACTAAGAGTCCTTGAACAGAGACACAAGAAACAGACACGGCTTGTGACATAACCCCCTTCCCTCCTAAGGAGCAGCTTCCAGGTGCTCCTTACACAAAACAAAAGTCCAGGAGGGTGCTGAAGCAGAAGCAGAACAGGCGGAGGGATGGATGGACGGATCAGGCAGGACTGCAGTAGAGAGCACATAGAGGTTAACAATAGCCTCTGCGGCCAAAACAGGACAGGCAGACAGTTCAGAGACGACATCTTTGGCCGTGACAGGGCAAGAAGAGAGTTCAGGAATGGCAGCCTTGGTTGTGACAGTGCAGGCTGAGGACTGCGTCAGGACAGGTGATGAGCTTAGAGATGGCCTCCTTTGCCATGACTAGGTAGACTATGATTTCAAATATGGCTTCTTTGAATGTGACAGGACAGGTGGTAAGCTTAGAGATGGCCTCCTTTGCCCTGACAAGGCAGGCTGAGAGTTCAGAGATGGACTCTTTGAATGTGACACGCAACGGATTCAAAGAGTTTACGGGCAACCGTTGTGGTTGAGACAGGACAGGCAGGGAATTCACAGGCTGGTGTCGATGCAGGACTGAGCTTGAGTGGACTCTGGCACAGGTTCATGTACTCTGGAGTGGACTCATGGACTGGAGCGGATTATGGTGTATCAAATGTGTGTATGGCTCAGATAATGTGAATAATGCAAAATGTATAATTAATTCTAAAGTGAAGATCATGGTAACCCACTAGTAATGACACAGGTCTTCACTTTAGAATATACTGATCCAAATAATTAGTAAGTAATAGCGCTCAGTTGAATGTGGTAGTTCATTATTAGCTAATTAGTAACTTCTATTTTTATATACATATCTCCCAGAGAACTACTATATACAGGTTCTTAATTAATGTGAATAATGCAAAATGTATAATTAATTCTAAAGTGAAGATCATGGTAACCCACTAGTAATGACACAGGTATTACTAAATCCATCAAAAGGAATTACTAATTATTTGGATTAGTATTTTAAAGTAAAGATCATGATAACTCCCTAGTAAGACTACAGTCATTAAAGACTATTGTTTTTATAAGGTTCTAGATAGTAATGCTTACGATGGATTTGATAACACTTGAGTCATTACTAATGGGTTACTTTGATCTTCACTTTAGAATACTGATCCAAATAATTCCTTTAGAAGGATGTAGTACCTTTGAATGATTACTATCCAAAACTTTACATGTACCTCAAAAGCTTACAATGATTTCAGTCATTACTACATTAATTATCATGAGTTATCATGATCTTCACTTTAGAATACGGATCCAAATAATTAGTAATCCCTTCTGAAGGATTTGGTAATTCTTGAGTCATTACTAGTCGGTTACCATGGTCTTTACTTTAGAATTAATTATATATTTTGCATCATTCACATTGTTTATGAACCTGTATATAGTAGTTCTTAGTAGTTCTCTGGGAGATATGAAATTGTGAACTACCACTTTCAAATGAGCATTACTACTCACTGTTTCTTTAATCAGAATTTCTTGTTAGTTAATAGTAGTTACAGTACTATTATGTTAATAGTGCATTAATCACCTGTTCCTGTGTAGTTATTCATTAATAACGGAACAGCATTTTAAATTGTGACCTTGAACAAATCTCTTGAATGAATGATTCAAATAAATTTATTTTCCCATTGTTTGTAGATTTTTGTTGCCTTAACAATATGCTAATTCAGAGTTCCCCACATTGTCTCCCTGAGAATTACACCACTGCTGAATGTAAAGCATGCTATTGTCAGTTTCTGACACAGTTAAACCACCCACATGCACCATGAAGTTGAATTCACTTCATTTTTTGTTTTTACTTTTAATATAATATGCATCTCAATTACTTGAATGCTTGTTACATTTATAGCCCATAATTCAATAACTCATTTATTTATTTATTTATTTATTTTTTATTTATTTTGAAGACACCAATAATGACTGGCCTGGTTTTGTCACAGACGGACCACTGCTAGAATGAAGGAAATTAGCCAGCTGAGAAAAAGACTTAGCAGTTAAACTTGAGGAGCATTTGGCGGCACAGATTTCAAGAGGAATAGTGTAGAAGCGTGATAGATCCAAGTGCGAGCTTTATTACACAGATTGTAGTCAAGACAGGCAGGGTCGATCTCCAAACGAACAGTAATATGTAGGCAAAACAATAACGTAATCCAGAAAAACAGGCAGAACGTCAAAATACCAGTGAGCAGTCCAAAAAGTAACAAATAAACAAGGCAATGGAACAAGGCAAAACTATGGCAATGGAACAGGGCAAA
The DNA here is from genome assembly GCA_036247105.1 of Cirrhinus mrigala. Classification (NCBI taxonomy): domain Eukaryota; kingdom Metazoa; phylum Chordata; class Actinopteri; order Cypriniformes; family Cyprinidae; genus Cirrhinus; species Cirrhinus mrigala. The sequence goes on along the minus strand of CM070023.1, from coordinate 37,212,158 downwards.
ACAATGGCAAAAACAAGGCAAAACTATGACAAGAAATAAAACCGTGGAAAATAACAAAAACAAGGCAATGAAATCAGAGAAAACGCTTAGTAGAGTCCGCACAGCAAAACAATACTTCACAGAGGCCTGTGTGGTTTAGGCCTCCTTATATGGCCACCAAACAGGAAGTAACCAATGAAGCAGCAGAGGGAGCGGTAACAGGCAGTCCATGAGCAAAGGCTCCCTCTGCTGGTGTGGCGTTACAAATAGCTACTTTCAGCTGCAAAAAGGTAAGTTATTCAATTTATTTAACGTTCAGTCTTGTGTTGTTTGATGTTTTAAATGTTGCAGAATATAGTTTTTAGATAGTTTCTATAAGATAGCTTGTAATGATAACAATGTTGGGGAAAAAACAACAACAACAACAACAACAACAAAAACAAAACAATAGATACCATAGATATCTATACTTGTGGCTCTGTCTGATTCGATTCACTTAATCTTTCAAATTAGTCATTTGTTTGTGAATCAAACTACACTGAGCATGCTGTTGTTGCATTACACCTGCAAAGACAAAGTAATATGTGCAATCTGAGTTTGAAAAATATTATTTTGTTGTAACACTGCATTGGAGGAGCTCCGAAACAGAAAAGCAATTTTTTTATTTATTATTATTATTATTATTATTATTTTAATATTTTAATCTAGTGCATGAACTCTGGCAAAAACATTTAGCAAACATATAACATTATGTGCTGATTCTGGGACTGGTCCTAGCAATTGTAAAATTGAAACTGTCACAGCAAGTGCTGCTGAAATGGAGGTCAAGGGGACGATGAAAAGGTGGCTTCAACTGGCAGCAGATCGAGAAAGCAGACACACTCCGAGTTCAAATACAAATGAAAGGCCCATCTCTTTATCAAGGCATACACATATATACACATACACATATACACATATTTCTAGAATTTAGATCTCTTAAAGGATTGTTATGCTGCACCAGTTAGGGCAGGGGTGCCCAAACTCAGGCCTGAAGGGCCGGTGTCCTGCAAAGTTTAGCACCAGCTTGCCTCAACACACCTGCCAGAATGTTTCTAGTATGCTGAGTAAGAGCTTAATTAGCTTGTTCACGTGTGTCTAATTGGGGTTGGAGCTAAACTCTGCAGGACAACAGCCCTCCAGGACCGAGTTTGGGCACCCCTGAGTTAGCGTAACTGGAATTGGCAACACTTCCCACAACACCCGATGTACTTGTTACATTAGAATGGCATCCATTTTTGTATCAGTAACTTCTGTACTGTCTCATTCTTATCCTGAGGTTGCCATAGTCAGCTGGATCCAGTCCGCATCCAGATTAAATGGTGGACCTGCGCCCAAGAATGACCACAACATATCCCTGAATGTCAGCCGAGACCATGACACTTAAACAAGCCCTAGAGATGCATACCCTGCAAAGATCTCATTTCCACGACATCCAACAGACCACAAGTGTTACATGTGTAATTATTAAAATGGGTAATGTTGTAGCCAACAAAATCAAAACTTGTTTATGTTTACAAAATAAAATTAAGTTGGCCAGTGAGTGAACATTTTTTTTCTTTATACTTTAGTACTTTTAATAATTTTGTACAGATTTATAGTTATATGACCCCTTTGTCACCCTGCCCGCCGTGTCATCAGGATCCTGTCACCCCTGACTGACATGACAGTGGGGTGTGTAAATCAAAAGATCAAAACAGATGTTAGATTTGATTGTAATTGGATTTATGAGTGAATTTATGATGTTTTATCTATTACCCATGCCATGGTGTTTTATGGTGTTGCTCTTTCCTCACCTTTTGCTCACATCTAGTCTAAAGGTGTACTTCCTGATTGTGGAAAAATGGGTGAGCAATCGTATGTGTATTGTCACCTCAACAGGATCAGTCTGTTGTTTGATCACTATGATATATGATAATACCTTGACACCAACAGTGTGTCTACTGGCCCATCTACATCCACCCCATGAGCAAGGAGACTGTCTGGATGTCTACCTTATCAGGTGAGGATAAAGAAAAAGAAGGTTTCCTTGCTAACACCTTAGAAAGATCAGTGCTGTCTAATCTGTAGACTTTTGTTAAAACAAGACAAAGAGACAAACATTTATTCAGATCAACAACTAACCAAACTATCCTTGAAAGACACTAGGCTCCTGCTTCAGAAAGAAAATAATTTAATTTTATCTAAAATAAATAAAATTAATCACTTCTCATAAATGTTAAGAAGTACTCTATACAAAATGTGCTTTATATCCTTAGTTTGTTTGAAATCTCGAGTTGAAATCTCATTAATTTAAAACTTAATTTTTTTTTAAAACATGAAAATAAACATTAATTTCAGCTAAAAATATCAGGGGCGGTATGTTAGAGATGTTTCACGCAATTGCGTTTCTTTGAGGAGGCTGTGCCTACACGTGACACACCCCTTTTGTGCAAGGTCAGTTCGCGTACACAAATGTCGCAGGAGTCACTCATCGAATGACGTATATGGAATATACGTAACTTCTTAACGCAACTCACATGTTGGAGGTTTACGCTTTTACTTTGTTGCTTTTCCAAAACAACCATCAACAGGTGTGAAGATCTCTTCACCAGTTAAATTGTTTTTTACAACTCAGGACAACATTTTGTAAAAAATGTCTGACTCTCCTAACAGTATGTTATTTTGAAATAAATATTTGTTGTTTTAAAATCAAATTTGTTTATATGTGATCATCGTATGAGCACGCTTGCTTAACAGGTGATGTGATGTCTTGGATGCAGAACACTGGTTATGAGACAATTGTGAATGAATTTGTAAACGGAACAATCGAAAATGGGGGGGAAATCTCATTGTGAAATAAATGCTTTCTCTAGTTCATGGCCACAATTATTGGCACCCAATTATTGCAATGTCCTTTTCCCAAGATAACAGCTTTAAGTCTTCTCCTATACTGCCAGAAGAGTTTGAAGAACACCTGACAAGAGATCAGAGACTATTCCTCTATGCAGAATCTCTCCAGATGCTTCAGATTAACAGCTCCATGTTGGTGCTTCTTCTCTTCAGTTCACCTCACTCATTTTCTATTGGGGTTAGGTCAGAGGACTGGGATGGCCATGGCAGAATCTTCATTTTGTGGTCAGTGACACATTTTTGTGTTGATTTTGATGTTTGTTTTGGATTATTATCCTGATGGAAGATCCAACCTTGACCCATGATAACATTTCTAATAGAGGCAGTCAGGTTTAGTTTTTTTATCTGTTGGTATTTGATAGAATCTATGATGCCATGCATCTGTACAAGATGTCCAGGACCTCCGGCAGAAAAACAGGCCCACAACATTAACAATCCAGCAGTATATTTAACCATGGACACGGGGTACTTTTTATCCCTGTTTGCACCAAACCCACCTGGTGGGTTTGCTGCCAAAAAGCTTGTTTCTTAGTTTCATCTGACCATAGAAGCCAGTGCCATTTGAAGTTCCAGTCAGGGGCGTTTCTAGGTTTTCAAAACATCCGGGGCTGGTGCCAAAACATCAGGGGCTAGTGGTGGTGGATGGGAGCTAACATCATACTTACATAAAATTTTGTTAGACACAGGTGGGTGAACCTGGATCCTTCTAGGGAGGTCCAGGGACATGCCCTCTGGGAGAAAATTTGATATATTTTAAAGGTAAATTCATTAATCTGGTGCACTTTAAGAGTTCAAAAATAAGAGTTCCAAGTTAACCCATGTTCAGTGTGCAAACTGAACAAAGAAAAAAGGTCTATGAACTGACTCAGCCATCTTCTGATACTCTGAAAACATTGGATCATGAACTGATTGTGTGAGCAAAGTCATATTGTGCTTTCGATTTTAGTTCATTTGACAGATACTTTGCCAAAGCAGTGGCACAAAACAGTGTTGTTACACTATGAAAAATAGTAAACAGTAAATCACTGCAAATAGCAAGCAAAAGTATTATAACAAAATTATAAAATGATAAAATTATGTTATACATTACATTTGAAAATGTATTTACAACTGTAACAAATATATATTTGCATGCAAAAATAGGGCCCCATTTTATTTTTTCCAAATTCAGTTTTTTTTTCTGTTTTCATTTTTCTCCTTTGTAATGGTTAAATTTAATTTTATTAATAATAATAATAATAATAATAATAAAAAACAACGTGTAATTAATTAAAGCAATGAAACTTATACAATTTAACATCAATTTATAAAAAGTTATGTTTAGGGCCCTTTTAAATTTTTACCAAATTTGTTTCCACATGTCTATTTATTTGAATGCATAAAACGTCTTTTATTTATTTCTACAACAGCCTTATGAAATTCTGTGTTGTGTATTAAAATTTTTCTGGTTATCAAATAAAGGCATAAAATATTAATTTATCTTTTAATTGATGAAAATAAAATTTTATTTTTGGCAAATAAAGGGGATGTACTATTAAAATTTAAAAGATGGAATAAATATTGTGTAACAAAGTTTTATTAATTTTTCAACAGTAGTAGTAGTAGTAGTACTATGGTACGTACATTCTACTTAATGATAGTAATATACTTCTGGCACAATGTCTACAAGCTAAACCGAACTTTTATTTTGAATGATTAGCCCTAGCGACGCCCCTGGTTCCAGTCATGTCTGACAACTGAATATGCTGGAGTTTGTTTTTGGATGAGCGAGGAGGATTTTTCTTGAAACCCTGCCTAACAACATGTGGTGATGTAGGGGCTGTATATATATATATATATATATATATATATATATATATATATAATAATATATATATATATATATATTTTTTATTATATATAATAATACAGTACATAATATATAATATATATAATAATATATTATAATATATATAATAATATATATAATATATATATATATAATATATATAATAATATATATAATAATAATAATATATATATATATATATATTTTTTATATATATATATATATATATATATATATATATATATATATATATATATATATATTTTTTTTTTTTTTTTTACCCCAAGACTCTGCAATTCTCCAGCTCTGATCCTTGGAGAGTCTTTGGCCACTCAAACTCTTCTCCTCAGCATGCATTAGAACAATATAGACACATGTCCTCTTTCAGGAAGATTTGTAACATCTTTAGTTGATTGGTACTTCTTAATTATTGCCCTGATGTTGGAAATAGGGATTTTCAATGCTTTAGCTCTTTTCTTACAGCCAATTTATATTTTGTGAATCTTAAAAATCTAGTTCTGCACATCAGAACTATATTCTTTGGTTTTATTCCTTGTGATAGATGATTAAGGAAATTTGACCTTTGCATTCCTCATATTTACAATCCTATGGAACAGGAAGTCATGGCTGGACAATTTCATGCTCCTAGTCATCCTGGTGTGCTAAAAATGTAAATGTGAATGTGAATATACTTCAGATATATTTTACTCATAAGATTTTCTAAGGGTGCCAATAATTGTGGCCAACATGCATTAGCGAAAAACATTTATTTCATCATGAAATTATCTCCCCAACGTTCAATTGTTTGTTCAATTTTGTGAATTTTTGGGATGAAAGATCAAAAAAAATAAACAATGCAGATTTATTTTCACAGCCACCTTAGCTCATATTTACCAAGGGTGCCAATATTAGTGGAGGGCACTGTACAACTATACAGTTCAAGACAATGTGCGCAAATAAATGAAACACATTCAGAAAAACACTCCCCTTCCTCCAAACACAGCTCACTCATAGAACACGAGACACACAAGGCAAAATGTTTTGCATATCTTGAAATAATAATTTCTAAACATTAAACATTGATTGTCAGTCTTCATTCACCTGTTTCTTGTGGTTTCTATTAAAATCCATGAAAGTAAATAGTGAAAATTACTTCGCTAATATCATAGAATAGCATAGTTTAATAATAGCGGGGCAGATTGTAACGCAGTGTTACAACGTTTCCCATCAGCGCGGTTGGAATTTAAAACTGGTTAGTGTCTTCTGCTGGTTTGTGAAGCATTAATAAACCATCTAAACTGATAAATAACATTGGACATTAAAATAATAGCAGATTTGTCTCATTTTAAATGAATACTAAAAACTGAGATGAAAAATTTACTTCAGCCAGAAATTTACTTTTACTATGGTAAAATGAATATTCAGCAATATTTCAAAAGACTTTTGAATTTCGGCCCACTTTTTCCCTGTACAGTGTTGCTATGGCAGCTAGTTAATACTGTAAATTTGGTTATGCTAGGTTGTGTGTAGAAATATTTAAACCATGTGTGTTACAACTAAGCTCATGTTAATTTGTGTCCCGTGCTCCCCTATTTCGTTTATGTTAAATAAACATGCACATGGGTTCTTCACAACTTGCCTTCAGTGGACTGATCATTACATAAGAAATAATTTACGACGGGCCCTTAAATTCTTAGAAAATAATGCACACCTGAGGTGGTGATGCGGCCACAACACAAAGCGGAGTTTGCACACCTCGGGTGTGCATTATTTTCGAAGAATTCAATGGAACAAAGTCAATTATTCCGCTTATACCACGGTACACCTCAAGACATCGATCAAATGATATATTTCAAGGCATTTGTCTGTTTTTTGTCCTTAACTGTTGTGAGTAAGATTAATTTCTTACGCAACTCATCCAATGCCTCCAGTGCAGACAGACAGACAGAAAGAGAGAGAGAGAGAGAGAGAGAGAGAGCGATAAGGCTTGTGAATTCCCTTTTTGAGTCTGTGCGTCTCTCTTAAAAGTGATCGGCAGCAGCATCTCTATTAAGAGTGAAACTTTAAGTTAATTTTCTTCAGGAACAGCGCCATTGTTAACTCGCTTGTGAGAAATGTCATGTAGTTTTTATGTTCGTAATCAAACTGTAGGTGCGCATCTGTGAGGGAGAGAAAGTGAGAGAAATAGAGTATGTACTTTCTGTACATAATAAAATGTTATTTTGTGGCAAAACCATGGAGAATAATCTGTTGTTTTTATCCTATTGTTTACTGTATTTTTTTTTTGGCCAGTGTCGTTGTGGGTTATGGTTAATTTGCTGTTTTAGGCTGTAAGGACCTTTGAAATAACTGAAATCACGTGGCAAAGTGATATGGATGTAAGTGTAATGCAGTCAAGAGCTGCCTGGAACTACATTCGCCGTGGTCTTGGCCAGAGATGGGAAGTACCCGAGTACAAATACTTTGTTACTGTACTTAGATTTTTCTGGTATCTGTACTTTACTTCACTGTTTATTTTTTTTGACTACTTTTTACTTTTACATTTTTACACAAATATCTGTATTTTCTACTTCTTACATTTTCAAAACAGGCTTGTTACTTTAGTTTTAATCTGCATTTGGTGGATCACCATTCGATTACGAATCTCTAAATCATGAATCGGTAAGTCTGTACTGGCAACGCGATTCGGCTAGTGCACGCGCTCTGCGTTTCTGCCAAACGGTTTCTATCAGAGTAATCAATGCAAGAGACTCGAGAATGGAATGGATCTGAGAGGCAAAACTATTGACCAGGACTTCAAGTGGAGGTCATCTGTAAATAGGCTACTGTAGTTTTGTCTTTGTTTACTTAGTTAAGTGCTAGTAACTCTTAGCAGTAGTAGCCAGAGGATTAATAATACTGTAAACTAAACTAAACTAAATTACAATTACTCAAAATACTGTATGTAAAAAGAGCGAGCTAGATCAGATCAGATAATAACACAACCCTTACGAAAATTAAAACCAAAAATCATGGTTATAGTTAAACCTTTTTTTTTTTTTTTTTCTTTTTTGCAACACTAACCATAGTCTAACCATGAAATTTGTAGTAAAACTATGGTTGTGAATTAAAACAGATTGTAATCAATCTGCCGAAAAACATGGTTAATTTTAATAAGAGAAAAATATGACTCATGATAAAGCAATAACATGTTCAGAATAAGAATTTTTCTATAAAGATATTGTCATATGTAAGTATTATTGTACTATTTTTGACATTTAGGCAATTTAGAAAATATAGTTTTACTAAATCTATAGTATTTAAGTAATTTTATGATAAAACAACACATAGTCATAATTTGATACTTTAAACTGAACTGAAACAAAGTAAAGTTATTGCAAACAGAATACAATGAGGTGGTTGTTTTGCAAGAAGGTGGAGACAGTTCTGTTCATAACAGTAGATGGCTGATGCGAAAAGGGACAGGTACAAGAATTAGTGGAATTAGTGGAAAAAAAGTAAACACACACAAAGTGAGATGTAGAGAGATATGGAAAATAAAGAGACTGAAAAGGAAAATGGAAATGAAGGTGCAGTTCAAGAAAGAACCTTTAATTATTTTGTTTAATTATTAGGTTTATTAGGTTTTAAACCATTTTTTAAATGTGATGGCCATACAAAAAAATAGGTGTTTTCAGAATTTGTTGTGGGTGAATGGGATGGCCTGGATGAGTGTGAGATATCACTGGCCTGAAATTTTGTCCCAGTCCTGCCCTTTTCTACATGATGGCTGTTCAGCCTTGATACACTCATTAGCTAACAAAATTTTAAATGTAAATTATTTTGTATTAATGTGTCAATATGACTTGAAGTCCAGTTACCAGCTGGACTGATGAATCTATTCAGCTCATAGAAGAGCTTTGTGTTCTTGTGTTCTCCGGTTTCCGATTGCCTTCCGGTCCTGTGTCCCGTGCTGCAGAGTGGTGTGCATTTGTAGCTACCTGGAGCTTCGTTTTTTCTGTAGAAATCTCTATCTTACTATTACTTTTTGTTGTTTAAAGTGATAAAATATAGCTTTATTCCCACCAGTTTTCTGATATCATCCATCAAACTAATCTGATCGTTCGCTTTTATTCTATAACCACGAGTGCAACGCCGTGCTGTGCGTTAGCATTACGTTTGCCGGTTAGCCGTTGTTTTGGTTTCTATTCACATCTACAACCGTTGTTGTTTTCTCCCCCTGCCTTTCTCTTCACGAGTTCACCAAACAACAGTGGTGAGTTGAAATTCTTCTACAACTACAGTGAGTAATGGCTTCTTCTCCTTTTTTGGTTGTTTGCAGCACCTGCCATATGCATAGCTTATCAATCTCTGTCGGCAGCGAGGGATTCACATGTGATAAATGTAGGGAAATAGTTAGGCTGACAGAGAAGATTTCAGAACTAGAGACACGCATCCAAACTTTAATCGAGGATAGTAAGAATATGAGGGCCTTAGATACGGCTTTGAATGCGACTAGCTCAGGGAGTCCCGTACATTGTTCGGTTCCAGTAACTTCGCTTTTGCAGCAGGGCAACTGGGTGACTGTAAGACGGCATAGTCGCGGGTCAAAACACCGCTCTATTTAAAAGTGCTGGCTAATGCTAAACATAAATTCAGTAAGATTGTTATTCACGTCGACACAAATGATGTTCGACTTCGCCAGTCGGAGATCACTAAAAATAATGTTAAAGAGGTGTGTGAACTTGCAAGTACGATGTCAGACACTGTAATTTGCTCTGGCCCCCTCCCTGCGTATCGTAGTAGACTGTCGTCACTAAATGGCTGGATGTCTAAGTGGTGCCCGCCGAATAACATAGGTTACATAGACAATGGACAAGTTTTTGGGGCAGACCTGACCTGTTGAAAAGAGATGGTCTTCATCCCTCCAGGGGTGGTGCAGCTCTTCTCTCTAGTAATATGGCATATAGTCTTAGAGTTTGCACTTGACTAAATGGGGCCCAGGTCAGGAAGCAGACAGACTGGCAAATCCGACTGTCTGCTAGCTGCCTCACGTCACCAAAATCAGTTATTTCTCAGCACATAGAGACCCTTTCACCTAGATATCATGCTATAGAGACTGTGTCTGTTCCCCGAGCTAGACAATACAAAAGACGTCCAAACCAATTTAAGAGTAACAATCTAATCAATGTTCAACAAATAAAAAAATGTACATAATATAGAGAAACAAATGATAAAACTTGGCTTATTGAATATCAGGTAAAGGGGGAGGTGTTTCCACAATTTATATCAATATTTTCAGTGTTTCTCAGAGAGCGGGCTTCAAGTGTAACTCGTTTAAAGTAATGGTGCTTCATGTAACATTATCCAGAGAAACAAGTGTTAATGATAAAGCCCCCCTGACGTTTGTGCTTGCTACTGTATACAGGCCACCAGGGCACCATACAGACTTTCTTAAAGAATTCGATAGATTCGATTAACTAATTAATCTGAATTAGTGTAGGCTACAGATAAGGTCTTAATAGTGGATGACTTTAACATCCATGTTGGTAATGAAAACGATGCACTGGGAGCAGCATTTATAGACATTCTGAACTCTATTGGAGTTAGACAACACGTGTCAGGTACCACTCATTGTTGAAATCATATTCTAGACTTAATACTGTCACATGGAATTGATGTCAGTGCCGTTGAGATTCTGCAGCAAGTGATATCTTTGATCATTATCTAGTCTCGTGTATACTCTAAATAACAAAAACTGTCAATTCAACTCCTTATTACAAGTATGGTAGAACCATCACTTCTACCACAAAAGATTGCTTTCTAAGCTCATACTTCTTTACTTTAAGTTGAGTAAAAAAGTGTAGTCAGTACTTCTGCTTTTACCAGAGTATTTTTAAACATGAGTATCTGTACTTCTACTTGAGTGAAGGATGTGTGTACTTTTGCTGTCTCTGGTCTTGGCAGAATAGATCTGCTATGCTGCTCCTGCGGCAGAGCAAGTACCGAGATTTGCTACTGCTAATACATCCACAACATGCTGCTGTAAGCATGTAAGACAGAGGTGTCCAAAGTGCGGCCAGTGGATGAATTTCAAAGGTACTGAAATGTATTATATATAGCACAATTTAAAAACCATGCAGTTTCCCAACATTAACACAAGGTGACAGCACTACTTTTTAGGCCAGATATAGCAGTAACACGTGAGTGACAACAATTTGATAACTCATATACACTGATATTTCTTTAGCGCTCAAGAATTCCTTAACACACTGAAAGCAAAGGAGCGCTACTCGTTTGAACCATGCTGCATGGACCATTATTAGCTCTGCTTAAAGACAGTGGAGCATGAGCTAAGAACAAATGCGTTTACATGCTGACTGATCTCGATCACACGACCATTTTAATGCAGTTAACGTGCTGGCCCTGCCTGTACATCACCTTATATTTCATACAGCTGACTGTTGACAAATATAATGCAGGGCAGCAACTCTGTAAATGCCCTAAAATTAAAGATACTGATGCAAAAAAAAAAAATATATATATATATACATCACGTATCACACAATATCACTTGGGCAGCAAGAGAAATTTGACACGAGTCCTAATTTTGTCCTGATCACAAGCTGAAATGTGATTTTTATACAACAGTTTAGTAAATAAGTTGATATTGTGATATTTTAAACACTATATTATGTTTTGCAAAATTTTGCAGAGAACATATTACCTTTGAAGCCATAGCAGAATTGTTGCGTGTCTCCAAAAGCAAAAATTAGTCAAAGCAAAAATTATTCAGACGCGAGATATCATTTTTGATATTTTTTTTACTAGTGGGTGCAGGACACTATAATGTAAGCAAGCATAGCAAAATAAAGTAAACTGTGACATATTATACCCAAAAATTCTTAATACAGTGGACTACTAGTAAAAGTTTAACTCTGAGTTCTTGTTTATTTTACTACCATTTTCTAAACTATAGCAAATAAAATGTGATAATGTGAGAAATGTTGTCTGATGATATGAGAAAAGGTATCTGAATAAATTTTGGTTTTACTGTATCTATTTGATAAATTAAGATAACCAACTAACATTATATTATGTACCCAATATTTTACAAATTTACCGGTAAATTTAAAAATATCGTATAGATGGTTTCTCCAGCACGGCTGGCTGCACGAGCTTCGATGATGATGATACCTAAATCATGATTCACCAGACTCACTCACTGTATTTGATCCCGTGCTTTAATAGGGTTACAAACTCTTTTCATGTTATATTAATGCTATAGTGTATTGTCATGTTTATCAAAATAAAACTGATAAAAAAAATGTGAATTTGCACACAAAAGATTGTTCTACATTGTTCCAGGGCCGGCGTCAAGGAGGCATTCATGCCATGGGCTGTAAACCTCTTGATGGTATTGCGCACAGTGGACACAGGAACATTAAGATCCCTGGAGATGGAGTTGTAGCCTTGAGATTGTCCATGTTTTTCCACAATTTTTTTTCTCAAATCCACGGACAACTCTTTACACTCCTTTCTTTTCTCCATGCACAGTGTGGCACACAACACAAAGGTTGAGTCAACTTTTCTCTTTTTCTCTGGTTGCAAGTGTGCCCAACACCTGTTACTTGCCACAGGTGTGTCTAAAGACAAATTACAGGAGCATCACATGCTTGAAAAGCAATTATTTCTTACAATTTTGACAAGGTGCCAATAAATTTTCCAGTCCATTTTTGAGTTGTGTGTGAAATTTGATCAATTTTATCCACATTCGAATTTGGAACAATTTTCTGAGAGAAGTGTTGCATTTTCTGACAGAATCGATCTTTGTCAGGTGACATCACACTCACGAGAATCGAATTGCATTTTGGGTATCGCTACCATTTGTAAGGTATCAAAGCCGAGGTGTTATGTAGTTGCAGAATTGTCTTTTTGATTTGCTTCAAAATGGTACTTTGTTGTGTTAAAGTCTTGTGGTAAATTACACGATAGAAAAGGTTAAAAACTGACCATGCGGAAAGATTTTTTAGGTCTCCCACTTGAAAGAAACACTGGACAACATGCAGTAGAAATAACCAAGAAGTGTCGGATGGCCTGGATAGCAACGGTGATACGCAAAATCATACAGACTTTCTTAAAGAATTCGATAGATTCGATTAACTAATTAATCTGAATTAGTGTAGGCTACAGATAAGGTCTTAATAGTGGATGACTTTAACATCCATGTTGGTAATGAAAACGATGCACTGGGAGCAGCATTTATAGACATTCTGAACTCTATTGGAGTTAGACAACACGTGTCAGGTACCACTCATTGTTGAAATCATATTCTAGACTTAATACTGTCACATGGAATTGATGTCAGTGCCGTTGAGATTCTGCAGCAAGTGATATCTTTGATCATTATCTAGTCTCGTGTATACTCTAAATAACAAAAACTGTCAATTCAACTCCTTATTACAAGTATGGTAGAACCATCACTTCTACCACAAAAGATTGCTTTCTAAGCTCATACTTCTTTACTTTAAGTTGAGTAAAAAAGTGTAGTCAGTACTTCTGCTTTTACCAGAGTATTTTTAAACATGAGTATCTGTACTTCTACTTGAGTGAAGGATGTGTGTACTTTTGCTGTCTCTGGTCTTGGCAGAATAGATCTGCTATGCTGCTCCTGCGGCAGAGCAAGTACCGAGATTTGCTACTGCTAATACATCCACAACATGCTGCTGTAAGCATGTAAGACAGAGGTGTCCAAAGTGCGGCCAGTGGATGAATTTCAAAGGTACTGAAATGTATTATATATAGCACAATTTAAAAACCATGCAGTTTCCCAACATTAACACAAGGTGACAGCACTACTTTTTAGGCCAGATATAGCAGTAACACGTGAGTGACAACAATTTGATAACTCATATACACTGATATTTCTTTAGCGCTCAAGAATTCCTTAACACACTGAAAGCAAAGGAGCGCTACTCGTTTGAACCATGCTGCATGGACCATTATTAGCTCTGCTTAAAGACAGTGGAGCATGAGCTAAGAACAAATGCGTTTACATGCTGACTGATCTCGATCACACGACCATTTTAATGCAGTTAACGTGCTGGCCCTGCCTGTACATCACCTTATATTTCATACAGCTGACTGTTGACAAATATAATGCAGGGCAGCAACTCTGTAAATGCCCTAAAATTAAAGATACTGATGCAAAAAAAAAAAATATATATATATATACATCACGTATCACACAATATCACTTGGGCAGCAAGAGAAATTTGACACGAGTCCTAATTTTGTCCTGATCACAAGCTGAAATGTGATTTTTATACAACAGTTTAGTAAATAAGTTGATATTGTGATATTTTAAACACTATATTATGTTTTGCAAAATTTTGCAGAGAACATATTACCTTTGAAGCCATAGCAGAATTGTTGCGTGTCTCCAAAAGCAAAAATTAGTCAAAGCAAAAATTATTCAGACGCGAGATATCATTTTTGATATTTTTTTTACTAGTGGGTGCAGGACACTATAATGTAAGCAAGCATAGCAAAATAAAGTAAACTGTGACATATTATACCCAAAAATTCTTAATACAGTGGACTACTAGTAAAAGTTTAACTCTGAGTTCTTGTTTATTTTACTACCATTTTCTAAACTATAGCAAATAAAATGTGATAATGTGAGAAATGTTGTCTGATGATATGAGAAAAGGTATCTGAATAAATTTTGGTTTTACTGTATCTATTTGATAAATTAAGATAACCAACTAACATTATATTATGTACCCAATATTTTACAAATTTACCGGTAAATTTAAAAATATCGTATAGATGGTTTCTCCAGCACGGCTGGCTGCACGAGCTTCGATGATGATGATACCTAAATCATGATTCACCAGACTCACTCACTGTATTTGATCCCGTGCTTTAATAGGGTTACAAACTCTTTTCATGTTATATTAATGCTATAGTGTATTGTCATGTTTATCAAAATAAAACTGATAAAAAAAATGTGAATTTGCACACAAAAGATTGTTCTACATTGTTCCAGGGCCGGCGTCAAGGAGGCATTCATGCCATGGGCTGTAAACCTCTTGATGGTATTGCGCACAGTGGACACAGGAACATTAAGATCCCTGGAGATGGAGTTGTAGCCTTGAGATTGTCCATGTTTTTCCACAATTTTTTTTCTCAAATCCACGGACAACTCTTTACACTCCTTTCTTTTCTCCATGCACAGTGTGGCACACAACACAAAGGTTGAGTCAACTTTTCTCTTTTTCTCTGGTTGCAAGTGTGCCCAACACCTGTTACTTGCCACAGGTGTGTCTAAAGACAAATTACAGGAGCATCACATGCTTGAAAAGCAATTATTTCTTACAATTTTGACAAGGTGCCAATAAATTTTCCAGTCCATTTTTGAGTTGTGTGTGAAATTTGATCAATTTTATCCACATTCGAATTTGGTTATGCTAGGTTGTGTGTAGAAATATTTAAACCATGTGTGTTACAACTAAGCTCATGTTAATTTGTGTCCCGTGCTCCCCTATTTCGTTTATGTTAAATAAACATGCACATGGGTTCTTCACAACTTGCCTTCAGTGGACTGATCATTACATAAGAAATAATTTACGACGGGCCCTTAAATTCTTAGAAAATAATGCACACCTGAGGTGGTGATGCGGCCACAACACAAAGCGGAGTTTGCACACCTCGGGTGTGCATTATTTTCGAAGAATTCAATGGAACAAAGTCAATTATTCCGCTTATACCACGGTACACCTCAAGACATCGATCAAATGATATATTTCAAGGCATTTGTCTGTTTTTTGTCCTTAACTGTTGTGAGTAAGATTAATTTCTTACGCAACTCATCCAATGCCTCCAGTGCAGACAGACAGACAGAAAGAGAGAGAGAGAGAGAGAGAGAGAGAGCGATAAGGCTTGTGAATTCCCTTTTTGAGTCTGTGCGTCTCTCTTAAAAGTGATCGGCAGCAGCATCTCTATTAAGAGTGAAACTTTAAGTTAATTTTCTTCAGGAACAGCGCCATTGTTAACTCGCTTGTGAGAAATGTCATGTAGTTTTTATGTTCGTAATCAAACTGTAGGTGCGCATCTGTGAGGGAGAGAAAGTGAGAGAAATAGAGTATGTACTTTCTGTACATAATAAAATGTTATTTTGTGGCAAAACCATGGAGAATAATCTGTTGTTTTTATCCTATTGTTTACTGTATTTTTTTTTTGGCCAGTGTCGTTGTGGGTTATGGTTAATTTGCTGTTTTAGGCTGTAAGGACCTTTGAAATAACTGAAATCACGTGGCAAAGTGATATGGATGTAAGTGTAATGCAGTCAAGAGCTGCCTGGAACTACATTCGCCGTGGTCTTGGCCAGAGATGGGAAGTACCCGAGTACAAATACTTTGTTACTGTACTTAGATTTTTCTGGTATCTGTACTTTACTTCACTGTTTATTTTTTTTGACTACTTTTTACTTTTACATTTTTACACAAATATCTGTATTTTCTACTTCTTACATTTTCAAAACAGGCTTGTTACTTTAGTTTTAATCTGCATTTGGTGGATCACCATTCGATTACGAATCTCTAAATCATGAATCGGTAAGTCTGTACTGGCAACGCGATTCGGCTAGTGCACGCGCTCTGCGTTTCTGCCAAACGGTTTCTATCAGAGTAATCAATGCAAGAGACTCGAGAATGGAATGGATCTGAGAGGCAAAACTATTGACCAGGACTTCAAGTGGAGGTCATCTGTAAATAGGCTACTGTAGTTTTGTCTTTGTTTACTTAGTTAAGTGCTAGTAACTCTTAGCAGTAGTAGCCAGAGGATTAATAATACTGTAAACTAAACTAAACTAAATTACAATTACTCAAAATACTGTATGTAAAAAGAGCGAGCTAGATCAGATCAGATAATAACACAACCCTTACGAAAATTAAAACCAAAAATCATGGTTATAGTTAAACCTTTTTTTTTTTTTTTTCTTTTTTGCAACACTAACCATAGTCTAACCATGAAATTTGTAGTAAAACTATGGTTGTGAATTAAAACAGATTGTAATCAATCTGCCGAAAAACATGGTTAATTTTAATAAGAGAAAAATATGACTCATGATAAAGCAATAACATGTTCAGAATAAGAATTTTTCTATAAAGATATTGTCATATGTAAGTATTATTGTACTATTTTTGACATTTAGGCAATTTAGAAAATATAGTTTTACTAAATCTATAGTATTTAAGTAATTTTATGATAAAACAACACATAGTCATAATTTGATACTTTAAACTGAACTGAAACAAAGTAAAGTTATTGCAAACAGAATACAATGAGGTGGTTGTTTTGCAAGAAGGTGGAGACAGTTCTGTTCATAACAGTAGATGGCTGATGCGAAAAGGGACAGGTACAAGAATTAGTGGAATTAGTGGAAAAAAAGTAAACACACACAAAGTGAGATGTAGAGAGATATGGAAAATAAAGAGACTGAAAAGGAAAATGGAAATGAAGGTGCAGTTCAAGAAAGAACCTTTAATTATTTTGTTTAATTATTAGGTTTATTAGGTTTTAAACCATTTTTTAAATGTGATGGCCATACAAAAAAATAGGTGTTTTCAGAATTTGTTGTGGGTGAATGGGATGGCCTGGATGAGTGTGAGATATCACTGGCCTGAAATTTTGTCCCAGTCCTGCCCTTTTCTACATGATGGCTGTTCAGCCTTGATACACTCATTAGCTAACAAAATTTTAAATGTAAATTATTTTGTATTAATGTGTCAATATGACTTGAAGTCCAGTTACCAGCTGGACTGATGAATCTATTCAGCTCATAGAAGAGCTTTGTGTTCTTGTGTTCTCCGGTTTCCGATTGCCTTCCGGTCCTGTGTCCCGTGCTGCAGAGTGGTGTGCATTTGTAGCTACCTGGAGCTTCGTTTTTTCTGTAGAAATCTCTATCTTACTATTACTTTTTGTTGTTTAAAGTGATAAAATATAGCTTTATTCCCACCAGTTTTCTGATATCATCCATCAAACTAATCTGATCGTTCGCTTTTATTCTATAACCACGAGTGCAACGCCGTGCTGTGCGTTAGCATTACGTTTGCCGGTTAGCCGTTGTTTTGGTTTCTATTCACATCTACAACCGTTGTTGTTTTCTCCCCCTGCCTTTCTCTTCACGAGTTCACCAAACAACAGTGGTGAGTTGAAATTCTTCTACAACTACAGTGAGTAATGGCTTCTTCTCCTTTTTTGGTTGTTTGCAGCACCTGCCATATGCATAGCTTATCAATCTCTGTCGGCAGCGAGGGATTCACATGTGATAAATGTAGGGAAATAGTTAGGCTGACAGAGAAGATTTCAGAACTAGAGACACGCATCCAAACTTTAATCGAGGATAGTAAGAATATGAGGGCCTTAGATACGGCTTTGAATGCGACTAGCTCAGGGAGTCCCGTACATTGTTCGGTTCCAGTAACTTCGCTTTTGCAGCAGGGCAACTGGGTGACTGTAAGACGGCATAGTCGCGGGTCAAAACACCGCTCTATTTAAAAGTGCTGGCTAATGCTAAACATAAATTCAGTAAGATTGTTATTCACGTCGACACAAATGATGTTCGACTTCGCCAGTCGGAGATCACTAAAAATAATGTTAAAGAGGTGTGTGAACTTGCAAGTACGATGTCAGACACTGTAATTTGCTCTGGCCCCCTCCCTGCGTATCGTAGTAGACTGTCGTCACTAAATGGCTGGATGTCTAAGTGGTGCCCGCCGAATAACATAGGTTACATAGACAATGGACAAGTTTTTGGGGCAGACCTGACCTGTTGAAAAGAGATGGTCTTCATCCCTCCAGGGGTGGTGCAGCTCTTCTCTCTAGTAATATGGCATATAGTCTTAGAGTTTGCACTTGACTAAATGGGGCCCAGGTCAGGAAGCAGACAGACTGGCAAATCCGACTGTCTGCTAGCTGCCTCACGTCACCAAAATCAGTTATTTCTCAGCACATAGAGACCCTTTCACCTAGATATCATGCTATAGAGACTGTGTCTGTTCCCCGAGCTAGACAATACAAAAGACGTCCAAACCAATTTAAGAGTAACAATCTAATCAATGTTCAACAAATAAAAAAATGTACATAATATAGAGAAACAAATGATAAAACTTGGCTTATTGAATATCAGGTAAAGGGGGAGGTGTTTCCACAATTTATATCAATATTTTCAGTGTTTCTCAGAGAGCGGGCTTCAAGTGTAACTCGTTTAAAGTAATGGTGCTTCATGTAACATTATCCAGAGAAACAAGTGTTAATGATAAAGCCCCCCTGACGTTTGTGCTTGCTACTGTATACAGGCCACCAGGGCACCATACAGACTTTCTTAAAGAATTCGATAGATTCGATTAACTAATTAATCTGAATTAGTGTAGGCTACAGATAAGGTCTTAATAGTGGATGACTTTAACATCCATGTTGGTAATGAAAACGATGCACTGGGAGCAGCATTTATAGACATTCTGAACTCTATTGGAGTTAGACAACACGTGTCAGGTACCACTCATTGTTGAAATCATATTCTAGACTTAATACTGTCACATGGAATTGATGTCAGTGCCGTTGAGATTCTGCAGCAAGTGATATCTTTGATCATTATCTAGTCTCGTGTATACTCTAAATAACAAAAACTGTCAATTCAACTCCTTATTACAAGTATGGTAGAACCATCACTTCTACCACAAAAGATTGCTTTCTAAGCTCATACTTCTTTACTTTAAGTTGAGTAAAAAAGTGTAGTCAGTACTTCTGCTTTTACCAGAGTATTTTTAAACATGAGTATCTGTACTTCTACTTGAGTGAAGGATGTGTGTACTTTTGCTGTCTCTGGTCTTGGCAGAATAGATCTGCTATGCTGCTCCTGCGGCAGAGCAAGTACCGAGATTTGCTACTGCTAATACATCCACAACATGCTGCTGTAAGCATGTAAGACAGAGGTGTCCAAAGTGCGGCCAGTGGATGAATTTCAAAGGTACTGAAATGTATTATATATAGCACAATTTAAAAACCATGCAGTTTCCCAACATTAACACAAGGTGACAGCACTACTTTTTAGGCCAGATATAGCAGTAACACGTGAGTGACAACAATTTGATAACTCATATACACTGATATTTCTTTAGCGCTCAAGAATTCCTTAACACACTGAAAGCAAAGGAGCGCTACTCGTTTGAACCATGCTGCATGGACCATTATTAGCTCTGCTTAAAGACAGTGGAGCATGAGCTAAGAACAAATGCGTTTACATGCTGACTGATCTCGATCACACGACCATTTTAATGCAGTTAACGTGCTGGCCCTGCCTGTACATCACCTTATATTTCATACAGCTGACTGTTGACAAATATAATGCAGGGCAGCAACTCTGTAAATGCCCTAAAATTAAAGATACTGATGCAAAAAAAAAAAATATATATATATATACATCACGTATCACACAATATCACTTGGGCAGCAAGAGAAATTTGACACGAGTCCTAATTTTGTCCTGATCACAAGCTGAAATGTGATTTTTATACAACAGTTTAGTAAATAAGTTGATATTGTGATATTTTAAACACTATATTATGTTTTGCAAAATTTTGCAGAGAACATATTACCTTTGAAGCCATAGCAGAATTGTTGCGTGTCTCCAAAAGCAAAAATTAGTCAAAGCAAAAATTATTCAGACGCGAGATATCATTTTTGATATTTTTTTTACTAGTGGGTGCAGGACACTATAATGTAAGCAAGCATAGCAAAATAAAGTAAACTGTGACATATTATACCCAAAAATTCTTAATACAGTGGACTACTAGTAAAAGTTTAACTCTGAGTTCTTGTTTATTTTACTACCATTTTCTAAACTATAGCAAATAAAATGTGATAATGTGAGAAATGTTGTCTGATGATATGAGAAAAGGTATCTGAATAAATTTTGGTTTTACTGTATCTATTTGATAAATTAAGATAACCAACTAACATTATATTATGTACCCAATATTTTACAAATTTACCGGTAAATTTAAAAATATCGTATAGATGGTTTCTCCAGCACGGCTGGCTGCACGAGCTTCGATGATGATGATACCTAAATCATGATTCACCAGACTCACTCACTGTATTTGATCCCGTGCTTTAATAGGGTTACAAACTCTTTTCATGTTATATTAATGCTATAGTGTATTGTCATGTTTATCAAAATAAAACTGATAAAAAAAATGTGAATTTGCACACAAAAGATTGTTCTACATTGTTCCAGGGCCGGCGTCAAGGAGGCATTCATGCCATGGGCTGTAAACCTCTTGATGGTATTGCGCACAGTGGACACAGGAACATTAAGATCCCTGGAGATGGAGTTGTAGCCTTGAGATTGTCCATGTTTTTCCACAATTTTTTTTCTCAAATCCACGGACAACTCTTTACACTCCTTTCTTTTCTCCATGCACAGTGTGGCACACAACACAAAGGTTGAGTCAACTTTTCTCTTTTTCTCTGGTTGCAAGTGTGCCCAACACCTGTTACTTGCCACAGGTGTGTCTAAAGACAAATTACAGGAGCATCACATGCTTGAAAAGCAATTATTTCTTACAATTTTGACAAGGTGCCAATAAATTTTCCAGTCCATTTTTGAGTTGTGTGTGAAATTTGATCAATTTTATCCACATTCGAATTTGGAACAATTTTCTGAGAGAAGTGTTGCATTTTCTGACAGAATCGATCTTTGTCAGGTGACATCACACTCACGAGAATCGAATTGCATTTTGGGTATCGCTACCATTTGTAAGGTATCAAAGCCGAGGTGTTATGTAGTTGCAGAATTGTCTTTTTGATTTGCTTCAAAATGGTACTTTGTTGTGTTAAAGTCTTGTGGTAAATTACACGATAGAAAAGGTTAAAAACTGACCATGCGGAAAGATTTTTTAGGTCTCCCACTTGAAAGAAACACTGGACAACATGCAGTAGAAATAACCAAGAAGTGTCGGATGGCCTGGATAGCAACGGTGATACGCAAAATCATACAGACTTTCTTAAAGAATTCGATAGATTCGATTAACTAATTAATCTGAATTAGTGTAGGCTACAGATAAGGTCTTAATAGTGGATGACTTTAACATCCATGTTGGTAATGAAAACGATGCACTGGGAGCAGCATTTATAGACATTCTGAACTCTATTGGAGTTAGACAACACGTGTCAGGTACCACTCATTGTTGAAATCATATTCTAGACTTAATACTGTCACATGGAATTGATGTCAGTGCCGTTGAGATTCTGCAGCAAGTGATATCTTTGATCATTATCTAGTCTCGTGTATACTCTAAATAACAAAAACTGTCAATTCAACTCCTTATTACAAGTATGGTAGAACCATCACTTCTACCACAAAAGATTGCTTTCTAAGCTCATACTTCTTTACTTTAAGTTGAGTAAAAAAGTGTAGTCAGTACTTCTGCTTTTACCAGAGTATTTTTAAACATGAGTATCTGTACTTCTACTTGAGTGAAGGATGTGTGTACTTTTGCTGTCTCTGGTCTTGGCAGAATAGATCTGCTATGCTGCTCCTGCGGCAGAGCAAGTACCGAGATTTGCTACTGCTAATACATCCACAACATGCTGCTGTAAGCATGTAAGACAGAGGTGTCCAAAGTGCGGCCAGTGGATGAATTTCAAAGGTACTGAAATGTATTATATATAGCACAATTTAAAAACCATGCAGTTTCCCAACATTAACACAAGGTGACAGCACTACTTTTTAGGCCAGATATAGCAGTAACACGTGAGTGACAACAATTTGATAACTCATATACACTGATATTTCTTTAGCGCTCAAGAATTCCTTAACACACTGAAAGCAAAGGAGCGCTACTCGTTTGAACCATGCTGCATGGACCATTATTAGCTCTGCTTAAAGACAGTGGAGCATGAGCTAAGAACAAATGCGTTTACATGCTGACTGATCTCGATCACACGACCATTTTAATGCAGTTAACGTGCTGGCCCTGCCTGTACATCACCTTATATTTCATACAGCTGACTGTTGACAAATATAATGCAGGGCAGCAACTCTGTAAATGCCCTAAAATTAAAGATACTGATGCAAAAAAAAAAAAAATATATATATATACATCACGTATCACACAATATCACTTGGGCAGCAAGAGAAATTTGACACGAGTCCTAATTTTGTCCTGATCACAAGCTGAAATGTGATTTTTATACAACAGTTTAGTAAATAAGTTGATATTGTGATATTTTAAACACTATATTATGTTTTGCAAAATTTTGCAGAGAACATATTACCTTTGAAGCCATAGCAGAATTGTTGCGTGTCTCCAAAAGCAAAAATTAGTCAAAGCAAAAATTATTCAGACGCGAGATATCATTTTTGATATTTTTTTTACTAGTGGGTGCAGGACACTATAATGTAAGCAAGCATAGCAAAATAAAGTAAACTGTGACATATTATACCCAAAAATTCTTAATACAGTGGACTACTAGTAAAAGTTTAACTCTGAGTTCTTGTTTATTTTACTACCATTTTCTAAACTATAGCAAATAAAATGTGATAATGTGAGAAATGTTGTCTGATGATATGAGAAAAGGTATCTGAATAAATTTTGGTTTTACTGTATCTATTTGATAAATTAAGATAACCAACTAACATTATATTATGTACCCAATATTTTACAAATTTACCGGTAAATTTAAAAATATCGTATAGATGGTTTCTCCAGCACGGCTGGCTGCACGAGCTTCGATGATGATGATACCTAAATCATGATTCACCAGACTCACTCACTGTATTTGATCCCGTGCTTTAATAGGGTTACAAACTCTTTTCATGTTATATTAATGCTATAGTGTATTGTCATGTTTATCAAAATAAAACTGATAAAAAAAATGTGAATTTGCACACAAAAGATTGTTCTACATTGTTCCAGGGCCGGCGTCAAGGAGGCATTCATGCCATGGGCTGTAAACCTCTTGATGGTATTGCGCACAGTGGACACAGGAACATTAAGATCCCTGGAGATGGAGTTGTAGCCTTGAGATTGTCCATGTTTTTCCACAATTTTTTTTCTCAAATCCACGGACAACTCTTTACACTCCTTTCTTTTCTCCATGCACAGTGTGGCACACAACACAAAGGTTGAGTCAACTTTTCTCTTTTTCTCTGGTTGCAAGTGTGCCCAACACCTGTTACTTGCCACAGGTGTGTCTAAAGACAAATTACAGGAGCATCACATGCTTGAAAAGCAATTATTTCTTACAATTTTGACAAGGTGCCAATAAATTTTCCAGTCCATTTTTGAGTTGTGTGTGAAATTTGATCAATTTTATCCACATTCGAATTTGGAACAATTTTCTGAGAGAAGTGTTGCATTTTCTGACAGAATCGATCTTTGTCAGGTGACATCACACTCACGAGAATCGAATTGCATTTTGGGTATCGCTACCATTTGTAAGGTATCAAAGCCGAGGTGTTATGTAGTTGCAGAATTGTCTTTTTGATTTGCTTCAAAATGGTACTTTGTTGTGTTAAAGTCTTGTGGTAAATTACACGATAGAAAAGGTTAAAAACTGACCATGCGGAAAGATTTTTTAGGTCTCCCACTTGAAAGAAACACTGGACAACATGCAGTAGAAATAACCAAGAAGTGTCGGATGGCCTGGATAGCAACGGTGATACGCAAAATCATCATATTTGCCAACATATCTCTGTTTATGTTCATTTACCCTCAACATTTTCATAAAGGTAAGTAAGAGATTTTTTAGGATGTGCTTATTTTCTATTTCCTTTGGAACCTAACATTATATCCACATGTTGTTTTGGGTTATCAATGCTATTCAGTGGTGTAGTGCAGGTATATGGCGTAATGACAAGTTTGGATAAATCCAAATATTCCCTAAAAGCACCCAGTAAAGACAGTGATGCGGTCAGGAACGTGGCACCGGATTCCTTTGAAATATGTTTGATGGTTGCGCCGGAGCCATTCCCCCACCCCAGATGCTGCCTGTTCATACGCGAGAGCATGTCAGGGGAGGCGCACTTAGTAAAATAATTATTATCAATAACTAATTTGAATCAGTACATTATAACAAAAACAATAGCTTAAAAATTAAAAAGCAGGTTCTTAACCATCTGGTTTTCCTTTTCCCTTTTTTTTTTGTGGGTTTTATTTCACTTAGTCACACTTGTTGTGTTCCCGGTCAAAAATGACCGGACTCCAAACAGCTGCTTATAAATCTGTCATTATGCTACATTATCACCAAATATTGGATTAAATCTTTTTGTCAACTTGTTTTCTTTCATTTAGGACTGGTTTTGTGTTTCTATTTACATCCGATTAACCATAGGCCTCATTTATCCGAAAGTAGGCACCTAATTTTTTGAGTGAAAAAAGCATTTTTTGTGAATAATTTCCACAATATGAGATAAAAATTTATGAAAATTTGCACTGTTTCTCACACTAGTGTGCTTTAATGTTTAATCAGGAAGTTTGCTTTTAAATGCTTTTTTTTTGTACAAAATTGCACAAAGTCACACTTGTCAAAAATGGCCAGCCATTGAAAGTGAATGGGGAAGATCACAAAAAGCAGGATCTTTATTTCGAAATGATTTTATTTTCTGAAAAGGGGCACAAAGCAATACTTATGCTGTTCCTGTTAAATCTGACTATCGTGGCATACAAGAAAGAACACATTAAGATTATTTACATTATAACATTTCATGGAACAACCAAAACCAAAACCGTTATATTTTAGTTAAATATATCCTGCACACTGACACTGTCAAACAGAGACAATATCATGAAACAACAAGCTGAAGCTCTCTCTGTGCTAAAGCATTTATTTGTAAACTTTCATCTACTCTGTGAGAACATGAAAGCCTCAAAACCTAGGCTAAAGACAAGGCATTTGAGCATGTGAGTGTGTTAGATGTTTATCACAGAGAGAGTTATCATAAAAGCATATTGCATTCAGTTCAAGGTAGGATGAAATAGGTATAATACTCACAATAGTTTGTATATACATGCATCCATACACACATGGGTCCAAGGCCTTTATGTTTTGCAAGCACAAAATACTCCTGAACACTAGTTGTTTCTCTTACTTCATTATTCCCCATTCACTTTCAATAGCTGGCCATTTTTGATAAGTGTAGCTTTGCGCAATTTTGTACAGTTTTGCCTACTTTCAGATAAATGAGGCCTACAATTAACTGGATGCAAATAGAAACACAAAACCAGTCCTAAATGAAAGAAAACAATTTGACAAAAAGATTGAATACAATATTTGGTGATAATATAGCATAATGACAGATTTATAAGCAATTGTTTGGAGTCTGGTCATTTTTGACTGAGAACACCACAAGTGACTGTGCAAGTTTGTACAGTTTTGCCTACTTTCGGATAAATGAGGCCTACGATTAATCGAATGCAAACAGCAACACAAAACCAGTCCTAAATGAAAGAAAACAAGTTGACAAAAAGACTGAATCCAATCTTTAGTGATAATATAGCATAATGACAGATTTATAAGCAATTGTTTGGAGTCCGATCATTTTTGACCGGGAACACCACAAGTGTGACAGGAATCCAAACACAACCAGAGGGTTAAACTGGTGAACCGGTTAGTGGTGCCAGGGCAGACAGCCAGGGAGCAGAAACGCGTCATGTACTGTGAAATGTCACACAATCGTTTTATGCATACAGTGGGTACGGAAAGTATTCAGACCCCCTTAAATTTTTCACTCTTTGTTATATTGCAGCCATTTGCTAAAATCATTTAAGTTCATTTTTTTTCCTCATTAATGTACACACAGCACCCCATATTGACAGAAAAACACAGAATTGTTGACATTTTTGCAGATTTATTAAAAAAGAAAAACTGAAATATCACATGGTCCTAAGTATTCAGACACCTTTGCTGTGACACTCATATATTTAACTCAGGTGCTGTCCATTTCTTCTGATCATCCTTGAGATGGTTCTACACCTTCATTTGAGTCCAGCTGTGTTTGATTATACTGATTGGACTTGATTAGGAAAGCCACACACCTGTCTATATAAGACCTTACAGCTCACAGTGTATGTCAGAGCAAATGAGAATCATGAGGTCAAAGGAACTGCCTGAAGAGCTCAGAGATAGAATTGTGGCAAGGCACAGATCTGGCCAAGGTTACAAAAAAATTGCTGCTGCACTTGAGGTTCCTAAGAGCACAGTGGCCTCCATAATCCTTAAATGGAAGACATTTGGGACGACCAGAACCCTTCCTAGAGCTGGCCGTCCAGCCAAACTGAGCTATCGGGGGAGAAGAGCCTTGGTGAGGGAGGTAAAGAAGAACCCAAAGATCACTGTGGCTGAGCTCCAGAGATGCAGTCGGGAGATGGGACAAAGTTGTAGAAAGTCAACCATCACTGCAGCCCTCCACCAGTCGGGGCTTTATGGCAGAGTGGCCCGACGGAAGCCTCTCCTCAGTGCAAGACACATGAAAGCCCGCATGGACTCCAAGATGGTGAGAAATAAGATTCTCTGGTCTGATGAAACCAAGATAGAACTTTTTGGCCTTAATTCTAAGCAGTATGTGTGGAGAAAACCAGGCACTGCTCATCACCTGTCCAATACAGTCCCAACAGTGAAGCATGGTGGTGGCAGCATCATGCTGTGGGGGTTTTTCAGCTGCAGGGACAGGACGACTGGTTGCAATCGAGGAAAAGATGAATGCGGCCAAGTACAGGGATATCCTGGACTAAAACCTTCTCCAGAGTGCTCAGGACCTCAGACTGGGCCGAAGGTTTACCTTCCAACAAGACAATGACCCTAAGCACACAGCTAAAATAACGAAGGAGTGGCTTCAAAACAACTCCGTGACTGTTCTTGAATGGCCCAGCCAGAGCCCTGACTTAAACCCAGTTGAGCATCTCTGGAGAGACCTAAAAATGGCTGTCCACCAACGTTTACCATCCAACCTGACAGAACTGGAGAGGATCTGCAAGGAGGAATGGCAGAGGATCCCCAAATCCAGGTGTGCATTTTGAAGCTGATTTTTAACAGTGTGGCATTTTTTTAGTATGTATAATGACATTTTCATAAATGTGTTTTTGATTGTCTCCTTATCAGTACTTATTATCAGCCAAATGAAGTATGGAAAATGTTGAACAAACAGGGTATAAAGTTTAATGGTATCGACTCACATGACGTAACTACAATTGTGCAAATTATGTGTGCAAATCAATGGTAGGCAAAAACAGAACATATAATCAAGTGTAAATAAATAAGTGTAAATTTTTTAAACTATAAACAAGAGCAAGTCATATTTCCAACGAGGCTGAACACCGGCAGCACTCAACTTTTTGCGGTCAGGTAATGTTAATATGGATCAGTGTTAATTGTTAATGACAAATTATATAAATTATGGTTCCTAAAACTTCTGCTGAGATTATCTCTGTCCCATATCTACTTGCTTTGCTTCTGTTTCTCCAGTCTTTACTTTATGGCTCTGTATACTTTCAGTTCACTGCTCAATGCAACAATACCTTCAAAATGGCGCCTCGATGACGTCACACATAATAAACGCACATGACTGACAAAGACCGATTGCAAGGGTGTCGATATTTTTGGCCATGACTGCATGTTTAAAGGCCATTTTCTCAAAATTAGTTTTTTCTCCTACACTGAGCTATAAATCTCCACTTCAGTAGCAATTACACACACCAAACTTTACATTTTTATTCCTGTCTATATCCTGAAGGTTTTTACAGAGGGATTTGTTCATATATGATTTGCTTTACAATTTTATACAACATTTTATTCCCCCAAAAAAACTGTAAAAAAAGCTTTTTTTTCTGAATTATGGAGTGACAAAATGAGATACCCAAAATTCCCTCTGTAAAAAAAAAAAAAAATATGTAAGAATATATATAACATTAAGTAATGCCCCATTTGCATATTTAAACCTAACATTTTAGAAAACTTGTGATACAAAAAAATGTTTGCAATTATCAACTGGGTAAGTAAGGTGATAACTATTAGTTAATTTTTTACCCTATTCACCTGCAGTGTCTCGTCTTAAAGAGACTTATCTCAATTCCTCAGCATATCCAATAGCTCAGAAAAAGTTGATGATGTAACAGAAACTATGGACTCTCTCTTTTGTAGCACTTAAAACATGGTTGGTCCTTCACGCTTAAGGAAGATAAATGAAAACAGTCAGACGCCGTGGTGTAACAAGCACACTCGTGCCCTAAAGACAGCAGCAGGAAAATGGAGCACAACAAAACTAGAGGTATTCCATATTGCTTGGTGGGAAAGTATTTTATCTAATAGAAAAGCCTTAAAAACTGCTAGATCTGATTATTTTTGGTCTATTTTAGAATAAAACAAACACAAGCCCAGGTATTCATTCAATACAGCGGCTAAATTAACAAAAAATAAAGCATCAACAGCTCTTGGCATTTCCCAACAGCATAGCAGTAATGACTTTATGAATTATTTTACTTCCAAGATCGATACTATAAGAGATAAAATTGTAACCATGCAGCTGTCAGCTACAGTATTACATCAGATGCGCTACAGTCCGCTATA
Organism: Cirrhinus mrigala; assembly: GCA_036247105.1. NCBI lineage: Eukaryota > Metazoa > Chordata > Actinopteri > Cypriniformes > Cyprinidae > Cirrhinus > Cirrhinus mrigala. The sequence goes on along the minus strand of CM070023.1, from coordinate 37,182,808 downwards.
GATCGCCTGAGGAACAATTACACTTATTCTCTACTATAGGAGAGGAAGAATTGTATTAACTTGTTAAATCATCTAAACCAACAACATGTATGTTAGACTCTATTCCATCTAAGCTACTAAAAGAGGTGCTTCCACAAGTCATAAAGAACATGTGCCAAAAACCTTCAAATCTGTTGTTAAGCCTCTCATTAAAAAAAAAAAAAAACAAAAAAAAAACCCTAAAGAATTAGTTAATTAAAAACCAATCTCCCTTTTCTGTCGAAGATACTAGAAAAGGTCCTCACAACTATGTTCCTTCTTAGAGAAAAATGGTATTTGTGAGGATTACCAGTCATGATTTAGACTGAATCATAGTACTAAGACTGCTTTCATCAGAGTTACAAATGACCTGCTCTTATAATCTGATTGTGGTTGTATCTCTCTATTAGTGTTACAGGATCTTAGCACTGTGCACAGAGTCGCCGATCCAAATGCAAGGCTTTATTCACAAACGTGGTCAAAACAGGCAGGGTCGAGCACCAGCAAACAGTAATATCCAAGGGAAGACAAAAGAGTAATCTAATACACAGGCAAGGGTCAGGGCAGGCAGCAAATGATCAAGAAACTAGATAACAGTCCAGGGTCAAAACACAGGCAAAATAGAAAACACAGAAAAGATTAAACATGGAAACTGGGAACAAGGAATAGCTGTGCAATAATCATCGATCTATATGTTTGTATGTGCACCTTTTATAGTAGACAAGGAGAAAACATGACAAAACCAACCAATGAGAACAAAACACATGCAACAAAGGAACCAATCAGAACACAACACATAGACAAGAGTCTATGTCTTATGGAGTGACAAAATGAGATACCCAAAATTCCCTCTGTAAAAACATTTGACTTTAATATGTAAAAATAAATAAATAAATAAACAAAAATTTTGAAACCGACTTCATCCAGTGTTTAGATTTTTGTCCTAGAAATGTATGCAAATTAGCACATATTTCATTAAGTAATGCCTCATTTGCATATTTAATTTTTTTATTTTATTTTGTGCACCTTTTATAGTAGACAAGGAGAAAACATGACAAAACCAACCAATGAGAACAAAACACATGCAACAAAGGAACCAATCAGAACACAACACATAGACAAGAGTAGCACATGACATGGTCACATGAAGTGCAAGGAACACATGGGAAATAAAGTCCAGGGTGGAGTGCCCTCTAGTGGAGTTAATAGGCACTCCAGCTGGCAATCGTGACATAGCTCCCTCCTTAAGGAGTGGCTTCCAAATGCTCCCAAACGAGAACAGACGTGAGTCCAAGAGGGAGGCAGAGTGGAGGCGGAACAGAGGAGGGATGGAGGGCCAGGTCCATGTGCGGGAGGAGGACCTGGAGACTGTAGCAGAGCCGGTGAAGCAGGGTGTCATGGCCAGAGCTGAAGAGCACCAGAGTAGAGCTGAATTCTACCAAGGCGGAGCAGGTGAAACTGAAGACCATGGGGCAGAGGTGAAGAACACTAGGGCAGAGCTGAAGACCACCACAGCACAGCAGATGGGTCCAAAGATCCTGACGGTGGAGCAGACGGCCATCACTGCAGGACAGACAGGTCCACAGATCCCCACTGTGGAACAGATGACCACCAGGATTAAGCTGATGGCGCAGGACAATCAGCCAGGGTGAACCAAGGAAGATCAGGCAAACTTGGAACAGAGAGCACAGAGAGGTCAACCACAGCCTCTGCGGCCATAACAGGGCAACCAGAGAGTGCACAAACTGCTCCCATGGCTGCAACAGGATAGTCAGAGAGTTCACAGATGGCCTCCATAGCCATGACAGGACAGACAGCAGACTCAGAGCAGTGTGTAGCCCAAACACACAGAATGCTAACTGCCACTACAGGGAGCAGTGAGGAAAGAGGAACAGTCTCTGTGACAACCAGTGCTGAGGCCCCCAGAATGCCCGCTGCTCTGGCTGAAACCAGCGGTTGGGTCAGCCTCAAATGCCTTTGGAATGTCTGGGTGTCTTCAAATGCAACATTCATAATGCTCAGGAACACTGGAGTGGCATCCGTAATAGCTGAAGACTGTGGCTTGACATCCATAAAGGCTGGAGGCTCTGGTATGATAGCCATCTTGTGAAGTGGCTGATAAAGTTCAGCAAATAACAGTTTACTGAATGAACCAGAGATCAGCAGACATAGATTAAGATCTTGGGTGCAAGTCCACAGGTGCACACACACACACAGAGAGCAAAAGAGAGAGACTGCGAACTGTGACAATTAGTGCAATTATACAGTAGTCAACATTTGAAATGGATCAAAATCTTTTATCAAAGTAGTCCTGAAACAACAACTTAACTTGACTTTATTAAACCCAAAGGGAAATTCACATCACAGCTCATCACACAATAGATAAATAAAACAATAAATAAGAAATAAAGTACTGCACAATACCCTATTTCATACAACCCCACCTTGTTATCAAGCATGAAAGTACACACTACACCATGTTATACAAAAATACAATTTAAGATTCTACACAAATCATCTAATGTGACACTGATTATATAATCTGATAGCTGTTGGTAAAAATGACTTTTTATATCGTTCCTTATAACACTGGGGATTAATTCATCTTTAGCTTCAAGAACTCACACAGGCTCGAACCGTTTCATGAAGAGGATGACAATCTTGATTCATTATACTGACCAATTTATCAGTCATTTTGTCCTGTGCTATCTTATCAACAGTGGGTAACACACAACCCACAACAGAAACTGCCTTTTTATCAGCTTATTGAGTTTGTTCTTCTCCTTCTCCAGCAATCCCCCTCCACAGCAGGTGACAGCATACAAGATCACAGATGATAGGTCTTCAACAGTACCTGACATGTCTGACCAAAATATCTCAGTCATCTTAGTAAATGAATGCGACTCTGACCCTTCTTGTAAACCATATTGTAAATCGTATTGTCAGACCAATTAAGCTTGCTGTTCAAATATACACCCAAGTACTTATATGACGTGACAATCTCAATTTCTGACTCGTGTATATTCACTGGCACTGCTTAATGAGGATATCTACTAAAATCAACCACAATTTCCTTTGTCTTACTAGCATTAAGCCTAAGACAATTTGTTTCACACCAGTCCACAAAACTCTTTAAAGGGGTCATCGGATGCCCATTTTCCACAAGTTGATATGATTCTTTAGGGTCTTAATGAAAAGTCTCTAATATACTTGGCATCCGATGACCCCTTTAAAAGGTCCCTATATTCACTCTCATCATGATCCTTAACACAGCCAACAATTGCAGAATCATCTGAAAATTTCTGGAGATGACAGTTTTTGGAATTGTACTGGAAATCTGATGTATAAAAAGTAAATAAAAATGGAGCTAAAACCGTTCCTTGAGGAACACCAGTGCTATACACTACTTGGGACAGACAGTTATGCATCTACATCTACTACACGATGTCCTCCATAAAACAGGTACCCTCTCTAAGTGCAAGCTCAGATTAAAAATATAACGAATCACCCAACAAATTTGTTCAGCACAGGCTTTAAAAACTCCAGCACTAACACTGTCGGGGCCAGCCAATTTCTTCTTTTTAATTCTCCTTAACCCACTTCTTACTTGTTCCACTGATACAGCAAAATTAGGAACAGACTCACAAGTGGGAAAATAAGTAGATCTCAAAGCTGAAGGAGAATCTACATAGGAATTCTGCCGTATACCATCTGATAGGGAAGATTTTAAATCACTAGATCCTCCATCAAATCTATTAAAAAATATATTAATTTCATCCATCCACAATACCTTTTCTTGTCTTAGGACAACTTTGATGAACTTTCTTGATCCACTTCAAATGTTGACTACTATAAAAGCCTAAGTACAGTACAGTGGTGGACAGCAACAAAGTAGTTTTTCAAGTATCTGTTCTTTACTGGAGTGGTTTTATTTTGAGTAACTTTTACTTTTACTTCACTACATTCCAAAGCATAAGATCGTACTTTTAACTTCACGACATTTCATAAAACATATTGTTACTCCTTATAATATATCATATGCTCTGAGACGCAGAAGTGGTGTCTGATTCACGAACAAACTGATACTTTTAAATTAACCTGTTATTTTGGTTCACAAATCGCACCAAACGATTCATTCATGAATTGGAATGATTCGACTGCAGCTGTTCTCGAGTCTATAATTCACTGATTCAAATAATCCATTTAGAGCGAGTCTCCAGTGAACTGAATTCACAAGTAAAGGCCGGGAGATCTTGTGAGTGCAACTGATACTGCAAACTAATGTCGACTTTTAGGATTAATTATTGTAACTGCAAATCATATTTAGGTCAAAACCGTCAGTAGTTTGTGAACTAAATCTGCTGTAAAGGGTGATCTATTTAGGACCACTCAAATGCTTGAATGCAGACACATCAAAATCAGTGTCTATATTTTAGGTCAAAAAACATTAAAATAACACAGATTAAATAAAATAAGTCATGCATGTTCATATTCCCAGCTGTTGTAACGTTAACAGTTTTATTAAAATGCTACGCATTTAGCCCTAGGTGACGTCTGTTTTTATATTGTTTATCAACGGTATAATTTTTTATACTGTTTGGATCAACTAGTTGAGTAGACAGATATGAATGTTTATTCATAACCATGCTGAAAATAAGTAAATATTGTTAGCTGATGCTAAATGTCTAGCTAACAAGCTTGCTGGTGCTATGTTGAGGTAATTTTAGATATAAAGTCTGTTTCGTCGGGCTGCGAAGAAATATAGAGCTGAGCATCATCAGCATAACAATGAAAGCTAACACCATGTTTCCTGATGATATCTCCCAAGGGTAACATGTAAAGCATAAAGTAATGGCCCTAGTACTGAGCCTTAAGGTACTCCATACTGCACTTTTGATCGATATGATCTAGGGATGCACCGATACCACTTTTTCCGGTACTCGCCCGATACCGATACTTTTATTTTTGGTACTTGCCGATTCCGAGTACCGATACCGATATTTTTTTAATTTAACCAGTAAATTTTTAAAATATTGGGTACAGAAACTAAAATAATATGTATAATGTTAGTTGGTTAACTTCTTTAATTAAATAGAAACAGTCAAACCAAAATTTATTCAGATACCTTTTCTCACATTATCAGACAATATTTTTCACATTATCACATTATCATCAACTGTGTCCTACACCCACTAGTAAAAAAAAAAAAAAAAGAAAAAAAAATTCAACAATTAGGTGGTGTCTGAATGGTTTTTGGTGTGACTATATATCCCTTAGTTATTTTTATTTTTACACTTAATTATGCCCATTAAAATGTGTTTTGTTACTTTCACTGTTTAATTCTCTTTTTTTTATTTTTTATTTTATTTAATTTCTTTACTTTTTTGCTCTATGGTACATCTTTAATGTAATAGCAATAAACTGCTCCGCTGCAGTGGCTCAGTACTGCAGTCACGCGTTTTGCTGTATGCAGGGAACCACTCGTCATGAATCTCATAACTCGGATATTATCAGAAATATAAGTAGCGTTTTTTTCATCTGAAACTTGCTGCTATTTGGGCTATAATCTAAAGAGACTCAAATGCAGAAACACTCATGAAGCAAGCAAAACAAGCACGCTCAAGTACAGGACAGCGTAGCGCATTTCACACCGACTGCTAGTTTCACTTTCGCCATACAGTCGTGTATGCTTAAGGTTTAACATAATCTTTTGTAATGAATACCCCTATAAATTTTGTTTTATATTTATGAATTTGTTTTAATCCAAATGATGCGTGTGCTAAGTGAGCGAACATCAATAAAGATCACGCAACAAAAGTGCGCGCTCTCTCTCTTTCTCTTTGGCGCTCTCTCTCTCTCTCTCTCTCTCTCGTTAAACAACTTGTGCATTGCTTTACTCACTTGTTTTTACATATCCGACCGAACTACAAACTTTACAGTGATGTCAAGGCGGGATCTTATCTCCACAAGCCCGCACATCTTCACCTCCGCGCGCTCAATCCACTCTGCATGCATCAGCTCGTGTGCACCAGCTATACAGGCGTTAATACTGAATGTTTAACATTATATTACTTGCATACATATACTTCGTAGACATTCTTAATCTCTAATGACTCCATTCTGCTGTCTGTTGTTCTGTTGTAGGTGTTTCTTTGCCTGAATACGCACTTGTCACATGCTGTGTGGTATCGGCATTTGGTATCGGGGCATTTTAATGAGTATGAGTACGAGTACAGGAGCTCAGTATCGGGCCCGATATCGGTGCATCCCTAATATGATCGATATGATATTGATATGATACCTCTTCAATGCTATATAAATATATTTCAAGGCTGTAACATCTCATAACATTTGTTACTTTTTATTACTTTTCTGCACAGTGGTATATTTTATATGTTGTTTCCATGTTAATGTCAAAAGTAAACTCCAAGGAACCAAAAACATTCAACTTTCTCTAAAGAACTCCCATTCAATTTCAGCTGATTTCCTCTAATCTTTTTCCTTGTAAAAAACATAACTTTAGTCTTTTCAATTGAAAAATTAAAAGCCCATTTAACACCCCAACTTTCCACTTGATTATTTCCTCTTGCATTTTGCTCACTATATAATGTACTCGGTTACTAACATAACCTCGGTTCCCTGGGATACGGGAACAAGTACTGCATCTGTCAAGATGCTATGGGGAAAAACTCCTTTTTCTCTGATGACTGAAGCCTTTTTCAATCACGCAGTATAACTGCACGGCCATTGGTTTGTGGGCCAAGAGTGTACAGGAAGGAGGCAACTGCCAAGTAGTGGATTTGTTAAAAGTGAGCCCATCTTAAGAAGAGAGGACATGGGCCTGCAAGGCCGGGACATCCAGATTATAGAACCTGGAAAATGTGGACGGTGAGGCCCAGCTGGCCGCCACACAAATTTTTGCAATGGACACACCGCTAGACCAAGCCCAGGACGAGGCGACACCTCTAGTCGAGTGGGCTCTTACTCCCATGGGGCATTTTAGGCCCAAGGAGGAGTATGCCAACATAATAGTATCAACTGTCCATTTGGACAGTCTCTGCTTTGTGACCGGAAGCCCTTTGGTGCGGCCACCGAAGCATGCAAACAGCTGTTCCGACTGATCGGAGCAGAACGCTTAGTATAACTCCTCAATGCCCTGACCCTGAAAGGGCAGAGAAGGTTAAATTCTTGGACTTGCTCCGAAGGAGGAAGTGGCAAGAGAATTAATATCTGAGCTCTGAACAGAATCGAGAGCACCTTAGGTAAGACCAGTGGCACAGCGGTTTTTCAGAGGCATAGGTCAATGGACTGTAGCAGCTCAAAGGGAGGGCTCTTCAGGGCCCTCAACACAACTAGGTTGTTCCTGCCTACTGACTGGCCAGCTATAGGAGCATGATAGGCTGCTATGGCTGCTACATAGACCTTGAGCGTGGAATGGGAACAACCCTTATCCAACAGCTCTTGCAGGAAGGACAATATCAGAGATATGTCACAGGAAATTGGGTCTGAGAAGACAGACCATTTAAGGGCATAGTGCCATCTCGTGGACGGCGCTCCAGCCTGAGAGATTGTATTCAGGACGCTCTTGGGGAGGTTTGCAGGATCCCATCGGGAGGCCACAGGTGCAGAGCCCACAGCTTGGGCTGTGGGTGGCATATTGTTCTGTTCGTCTGAGAGAGGAGGTCCCATCTCAGGGGAATGGGCCACAGGGCTGCTGAGAGCAGCCAAGACAGTCCCGTGAACCAGTGCTGGTTCCTCCAGAGCGGGGCCACTAACACAAACTTGTGTCTCTGATCCCTGATTTGCCTGATGACCTGAGGGATCAGGGCGACCGGGAAAAAAGCGTAAAGGAGGAGGATGGGGCAATCGTGGACCAACGCATCCTTGTCCTTGGAAAAATAAGTTGGGCAATGAGAGTTGTCTTCTGAGGTGAAGAGGTCGACCTCTGTCTTGCCAAATATGCCCCAAATTCTCTGAATCGTCTGAGGATGAAGCATCCACCCTTCCGAAGGGACTTTGCTCTGAGTTAGCATGTCTGCTCTTTGGTTCAGCCTTCTCGGCACATTCGTTGATCTCAGTGAACACAAATTGAGCTGAGCCCCTTCCAGGAGGCACTTCGAGAAGAGACCGCCCTGGCGATTCATATAGGACACCACCATAATGCTGTCCGAGTGGACTAAGACGTGGTGTCCCCTTAGGTCGGGCATAAAGGTGTGAAGGCCCAAACATACTGCTAGTATTTCCGGGCAGTTGATGCGAAGGGGATTTCTCTTTTCGACCAGTGGCCCAAAGGCAGGTTTGTTATTGCACAGCGCTCCCCAACCTGAGTTGGAAGCATCTGTTGAGACCACCTTCTTTCTGCAGACCATTTTCAGAGGCATGCCCTGTTCCATCCACTGAAGGTCTTTCCAAGGCAAAGAACACATGGAAAATGGAGTCCAGGAAACAATGACAAGAGTCCTGGGTGGAGTGCCCTCTAGTGATATCAAAATCAACTGTGGCAGCTGATCCTTTTCCTATTTAGCACCCAGACTCTGGAACAATCTACCTAGCATTGTTCGAGTGACAGACACACACTGTCAGTTTAAATCTAGATTAACGACCCATCTCTTTAATCTAGTTTACACATAACACCCCAGCGAAGACCTTGTCAGCTAGACTGTCATCAGACCATGGGAACCAGATGAGTCCCCTCTACAATCAGACATTGTTGCAGCCTGGAATTAAATTGCCGATTTGTCTGGCCAGAGGAGAACAATGGAGTTTTGGTTCCTTCGACACACTATTTTCCTGTTTAATACTGTAAATCTGTTTGACACAATCTGTATTGTAAAAAGAGCTAAATAAATAACAGTGACTTGACCTGACATTACTGTTCAGCTTGAATGGTGCACAAAAACATATCTAAAATGTAGCAAATTAGCTCAAAAGGGAAATGCTTATAAATAATTACAATTAATTAAAATTAATTATAATTATTTATCTCAGCTGCCAGTAGTAACTGTAGCAGAATTAATGTTACAATCAACCAATCTGTTCATCTAGTGAGCATTCACTGTAATTTCTTATCAACTTCATGTCAACTGTTATATTTACTTTTATATCAACAAACTAGCCTAACAAACAAACATACAATCATTCATACATGGGGGAAGAGCAAATAAGACTGAATGAATGAAACCGTTAGAGAAACAGGGAATGAATCTATGAAAAGTAGTCAGTTAACCATCTGAGTGAAACTATCAGCACTGTTTTACAACGGGGTCTACAGCTTATACGAAACCGCAGTTTCGTTTAGTTAAATGTACCATACTTGCATTGCCTTGCCTGTTGAACGAGAGTCCAGATGCAGTCTCAGATGAAAGTCTGGATGGTTTGAAGGTTTGGTGATGTTGGAATCGCGATCATGTTCTTCCGGATTTGAAGAGTGATGAACTCCAAAGATGTTATTCTGACTCAGTGGTGGTGGTTTCTCCCAAATGGAAAGTGGAGACATGGCTGTAGTTGAGGCCTGCCAGGCACAGCCATGGCAGCCCTTGGACATAGCCACCAGCAGATGAAGCAGAAGACGGGAAGGTAATGAGAGAAGAGACCAAAAAGAAAAAGCTATTTGGGTCACAGATGTGAGGCCTTTTAACATCTGTAGAGGTCACACCTCTGGGGGTCAATGGTAACTTTTGGAGGGAAAGTTTATGACTCTTTGTCTTCGAGCATGGTATTTTGCATATGTGACTGGATTGGGTGTTGATGCAAAAACTATCACAGATTCTAAAAACACTAATATGTTGCATAGGTATCAACATATTATATGCACTCATTTAGATCATCAAAACACAAATTTGTAGATACCAAACATGGCATAGGTGAGGTTATATCAACTAGTGATTCTATCATAATGCATGTATAAAACTGTATGCAATTCAACAATACAAAAAAACACTACAAAACAGTGATGATACACACAATGTTTTGGGAATGTGCATGTTCATTTAGTTTTTACTATGGATTAATGAAAGTCATGTCCTATAGCAGTATGTATCTGTTTTAGAGGTTATTTAGTAAGAGGGAGATTCTCTCTACATACTTTCAAGTCATAAAGTTTATCTGGTCTGGCTGAGGTGTCCTGGTTACCATGGCAACCAGAGGCCTGAGGATTGTTCATAGACAGTACTCAGTCTGGTTTTTGGGTGAGGGGGTCTGCTGGATTATTTGTTAAATAATTGTTATTTGTTAACCTATCGTTTCATCACAATTTCACCATCCAGTTAGGCACATCAACTATAAGTCCTTCAAAAACAGCCAGAAACCTTGGAGTTGTGATTGATGATCAGCTGACTTTCTCAGACCACATTGCTAAAACTATCCAGTCCTGCAGATTTGCTTTATCCAACATCAGGAAGATTAGGCCCTTTCTTTCTAAACATGCAATGCTCTCTTGGCAGGTCTTCCAGCCAGTTCTATCAAACCCTTACAATTAATTCCAGATTGCGGCTGCAAGATAAATTTTAATGAGCCAAAAAGAACCCACGTCACACCTCTCTTCATCAATTTGCACTGGCTACCAAGAGCGGCTCACATAAAATTCAAGACATTAATGTTTGCCTAAAAAACCACCGCTGACTCTGCACCCCTTTACCTAAAATCACTACTTCAGACTTATGTGCCCTCTAGAATTTTGCATTCTGCAAGTGAACGGCACATTACTGTGGCATCCCAAAGAGGCACAAAATCACTTTCACTGACTTTTACATTAACTGTTCCCTCCTGTTGGAATGACCTGCCCAACTCAATCCGAGCAGCTGAGTCCTTAGCTATCTTCAAGAAACGGCTAAAATACATCTCTTCCATCTTTATTTGACCCTTTAACTCTAGCACTCTCTATTCTAATTTTATTCTTTAAAAAAAAGCTTGACCCTTTAAGACTTGCATTCTATTCATTTTCTAACTGCTTGTTTTCTTAAAAAAAGAAGAAAACAAACAAACAAACAAAAAAAAACTAGCTTCTCTATTCTTTCTGTATTCTATTTATTTGTTTTCTTTTTATTTATTATATAATTAACAAAAACAGATTTGCCATAGCATTTGCATATCATTGCTCTTTTGATGATTTTGATTGTCCTCATTTGTAAGTTGCTTTGGATATAAGTGTCTGCTACATGACTAAATGTAAATGCAAATATAATGAATAATTGTGTGTCTGATTGGTCCAAACACTACAAAAATCAAATGGAAAAGAGCTTGAGTGACTGACTGTATACACAGATTCAACAATAAATCAGAGCTATTGATTAACATTTTTGAGCCCAACTGCCCTTAAGCAGACAATACTGCTAACATCTTATCACAATTTCTCAGACTAAAGGCAGCCATATTGCAGGATGTTGCCCAGAAGAGACAAGATTTTAAATCACAAGTTCTAACCTTTCCACATAACCTCAATATATATACCTGCCTCTCAATATATATGACATATATCCTCAAGACAGTTCACCAAGGTTATGTAAAACAGTGCTGTTGCAGTGACATATGTCTATGTAGTCTACATAGGTAGCATAGGGTGGAAGTACCTCAAAGTAGTTTCCAGCTGAAAAGGGAAAGTATTGCAGTTCACGCTCTTCTGGGCCCCATGACTGGCTGAGAAGAGAGTTCCTAATAAGCATCCCAGATTTGATGTGCGGGTTCAGGTGCAAGGCAATGTTGTTGGATTGGCTACACCTCAGGTTAACAGTGAAACTTAAAAAGAGACAAAACAAGATAATTAAAGGTGTATAAAGGTTGTATAAGCTCATGTATAAAGTTGTATAAAATATAAGCTTGGTAACTACCTGTGAGGGAATAAGCTGATGTGCCCTTTGATTGTTATATGCTGCCCTGGAATGACTCCTCTAAGTAAACTGCCCTTGTAGGGTATGCTCTGCAAAATGACACCGCATATGTAATGAGTCATATTTTCATTATATTAATGAACCATTATATTAATGTGAAAAAATAAATTCTGTGAATCAATTGTTGATGTCAGCTGAAGGGATGCAGAACTTACTAGGTCACCTGATTTCGAAAATACTGCCTGTGCAAAAAGAGAAAATATGTAATTGCAAAGTAGAAATGCATTTTATTTACCCTTTTCAACAACATAAATGATTAAGCTGATATAACAATCAGAAGCTTGGACACGCTTGACTGAATTTACTATTTTCATAATCTTAAAAATCTGATTTTATGTTGACACCTTAAAGCTGGGTACACACCACAAGATAATCAGACTTATTTTGGGCTGATTTCTTCCCTTCCGATAATCCTGGGTAATGTCTAATTATCTTGGTGGTTCTAAAGATTATTTTATCAGATTTTCCTGTGGTGTGAGGTGTGTTAAGAGTGACTGAATCTGCTCTGAAGAACGCCTGAAGCGCCCCGAATGCGAATCAGAAACCCTGATGTGTGGGGGGAACCCTGAGGACAAACGCGCAAATTATCACGTGAAACGAAACAATATCCAATCAGAAAGCGGAATTTGGCTACTTTAACACTGTTGCTGCAGGTTGTTTTTCACGTCCGCGGGTTGAAGCAATCCCAATAACGTAATATCTAGCCCATGGAATGCTAATTTTACCAGAGGAATCCCGCCAAAAAACGTGTATTTTACACACCAGAACGAGGTTTTTCCCGGGGGACCCCCATGAAATATGATTGGGCTAATTCTGGGCTAGTTTTGAGTAGCAATTGGGCGGGTTTTGCTATGAAAACCTGGCAACCCTGGAAGACGAAAACATAACAAACGCAATCATGGTGCAGCGCTAAAGGATTTGGACAGCAGAGATAGAGGATCCACGACTTCACCCAACCCCTTTTCTTTTTTCCCTGTGATTTTTCTGTCAAAATCATTCCAAACACTATTATCGTAATTTCTTCCTGCCTATCGTCGTGTTTTTTTGTTTTTGTTTTTTAAATAAGATTTTAAAATTACATTTATATGACAAATATTACACATGATATAAACAACAAACATTACACATGATCAAACATGAACACATGAACAAACGTTCACCTTTGTAATTGCTTTTTGTTTCATAGAAAATTGTATAGTATCTATATAATGCTCTATTTCCTTCCTAAAAGAAAAATAATATATGAATATCAAAACATCTATAAAAAAAAAAAAAAAAAAGATTTATCATGTAGACATGACTATGCTTTTCTTTGATCTTCTGCAGAGAATAAATAATACAATACATATTTCCATAACAAAACAAAATGATTATCAATATTTTGTATAATGAAATCACAGACATTTTGCCAAAATAGTTTTACAAAAAATGGCAATGCCAAAATAAACGTACCACTCTTTTAGGGCAACGGATATAAAATGAGCAACTAAAATCAATATCAGATTTAAATTTTACCAAATAATATTTTGCTGGGTAAATCCTGTGCATAATTTTGAATGATACTTCCTTAACCTTTTTTTGTAATTACAGTAAATATTGATTAGGTTTTAACAAACTTCTTTCCAAACAATACTTTCTGTCAGTTGATTTCAATAATAATAATAGAATAAACATAAGGCAACAACAAACTCGTTAAAATAAAGTTCTTATAGAACTGTTGTGTGATGAAAAACCAAATGTAGATTTCTGTCTTAAATTGGAAGGTATAAATATAAAAGAAGAAAAATGTAATAATAATTATCTTAGAAAGATTTGCCAAATTTCCAGTGTTCCTTTAGCCATTGGTTTTTGGAGATCACAGTTTTAAGATGTCAACTGGAAAGAAACCTTTAAGATCTCTAGACGTTTTTGTATCACTAATAAAATTAGAGAGGTATCATTCAAGATTGTTCATCGTATTTATCCTGTAAAACAGGTAATTGCAAAGTTTTGTAAAGACACTGACTTGAAGTGCGTTTTCTGTAAAAAGGAAATTGTCCATTTATTTTATGATTGTATTTATACAAAATTGTTTTGGTGTGATTTGGGTTTTTTTTGTTAAACAAAGTACTAATGTTGAATTGCAACTCCAAGAAAAGGATATTTTATTTTATTTTATTTTTTTTTTTTTTTGAGTATACTGTTGACTTCAAAATTTGGTATATTGTAAATTTACTCATTATATATGGAAAAATTCTTATTCATAAATGTAAATGGGCAGTGAAAAAAACTAATTTTACTCATTTTAAAATAGAAATAGGTCACTACCTGTCACGAATCTGGTTGGTGACCTGCGGTCCGCTCACCACCAGATGTCGCTCTCACCCTGTCACTACACTCAGACTGTTGCACCACACCCCGGACTACATTCGCTGAATGACGGGGAATGTAGTCCAGGGCGTGGTGCAACAGTCTGAGTGTAGTGACAGGGTGAGAGCGACATCTGGTGGTGAGCGGACCGCAGGTCACCCACCAGATTCGTGACACTACCTGTGTACATTAAAAGAAACAAAAAATGACAAAGCAAAAAAGTTACTTTAAAGCCTTAAATTTATTATTTTGAATAATTATAATTATTTGTACTTGATTATGGATATGTGATGTTAATGCTTTCCTTATTTTATTTTTAATTTTATTTTGTATTTTTTTCTTTTTTGTTTTATTTGTTTAATGTTGTATTTTGTTTTGTTTTGTTTTTTATGTTATTTATATGTAGTTGCCCTCGTATCTTATTTGTTCTAAAAATTGCAATTAAAAAAAGAAAAAAAAAAAAAAAACTGTTGCGTGATGTTAATTCTCAAGTCTCGAGAGATTTTACGAGATTTCTCGCGTTCACAGTTGGGACTCCCGTTTGAAAATCTGTTGGTGTGTGGTGTGCTGTGTTTGTCAAATCGTGGCACACCACACACTACAGGAGCAAAATGGTTAAATATAGAATTTGTTATCCTCATGTTTGTGGTCTCTCACATTTTGAAGCTCTTATAAGATTTTAAAAATCTTGTGAACCCAGCATAAGGTTTGAAATTTATGTTGACGAACATCAATTGTGTATGAAATATGGATATTTACAGGTGTAAAATACTCTTTAAAGTGTGTGCAGTGCTGTAGGTTGGCTACTGCGAAGAAGTTTCTTTCTTTCTTTCTTTCTTTATAATTTTGGTCTCTACATCATTTCCATACCTATAGTCATCACCTATTTCACAGGTGATAACTATTATACTGAGAGTACAAACTAACTAGTAGTGTATGTCACTTACTGAGTCAGGGATAAAGCCAATGGCATGG
Source organism: Cirrhinus mrigala (assembly GCA_036247105.1). NCBI lineage: Eukaryota > Metazoa > Chordata > Actinopteri > Cypriniformes > Cyprinidae > Cirrhinus > Cirrhinus mrigala. The sequence continues at coordinate 37,167,581 of CM070023.1, read as the reverse complement.
AGTTCTACTTTTCCAGAGACTGAAAACGTGTTGACCATCTCAAGAGGAATTCTGTGTTTATACTCCAAAATGTGGACACCATTAACCGCTACCTACAAAAGTAAATGAGTCAAATTCCTGTCACTTGACAAATCTAAAATTTCTCTCTGAAAGTACTTGTACTACAACAAAACTACTACTAAAAATTAATCTATGGGTTAAAATGCTTTAAACCAGACAGGCCAAGGGTTGTTAACCAGGTTTGTTTGTTACCTGTGATATGATTTACACTCACTTTGAAAACATCACAGAGTACCAAGATGATGGTCTCAAAGGATGCTCCTCGTTTAAAAGGCATGAGGTCAATATTTTCCTCTCTTCCCCAGTTTTCATGTTGTAATGAGTTGCACACGATCTGTGGAGAGCTGCTGAAGCGGGGATTGAAGTGAAAGGCAATGTCTGCGCGTGGCTTTGTGCTGCAGCCACATGTCAAATCAAACTGAAACCTATGAAAGCACATTGGGCATTACATTGAAATAAATGACAACCTATAGCAAAATAAAATGTTTAGGTGTATTTTCTTTCTTTCTTTTTTTTTTTTTTTTGTAGAATAAGAAGCATTTTGAAAAAAATATAGACTTATCATATTATCATATTATCATTGTTATTACTATATAATATTTGGTTATATGACCAAGGGGCCTAATATACATCTAAAGAACATTTTCAAACAATGACACTGTACATACCAGATGTGCCAAGTCCTGTTCCTGTAGGTCTACCTCAAAATAAAAAAACATTTTCAAACCTAAACAAATACAACTGAGCCAGCAAATTTAGATATTCAGGAACACTTACAATTACAAACGAGTGTGTTAAAGCATGGTTGGAACTGAACTCTGTAAAAAGATAGAACTCCAGGAACAGGATCTGGCAGCCCTGCTGGTATACAAAATCTCAAAGACATGAACAGAAATTTGCATTTTCTAAAAATTCCACCCACTTTGTTAAAATATCAGTATGTTCTAAGAAAAAACAAACATTTTCACATAGGTAGAGCACAATTTGATGCATGACTTACAGATGAGATTTTGCCAATAGCTCTGTTTTTACACTTGCAACACTCATGTCATGTTCCCTGTGTTGCGATTTAGCTCAAAGGGAAATGTATATAAATAATTACAATTAATTATGATTAATTACAATTATTTATATCAGCTGCCAGTAGTAACTGTAGCAGAACTAATTTTCCATCAACTAATCTGTTTGTCCAGCGAACATTCAGTATGATTTTTATATCAACTCTAAGAAATGAAATTTTCTTGGGGACAGAAAATAACTTTCTTAAAGTACTGTTGCATTAGAGCATGTAGCTCAAATCGGAATCGTAAAGGGACATTCATTTGCAAGGCAGAATCAGAAACAAAACTCATGTAATTTGTGCACAAGAGTTTATTAACGAAGGACTAACACATAACTAATCTAAACAAACAACATGAAATCATTCATACATGGGGGAAGGGTCAGTGAGAAGCAGTTAGAGAGACCAGAGAATGTAGCTATGAAAAGAGTCAGTTAACCACCTGAGTGAAACCATCAGTGCTGTCTACAGCTTGTACTAAACCTCTGTTTTGTTTAGTTAAATGTACGATACTTGCATTGCCTTGGTCGATGAACAAGTGTCCGAATGCAGTCTTGGGTGAAAGTCTCGATGGTTTGGAGCAGTGGTGGTTTTGGAATCGCGATCACGTTCTTCCGGGTCCGAAGAGTGATGAACTCCAAAGATGTTCTGACTCGATGGTGACTGGGAGTTTCTTCCCATGTGACAATTGAAGAAGAACCAAGAGCTGAGAGGGACCCAGACAATGGAAAGACAAGGCCGCAAGGCCTGGCACAGCTTAGAGTTCCGACGAGTTCTAGCTCATCCTCCTCATCCTCTTAGGTTCTGAAAGAACTCATGTGAGACAAGTGAAGAAAGCTAAAAACCGTGGAAGAGAGAAATGTCTGTTCGAGGACATTTCGTGAGGATGAAATCCAGGGCTGAGTGAATGTGTCTGGCTCTTTGTGGTCGAGAGCCACAGCTCTAGATGTTGGGGCCTGTCAGGCCCGCCGGGCACGCCCTGTGCCGGCTCAGGCTCCCCGTGGGTTCCTCCACACGGGCAGCAATCGTGAAGAGCGCGAAAAGAGTGAAGAGAGATAAATCGTTTGGTGCCTTTAAGCTCTCTGGAGGCTGTGCCTCCAGGAGGTCCGCGAACCAATGGTAACTTTCACCTTTGGAGGGAAAGTTTACGACTCTTTGTCTGTGAGCATGGTATTTTGCATATGTAATTCGATTGGGTGTTGATGCAAAAACTACTAAGGTTTCTTAAAACACTAACATGTTGCAAAGGTATCAACTTTGTCTAGGTATCAACAATCTAATGTACACCATCTTTTAGATCATCAAAATACGAATTCAAAGAAACCAAACATGACATAGGTGGGTAATAAGACTAGTCATCTATCATAACGCATGCATAAAACAGTTGAAAGACAAATACAATACAACAGACAAAATTAAAATACAATGCAGTAATACTGTACACAATGACCTGGGCTATGTGTGATAGGAAGGTCAAAGAAAGGTTTGTCTGTGAATGAATAGGAAAGAGTCTATTTTTATAGGCATTGTGTCTTTCCTATGGGCAAATGTAGCATGGGCAGATGTGCATTCCTCTGGGCAATAAAACCTCTTATCAGATCGTCGTCCTGGCAACTGAGCCCTTTTGGGGTGATAGTTGCTTTGGGGGGTTGTCTCCAGAGCTCCAGCATATAACCTGGCTTGTTGTGTTTAAAGACTATTTGTTAAATTTAACAGTTAATGTATGTCTGATTGGTCCAGACGCTACACCTGTGTGTTTGTGGACTTTCATTATTTCTTGTCTTGTGCCTTTTGCATTTGTATCTCCCTTCACTGTGGTGGAAGTGGAGGAGGATCCACCCACTGAATATTTTTTGAGGGGGTATACAATCCATGCTCTGACAGCCGTGGAGCTTGGCCCACCGTGGACTTCACCATCTGCCACTACCATCCCGGTCACTGGACCCATCTCATGGCAGAGAAGACCGGTGACCAGTGTGTCAGATCTGCCACCGACATATGCGTCAGCAGCAGGGGGGCGGTGAAGGCTTTGTGATGCCAGCTGCTGATGCCGAGGTCAGTGGCGGATCTGCCACATTGGGCACGCATTCAAGCTCGCTAGTCTCCGTGCTCTCAAGCGAACAGACTGCTTCTCTCTCAAGCCTGTTGGTCTTGGCATTCTCTTGTTTGCCAGCTGCAGCACCATTTGTCTTGAATTTAGCTGTTTTGTTTTCTGTTCTCCCTGTGATGGCTACCGCCATTTTGTGTGTTTGGGATGCACCACCTTGCCTGTTTCTCCAGAGGCAGCAGAGGCATTCTCTTCTGAACTCTCTGTTTCCTGTTGCCACTGTTACAGCCGAGGTTGATATTTCTGAACTCTGTGTTCCCTGATGCCTCTGTTATGGCTGTGGGTGTCGCTTTCAAACTTTCTGTGTCCACAGTTGTCTCTGTCACTACCACAGGTGTTTCTGAACTCTCTGTGCTCTCTGAAGCCATTGTTAAAGCCATGGGCAAAATTTCTAAACTCTCTGTGTTACCACGGAGACCATGGAAATCACTCTTGAACTTTCTGCCAATCCTGCTTTGGCTAAGGAAGCAGATTTTGAACCCCCTGCCTGTCTGTGTTTGGGCTCTGAGGCCATCACCATCCTGTCTGTGCTCTCTGTTGTAGTTCCACCAGCTGCGCCAGATCCGTGGTGGTCTCCAGCTCTGTCTTCTCTGCTCTAGGGGTCACCAGTCTTGGCTTCTCTGCTGTGGTGGTCATCTGCACCAGTGTGGATCTTCAGCCTTGTCTGTACAGCTGTGGTAATCCACCTTGGTCATCTGCCCAGCCTGCTCCACCCTGGCCTCCTACACTGCCAGCTCCTTCCTGGCTCCTTCATGCTGTCAGTGCAGTCAACTTGACAATCCAGTAATGCTGAAAAATATGGGCCTGTTTACACCTGGCCACTTCATGCATTTTCTCTGATCGGATATCTATCTGATGAGTTAAACGTTTCAATTTACACATGGCCACATAAATGTGTCTTTGCAAAACGGATATAAATCCGTTTCTTAATTCCCACACTATATGCAAATTTAAGTTCATGTCAGTGAAAGCATCAGATATGCGCTGCATTTTATTCATTAACAGCTAATTTCAAGATCAAAGACCGCAACAGGAGAGAGCATGGCATCAACACTGGAAATATAGGTTAGTCTTACTTTTAATACAGATGTTTGTGTGTTGAGCATCTGCAACTTACTTTCAGTTTCATTTGTGGCAGTTTGCGTGTTGGCTCACCGAAGAGATACTTAGCCACTTATCCACAGCGATGCGCATTGCATTAGCACTGTCATATCTCACTATAACGCCATATAGCCTATAAAACGCTCTCACGTTTATTATTTTAATATTTTGTGAGGAGTAAAATTTGCATATCTGGTTTTAACAACCATATGCATTTACTTCCGTGTGTTAGCCGGTTAGCTTGCCATTCACTTTTATTTTTTCTATCCGCCTCTATAACCGTTGTTGCTTTCTCCCCCTGCTTTTTTTCTTCACAAGTTCATCAAACAACAGTGGTGAGTTGAAATCGTTCCACAACTACGGTGAGTAATGGCTTCTTCTCCTTTCCTGGTAACCTGCAGCACCTGTCATATCTTATCATCAATCTCTGTCGGCAGCGAGGGATTCACATGTGATAAATGCAGGGAAATAGTTAGGCTGACAGAGAAGATTTCAGAACTAGAGACACGCATCCAAACTTTAATCGAGGATAGTAAGAATGTGAGGGCCTCAGATACGGCTTTGGATGCGACCAGCTCAGGGAGTCCCGTACATTGTTCGGTTCCGGTAATTTCGCCTTTGCAGCAGGGCAACTGGGTGACTGTGAGACGGCATAGTCGCGGGTCAAAACACCGCTCTTCCGTTCCGATCAGAACATCAAACAAGTTCTCCCCACTCAGTGACGCACCCACTGAGAAACCTGATGAAAGTGCTCTAGTTATTGGCGATTCTATTGTACGGAACGTGAAAATAGAGACACCAGCCACCATAGTCCAATGTTTACCGGGAGCCAGAGCGCCTGACATCTTGGCAAATTTAAAAGTGCTGGCTAATGCTAAACGTAAATTCAGTAAGATCGTTATTCATGTCAGCACAAATAATGTTCGACTTCGCCAGTCAGAGATCACTAAAAATAATGTTAAAGAGGTGTGTGAACTTGCAAGTACGATGTCAGACACTGTAATTTGCTCTGGCCCCCTCCCTGCGTATCGTGGTGACGAGATACATAGCAGACTGTCGTCACTAAATGGCTGGATGTCTAAGTGGTGCCCGCAGAATAATATAGGTTTCATAGACAATTGGACAAGTTTTTGGGGCAGACCTGACCTGTTGAAAAGAGATGATCTTCATCCCTCCAGGGGTGGTGCCGCTCTTCTCTCTAGTAATATGGCATAGTCTTAGAGTTTGCACTTGACTAACTGGGGCCCAGGTCAGGAAGCAGACAGACTGGCTAATCCGACTGTCTGCTAGCTGCCTACCGTCTGCTTTGGTGACTAACTGATTTTAGTCACCAAAATCAGTTATTTCTCAGCACATAGAGACCCTTTCACCTAGATATCATGCTATAGAGACTGTGTCTGTTCCCCGAGCTAGACAATACAAAAGACGTCCAAACCAATTTAAGAGTAACAATCTAATCAACGATCAACAAATAAAAAATTTACATAATACAGAGAAACAAATGATAAAACTTGGCCTATTGAATATCAGGTCCCTCTCTACAAAAGCGCTTTTTGTAAATTATATGATCATTGATCATAACCTAGATGTGCTATGTTTGACAGAAACCTGGCTAAAACCAAATGATTACATTATCTTAAACGAGTCTACCCCTTATGATTACTGTTATAAACATGAGCCACGTCTAAAAGGTAAAGGGGGAGGTGTTTCTACAATTTATAGCAATATTTATAGCAATAGCAATATTTATAGCAATCCTTATTACAAGTATGGTAGTACCATCACTTCTACTACAAAAGGCTGCTTTCTGAGTAATCTTCCTGACTTATCTGAATTCCTCAGCATGTCCAATAGCTCAGAAAAACTTGATGATGTAACAGAAACTATTGACTCTCTCTTTTCCAGGACTCTAGATACAGTCCCTCCTTTGCGCCTAAGAAAGATTAAGGAAAACAGTCCGACCCCATGGTATAACGAGCACACTCGTGCCCTCAAGAGAGCAGCCCGGAAAATGGAGCGCAGCTGAAGGAAAACAAAATTAGAGGTTTTTCGTACTGCTTGGCGTGAAAGTACCCTATCGTATAGAAAAGCATTAAAATCGGCAAGATCTGATTACTTTTCGACTCTTTAAGAAGATAAAAAACAGATAATAAACATAAATACCCTAAGTATTTATTCAATACAGTGGCTAAGTTAACAAAAAATAAAGAACCAACAGGCACTGACTATGCCCATCAGCATAGCAGTAATGACTTTATGAACTACTTTACTTCCAAGATCGATACTATTAGAGACAAAATTGTCACCATGCAGCCGTAAATTACAATTTCGCATCAGATAGTGCACTATAGATCTCCTGGGGAACAATTCCACTCATTCTCTACTATAGGTCAGGATGAATTGTATAAACTTGTTAAAGCATCTAAACTAACAACTTGTATGCTAGACCCTATTCCATCTAGGCTACCAAAAGACTTCCAGATCTCATAGATCCTCTGCTAAATATTATTAATTCATCACTGTCATTAGGATATGTCCCCAAAACCTTCAAACTAGCTGCTATTAAGCCTCTCATTAAAAAACCACAACTTGACCCCAATGAATTAATTAATTACAGACCTATCTCGAATCTCCCATTTCTGTCAAAGATATTAGATAAGGTTGTATCCTCACAATTATCTCCCCTCCTACAGAAAAATTATATCTGTGAGGATTTCCAGTAAGGTTTTAGACCGTACCATAGTACTGAGACTGCTCTTATTAGAGTTACAAATGATCTGCTCTTATCATCCGATCGTGGTTGTATCTCTCTGTTAGTGCTACTGGATCTTAGTGCTGCGTTCGATACTGTTGACCACAACATTCCCTTGAACAGACTTGAAAATTATGTTGGCATTAGTGGTAGTGCATTGGCATGGTTCAAATCGTACTTATTTGACCGCTATCAATTCGTGGCAGTAAATGAAGAGGTATCATATCGATCACAAGTGCAGTATGGAGTACTGCAAGGCTCAGTGCTAGGGCCATTACTTTTTACGGTTTACATGTTACCCTTGGGTGATATCATCAGGAAATATGGTGTTAGCTTTTACTGTTACGCTGATGATACTCAGCTGTATATTTCTTCGCGGCCCGGCGAAACATACCAATTTGAAAAACTAACCGATTGTGTAGTTGAGTTAAAAAATTGGAAGACAAGTAATTTCTTACTGCTAAATTCTGAAAAAACAGAGGTGTTAATTATTGGACCTAAAACCTCAGCGTGTAATAACCTAAAACACTGTCTAATACTTGAAGGCTGCTCTGTCAATTCTTCGTCATCAGTTAGGAACCTAGGTGTGCTATTTAATGGCAATCTTTCCTTTGAAAACCACATCTCTAGTATTTGCAAAACTGCATTTTTCCATCTCAAAAATATATCTAAATTACGACCTATGCTCTCAATGTCAAATGCTGAAACATTAATTCATGCGTTTATGACCTCAAGATTAGAATACTGTAATGCTTTATTGAGTGGCTGTTCTGCTCGCTTAATAAACAAACTCCAGCTGGTCCAAAATGCAGCAGCTAGAGTGCCTACTAAAACCAAAAAGTATGATCATATTAGCCCGGTTCTGTCAACACTGCACTGGCTCCCTATTAAACATCATATAGATTTTAAAATCTTGCTAATTACTTATAAAGCCCTGAATGGTTTAGCTCCTCAGTACCTGAGCGAGCTCTTATCGCATTATAGTCCCTCATGTCCGCTGCGTTCTCAAAACTCTGGCCATTTGATAATACCTAGAATATCCAAATCAACGTGGGCGGCAGATCATTTTATTATCTAGCGCCCAAACTCTGGAACAATCTACCCAACACTGTTTGGGACGCAGACACACTCTGTCAGTTTAAATCTAGATTAAAGACCCATCTCTTTAACCTTGCTTACACATAACACATTAACACATTTCTGTAATTCAAATCCGTTAAAGGATTGTTAGGCTGCACTAATTAGGTCAACCAGAACCGGGAACACTTCCCATAACACCCAATGTACTCAGTGCATCGTCAGAAGAATGGCATCTACGCTAATATTAGTCTGTTTCTTTCTTATTCCGAGGTCACCTTAACCACCAGATCCAGTCCGTATCCAGATCAGATGGTCTCTGCAGTCCTCCGGATCCAGTCCGTACCCAGCCCAGACGGTGGATCAGCACCTAGAGACGACCTCTACAGCACTGAATGTCAGCGGAGACCACATCGACTAGATGAGCCCCAGAGACGGATCCCCAGTGAAGACCTCATCACCTAGACGGCTGTCGGCACAGGACCACGGGACCTGGTGAGTCCTCTGTGTCTGGCCAGAGGAGAACTGGCCCCCCGACTAAGCCTGGCTTCTCCCAAGGTTTTTTTCTCCATTTGTCACCGATGGAGTTTTGGTTCCTTGCCGCTGTCGCCTCTGGCTTGCTTAGTTGGGGACACTTTATCTTCACTTTATCTTCACACAATATTGTATTTTATTTTATTGTATTTGATTAACTACCTTTACCTGAAAATTGAGTGTTTACTGTTGCCCTTTGCATTGTTGATGTACTATTTCCTATTTAATACTGTACAGCCGCCTTGTCACAATTCTGTATTGTTAAAGGTGGTATATCAATATAGGTGATTTGATTTGATTTGATTTACTCTTGTCCAGTTTCATCTGAAATGTGTGTTTATTGCTAGCCATAGTGGTCTGTGTCAAGAAGTTATCAAGGTCTTCGCTGAGGTGAGATTTTGCAAATATCTCTCTTTACATGAATACAGTACTTATTATTATTTTCAAAATCATTAAAATTAAGTTAATTTTTTACCTTTCAAAGGTTTTAGTAGGCATCTAGTGGCTACAATAACAATGACTACAGATCTACTGATTACTGACTACATGACTACTGATTTTTCCAATGTCTCAGTTTATACAAATACAGTAAAATCCATACTTGATTCTGCTGTTTTCCTGTACATCTCTGTGAAGCTGCTTTGACACTATCGGTATTGTACTATAGAAATAAATGTGACTTGACTTAAAATAAATTGAATATCTCATTGTGTTTGCTCATTTGGGCAAGAGGAAAACCGGTCCCCCAACTGAGCCTGATTTCTCCAAATGCTTTTTCTGGATGGGTTCCTTAGTTACACTTAAAGGGGTGCTATTATGCTTTTTTCACTTTTTGAACTTTAGTCAGTGTGTGGTGGGTATCTTTGGGCATAAAAAAGATCTAGAAAGTTACAAATCTCAAAGTCCACTCCAAAGGGAGATATTTTGTTTTTAAAAAACCTCTTTTCAAGAACTACAACGAACGGCTCCTTTGGACTACAGCGTTTGTTTTCCGCATGCAATGATGTCACAACACGGTCCATTAGAATATCATTAAATTAAATCCCGCCTATGGAAATATTATGGAAATCAAATTGTTGGGGGGTGGGTAGGGACAAGGTGGAGGATTAGCCTAACTTTAGTGATGCAGCGCGGAGAGCCGCTTCTACGAGCCGCAGCGTGGCGGGTATAAACACAAGCACTGACTAGAGGCCTCCTGCAGTGAATTGATGCGTTTTTGTAATAAAAAATATCCATATTTAAAACATAAGAATGACTTTAATCTAGCTTGTGCTAACAGTTGTGCTTGTACACGGAACAAGTCGATAGGAGGGAAGAGCCCTGTTGTTTTCATTAGGATTCTTCTTCTTCTTCTTAGGGCCCAAGCCCATAGGGCATAGGGGCAAAGGGCCCTATTGTTTTCCTTAGGATTATTCTAATTATTAGGGCTCAGGTACTGGTGGTGCGAGAACCCTATTGGAACTGCCCCGTTTCTTCTTCTTCGTCTTTTCCAAATTGAATCACATTTTTGAGGGCCTAAACATGCTCAAAAAGTCAAGAAACTTTGCACACACGTGGTGAAAATTTACATTATAAATGAGATGTGTTTCACAAGTGGGTGTGGCAAAATGTCTCGATAGTGCCACCTATTCATTTTCAATTAAGTGCCACCCGCTACGATCCACATACATGTACGAAAATCAGTACATAGATGTAACATACCAATACCTACAAAAAAGGATTACACTGTGACATCAAGAGAGTGAAACACACACACACAGACACAGAAAGGGAACAATATATACAACTATAGGGAAACTGTGCACGATGAGCAATATGCAGTTGGAGCAGGTAAATATCAAAGGACTAAGTCAAAGTCATTTAAATAAGCCACATTTACTGCAGCCAGCTGTTGCCAGTATGACTGAGAACCACAACAGTCACATTCATGAGATCATGTAAATTCAGATGAATGTCATGTCACAGGATGTCATAGGTCAGTATCAAATGACAAAAAAAACAAAAAAAATATAAAGTTCACATGTATGTATCTTTAGATCTTTTTATGTTGTAATTAGGGCCCGAGCCCAAAAGGGTGAAGGCCCTATTGTTTTTCTAAGGATTATTATTATTAGGGCCCAAAGCCCTAAAAGGGCGAAGGGCCTATTGTTTTTCTAAGGATTATTAGGGCCCGAGCCCTAAAAGGGTGAAGGATCTATTGATTTCCTTAGGACTATTCTTATTATTTTTTGTTAAGGTTTTTGGGTTTTGGGGCCCTTAAAAACTCTTGAAAATTGGCACACACATTGGAATCTGCGGCCATTAGGGCCAGGCACTGATTCTACAGTGCCCCCTGGAATTTGGAGGGCTATATAATCACACATACTTGCACTTACACATATGAAACTTGGTACACAAATAGAGCTCATCAAGCCGAACAACTTTCACACTCCATGTCATTAGCTCATCCCAACAGGAAGTTGGTTATTCTGGGTTTTGTGAAAAACACATGCTCTGGAATTTGATATACTAGTCCTAGGTTTTTTACCGAACTGCCACCAAACTCAGTCAACATGGTCTCAAGACATTGGAAATGAAAAATTGTAAGGGGATTTTTGATATCTCGAATGGCGAGAAATGAGAAACAGGAAATGGCTAATAACTACTGCACACATTGTCTGATTCTGATAAAATGTCAGGAGTTTGTTTGTTGTATGATGCCGATCACATAGATGTGACTATTAGGATTCAAGGTTATAGCGCCACCAACTGGCAACAGGAAGTGTGCCTCTTTTAAAAATGCTTTGATATCACATGGTTATTTTTACCCGATTTGCTTCAAACTTCATCAAAATGTCAAAACACGGCTGATGAGAATCTGTATTTTTTATTTTTTTTCATCAAACTTTCGGGGGTTTTTGGGGGCCTTAACGTGCTCAAAAACTCTTGAAAATAGGCACACACATTGGAATTTGCGGCCATTAGGACGCCACAGAGGCTGGGAGCCGGGCATGGCACAGGGGCTCTACAGCGCCCCCTGGAACACCTTCCGAAAACTTAAGGTATATCCCGCACATACTTGTACATATACATATGAAACTCAGTACGCATATAGATCTCACTGAGCCAAACAACTCTCGCACTCTGTCATAAGCTAATCCCAACAGGAAGTGAGCTATTCAGGGCTGTGTAAAAAGTGCATGCTCTGGAATTTGATATACTCCTCGGAGGCCTTTATTCGTATGGCCACCAAAGTCAGCATGACCTCAAGACATTGGGGATGCTAAACTGCGGAGGGATTTTTGATATCTCAACTGCCACCAACTGGCAGCAGAAAGTGTGTTGTTTTCAAAATGCTTTTAAATCAGCCTCTTAATTTTTCTAGATTTGCTTTAAACCTCATCAGAATAATGTCAAAACATGGCCGATGGGAGTCTGTAAAGGGATTGTGGATACATTAAATGCTGTTGCCATGGCAACGTGTCAAACTTTAACATTTGTTTCCTGTGTTTTTGGGGCACTTAATATGTTTAGATTTTCATGAAACTCAACACATACATCAGTATTAATGATAGTTAGACACTGGCAAAAGCTCATAAATGGGCATGGAGAAGGCGCTCTATAGCACCATCTTTTGTCAAAACTGGGGGGTTTAGTTTTAGCTACAGGCACCAAACTCGGTATGTATATTGTTCTCATCAAGCCAGACAACTTTCTTATTTACACCCATTATCTGCGACCAACAGGAAGTCTGCTATTTTGATTTGAATGTGGATTTTTGGAAAAATCAGGCTATAAATAAATACATACTCCTCAAAGCAAGAATAAGTAGTTCACACCAAACTTTGTCAACATGATGCCAACATACTGAAGATGTTAAATTGTGAGCGGATTTGGGATATCTTGAACGGTCTTGACGTGGTGATTTATTAAAGTTGCAGTAAAAAAACATAACCTTAATTTTCTTATATCTTTAAAATGTAGCATCCAAACACTTCAAAACTTTTTACATAAACAGAACTAGTCATTCTGAGAAATAAATGCTTAGTTCCATCAATACAAAACAGTCTACTAAAAATAGAAAAATAAAAAACTATTAAACATCTGATCTCACTCTAACTCTGTGTGTGTGTTAAGTGTGTGTGTAAGCGTAAGTGTGAGTGTTGAGAGTGGGGGTGGATGGCTGTGAGAGAGAGAGAGAGAGAGAGAGAGAGAGAGAGAGAGAATAGTTTAAAACTATTAAACATCTGATCTCACTCTAACTCTCTCACTCTAGATCTGTGTGTGGGGGATGGGGTGGTAGTCTGTGTTAAGTGTGTGTGTTCACTGTAAGTGCTAAGTGTGGGGGTAGTTGAGTGGTTGTGTGTGTGTGTGTGTGTGTGTGTGCGTGTGAGAGAGAGAGAGAGAGAGAGAGAGAGAGACAGACAGACAGAGTGCATTTAAAGTGCATTATCTTAACTCTTCACAACTTCTTACATGTAAGAAACAAGTCATTCTTAGGAAATAAGTTTCTAATGTTCTCAGAGACCACAAAAACATTTAAAATATCACACATGTAAACTAGCAGATGAACACTGTAATACCAAGGATGAACACAAGATGACCTCATAAGATAAGGAATCTTTTTCAGCTCATTCTTAGTCTATCAGAATGATTTAAAATCATTTTGCTTTTAACCCTTTCATTGCTGTAACCCTTCAATCCAAACTGCCACAGGGTTACTGTCAATGCATGTGCCCGCTGGGCACCGTTTTTCTGATGGCACCAAGCTTGCGGATGCGCTGGCGGCGAGGGCCCATCATTGCTGCTTGCAGCTATATTTATTATTATTATTATTATTATGACTTATTTTTGGTTAAGGTTTTTAAGGGTTTTGGGGCCTTCAACATGCTCAAAAACTCGGAAAATTCTGGCCGGGCAGAGACTAGTACACGGGCGTGGCAAGGGGACTCGACAGCGCCCCCTGGAATTTGGAGAGCCATATATCACACATACTTGCACTTACACATATGAAACTCTGTACACATATAGAACTCATCAAGCTGAACAACTTTCGTACTCCATGTCATTAGCTCATCTGGAACAGGAAGTTGGTTATTCTGGGTTTTGTGAAAAACACATGCTCTGGAATTTGATATACTAGTCCTAGGTTTTTTACCCAATTGCCACCAAACTCGGTCAACATGGTCTCAAGACATTGGGGATGAAAAATTGTGAGAAGATTTTTGATATCTCGAACGGTTTGGCCATGGCGAGGTGTTGAATTTATGGCGAGAAATGAGAAACAGGAAGTGCCTAATAACTTTTGCATACATCATCTGATTTTGATCAAACTTCAGCAGTCTGTTTGTTGTATGAAGCCACATAGATCACATAGATGTGACTATTAGAAGTCAAAGTTATAGTGCCACCAACTGGCAACAGGAAGTGTGTCTCTTTTAAAAATGCTTTAAAATCACAAGGTTATTTTTACCCGATTTGCTTCAAACTTCAGAATAATGTCAAAACATGGCTGATGAGAATCTGTGAAGGGGTCATTGATGCATTAAATGCTCTTGCCATGACAACGTGTCAAACTTTAACATTTGTTTCCTGTGTTTTTGGGGCACTTAAAAAGCTTAGATTTTAATGAAACTCAACACACACATCAGTATTAATGATAGCTAGACACTGGCAAAAGCTCATAAATGGGCATGGAGGAGGAGCTCTATAGCGCCACCTTTTGTCAAAAGTCGGGGGGGGGGTTCGTTTAGCTACAGAGACCAAACTTGGTATGTATATTGTTCTCATCAAGCCAGACAACTTTCTATTTTACACCCATTAACTGCGACCAACAGGAAGTCTGCTTTTTTGATTTGAATGTGGATTTTTGGAAAAATATAGCTGTGAATTAATGAATACTTCTCATACAAAAAACATCCAAATTTACACCAAACTTCGTCAACATGATGCCAACATACTGAAGATGTTAAATTGCGACCGGATTTAGGATATCTTGAACAGTTTTGACGTGGTGATTTATTAAATTAGCAGTAAAAAACATAACCATAATCTTTAAAATGCAGCATTCAAACACTTCAAAACTTTTTACATACACAGAACTAGTCATTCTGAGAAATAAATGCTTAGTTCCATCGATATAAAATAGTCTACTAAAAATAGAAATTTAAAAAACTATTAAACATCTGATCTCACTCTAACTCTGTGTGTGTGTTAAGTGTGTGTGTAAGCGTAAGTGTGAGTGTTGAGAGTGGGGGTGGATGGCTGTGAGAGAGAGAGAGAGAGAGAGAGAGAGAGAGAGAATAGTTTAAAACTATTAAACATCTGATCTCACTCTAACTCTCTCACTCTAGATCTGTGTGTGGGGGATGGGGTGGTAGTCTGTGTTAAGTGTGTGTGTTCACTGTAAGTGCTAAGTGTGGGGGTAGTTGAGTGGTTGTGTGTGTGTGTGTGTGTGTGTGTGTGCGTGTGAGAGAGAGAGAGAGAGAGAGAGAGAGAGCATTTAAAGTGCATTATTCTAACTCTTCACAACTTTTTACATATGAAAAACAAGTCATTGTTAGGAAATATGTTTATCATGTTTTCAGAGACTGCAGAAACATTTAAAATATTACACATGTAAACTGGCAGATGAAGACTGTAATACCAAGGATGAACACAAGATGACCTCATAGGATTAGGAATCTTTTTCAGCTCATTCTCAGTCTATCAGAATTATTTAAAAGCATTTTTCTTTTAACCCTTTCATTGCTGTAACCCTTCAATCCAAACTGCCACAGTGTTTGCGGATGCGCTGGCAGCGAGGGCCCGTCATCGCTGCTTGCAGCTATATTTAACATAATTATTAACCTTATTATATAAAATTATTTTTGTCCCCGAAAAGTAACAGAAAGGGATAAGGCCTAAGGGATTTCTTAGGCTGTAACGCACACGAAATCACACAGATATAAATGAATAGACCTTTAAACCATGAAGAGTTTAAATAGACCCTCCCTCTCTCTATAGCTCTCTCTCTCACACACCCTCCCACTCAACACACACAGCCACACCCCCCCATAAACACACACAGAGAGGAAAAATTAAACCAGATGTCTGATTTTTTAATTTCCTGTTATCAATACAGCATTGTAAATTCATGAAACTAAGCATGTTTCCTCAGAATGACTTGCTCTCCATAAGTAAAACGTTTTGAAGAGTTTGGATAATGCACTTTAAAGTTATCTTTACTGTTATCTTTTTTTTACTGTCACTTTAATAAATCGCCATGGCAACACTGTTCAAGATATCAAAAATCTGTTCACAATTTAGCATCTTCAGTATCTTGGTATCATATTGACAAAATTTGGTGTGAACTGCTTGTTTCTGTTTGGAGAAACAAGCAGAAGATTAGATTAGATTAGATTGACCAAATATAATGTTATCATTAAATCTTCAGGAGAAGTTCATTACAGTGTAAAACATGTCACTTCCTGTTGCCAGGTGGTGTTATGGCTATGATTGAATATGCGCATGGACGTGTGGATTTGGACATGGACGTGTTCAGGACAGGACTCTTGTCAAACATGAGAATTTAGATGCAGATTGGACACTGTATGCCTGAATCGTGTGTACGAATGCCTGATGTTTGATTGTGTCTCAAGTCATGTTTAATATATCATAAATACATCTTTGCAGACTGGTTATTTTCCTGACGGTTTTATAACTGCTGTGGTAAGACATGTACCGAAGAAGCCTAATTTGGACAGTAATGTCCTGGCTAATTATATACCAATATCTAATCTTCCATTTATTAGTAAAGTACTTGAAAAAGTGGTCGCAACACAAATAAAATCGTTCCTTGAATCGTTTAGAAAAATTGGTAGGTCTTTCTGATAACATACTAAACTGCTTTAAAACTTATATTAAAGGCAGATATTTCACTGTTCAGCTAGGAGATTATGTGTCTGAGAAACATATATGCCATTATGGAGTCCCAAAGGGAAGCTGTCTGGTCCTTTATTATTTTCAATATACATGCTGCCACTTGGTGACATTATTAGGGAACACTATGTAAGTTTTCACTGTTATGCTGATGATATACAGCTATATATTTCTGCTGAGCCGAATAACATGGGAGCTTTTGACTCCATCACAACCTGCCATACGTCAGTGAATAATTGGATGAGTAATAATTTTTTTAATTTAAACGAGGCTAAAACTGATATTCTGTTGGCGGGCCCTAAGACAAAAAGAGAAATGGTGTATAAGAATTTAGTCAAATTGACTCCTTGGGTTCTCCCAGAGGTCACAAGTCTGTAATTTTAGACTCTGATTTAAGTTTTAATTCTCACACTGACTTGATTTTAGTGAAAATCAGAACAACGGTTGTGGAGGGGTTTGAAAAAGTAGGTTTTCAACATTAATCAATGACGGAAAAGAAGTTACAAAAGTTTCATTACAAAAGGCTAAAGCAAACAAAATTATTAGCATTTTTGGAAATTTCATAATTAATGGTAATTAAAGATACAGCCTCAGATGCAGTTTGACATCTTTCCAGTAAATTCAATATCAATATTGTGATACTGCGATATCAAAATTGTCTCGATATTATCGTGGTCACATGAAGTTTAAAGTTGTGATTAATTATGCTTTGGTACCGTATCTGTCAAACTAACTAAAACCGAAAGCACAATACGGCTTAATCCCTTCAAGTCTGTTTGCGCTGTTCATTTCGTTCAGGCGATCAGCTCGTGATCCGATGTTTTCCACGCCTCAGAACAGATCCGTTCACAGTGAATGAATGCACTGAACTCATTTATTGCATATGCTGTGAGTTTAGCACACATATAGGAATGCAACGGCCACCAGTTATGCTTTATTTTCGAGGCAGATGATTACAGCATTTCACTAAATCTTTTAGTGAGAAACGTTTTTGTAAGCCTGTTTTCACTAAAGCTGGGGTTTTCCTTCAAAATATAAGCTCTCCTGCCGTTTCCATCAAAATAAAAGCTTAAAAGTGCAGTATGAATTGCTGGCAGCTAGTGGTTTAAATTCAAAATATCTCTTTTTACTACTGTAGTGTACAGCAAAAATAATATACCTATGAAATATTTGTTTTAATTTATTTTACAGTTCAGTTGTTTTACAATATATGGCTATTACTGTCATTGTTGTTATTATATTATTATATTCTATTGTTTGGCTTCTTTAAACAACAGTGTGATTGTAATTTAGACCGACAGAGTATATCACAAATAAAAAGAGGGTTGAGTCCCTTTTAAAGTTCAGGTGCAAGTCAATTCACCGACTTTTTTCTTAGTTAAGTTCCCCTTCGGGAACTTGAGCTACGTCGGAACGCTTTGGGAACGCCCCCAGCGTAACCACACTCTGAAACACGTGTGTAATCAGTCCATTGGAGCAATGAGACGTCACGGTCGGGGTGACGTAGAGACCGGGAAGCATAAAAGCATGTGCGGTGAGTAAGCCGGTAGCTTCTGTCCTTTCAGCAAGCATTCTGTGTGTGTGTGTGACTCCATGGCTCTGCATACTGAACTATATTGACTTTTTTCGATATTAGCTCATTCTGAGTGGCTGATGGCTCGGGTAGTACAGGGGACCACTTATCTAGGCGTTGTGTGGGATTTGACCACGATGCAGGCACATCTGTCTCTGAGGAAGATTTTATTAACTAAAATATAAAGGAATCATATCCAAATTATTTTACTATTATAATTATGCAGTTCTATATGTTGCTGGGCAAGCATATCCTGTGTTATTGTTATTGGCCCACTGGTGAGGCCAACAGTATGGAAAAAGAGCTATATCTCATATTATTTTAGGGGCCCACTAAGAGGCCACGTTAAGGAAGACCATCTGTTTCCCATGATAGTATTTACCTTAGGGACCCCCCCTAATAATTTAAGTTGACATGCTTGCGTGTAAAGACCAGTATAAAAGCTGTCTTCAACCAAGTAAAGTTCAGTTCTCTATAGACAACTCGGCTTGATTGTTTCAGCAATAAAGTCTATCTTTTGGCATCAAAACCCAAGACTCAAGAGTAATTCTTAGACGGGGAAGAGGGGAAACCACAACATAATTGGCGTCACGAACAGGATTCGAAAGGACAGCGAGGTGGACCACGGCGAGCCGACTCTGGACGAGCAACACAACAACTTGGCCAAAGGTAAGCAGTTTTGCTTATATAGTTAGGTTGTGTTGTTTTCCAGAGTTTGCTTGTGGTGAGACACTTTACATCCTTCTAAATTTATCGGACTGTAATAATTGGAGGAAAGAGTTGAAATAAATGAAAGAGGGGTTTTGATTCCAAAAGCACTAAATGCATGCATTGATCTGTATTTTCTGTTGGGTTGGACTTGAGGAGAACAGTGAATTCAGATTTTCATATTTAAGTAGAGTTAGATTAAAAGAGTTAAAAGAGAAGCGCTATTAGGAAAGTCCTACAAGGGTAGGCAAAAGTCCTACAAGGGTAGGCACTGCAAGGGTTGCCTTTCCTTGAGTTAAGGTTATCAAGTGAAGACAGAGTGCAAACTTGTAAGTTTATTTATTAAGTCCTATGGATAACACTCTGTTGGTGTTAGGAAGTTACAGAGGGCTGCAGGAGTAGGCAAAAATCCTGCAGAGTACTGCTTTTTTACTGTGTTGAGGGAAGTTTCAGTAAAAGAGCGAGTAGAACTGACAGGTCACTCAGGAAGAGTGTAGTTTATTTAAGTGAATGTGTGTGGTTGTATGAGCATGATTGATGTGTAACAGACTCTGTATCTTGTGAGCGGTGACTGCGGGCCCTCCTGTGTTTCACAGAGAGAGAGCGTAGTTGTCGCCTCACTTGAGAGGAGTACATGAGCCCAAAATAAGGGACACAGTGTGAATGTATGAGCCCAAAGGAAGGGACAGTGTGAATGTATGAGCCCTGGAAATAAAGGGACATGAGTAAAGGAAGGCCAAGCTCTAAATAATAAGTGACATATGAATTTTGTTCTAAATGGCTACAAGATATGGCCTTTGAAGATTATTGTAGCAAGAGACCAATAAAAATAGGATATACACATATTATTTAATGATTTATCTTAATAGATGAATAAATAAGATTGCACATGCTTAAAAATGTATATGTTATGTCTGAAGACGTCTAAAATTTGTATCTTGTTATCCCTGGGAGACAGTATGGAAGTTAATCCATTACAGAGTTTCAAAGATTTGGGTTTGAGTTAACTGAAAGATAACTTGTGGAGAGCAGTGTTGAATGAGAGCAAGATTGGGTGACCAAATTAATAGAAATTTTGATACATAAGCCATAGACATTTCTCAATAAGAATGTAACTTTGGTAACTAAATATATGTAGGTTGGGAAATTCATTCACCATTACTAGATTATTTTGAACATTTATGTGAATTTAAAAGAAAATTATGATGATTTATTTTACCATAGGCATGTCATGCGGTTGTAGAAAAACTATTATTTGGTTTAATTGTAATATTCCTAGATAATAAAGGTAGATTACTGCTGTTTTCTGCATTTTGCAAAGAAAAAACTGCTTGCTATTTTTCTGCAATGAAGAACTTGCTTTACTAAAATAGAATAAGGGAACTGCTGCTTTAACCAGATGAATGTTTTTATATGGTAGGACCATTGAAAGATTTGGCTGAAAAGTGAAATCTATATAAAGAGCTAATTGCTCAGACACAAGTTTGACTAAGGTCAATTTGATTAATGCGGTCTCTCAGTGTTAGAATTTCAGATGGCTTCTACAACAGTGCCTGGAAAAAAGGAAGCAATGCACTGGAGTCTGTCTACCAGTGTGGTGAAGAGGCAAAGACAAGGCTGCCGAGAGAAGAAGAGGGAGAAGCACATGGACTTTCCTCCCCCCTCCAGAAAGAGGAGTGCATACTTCTGCATGGAGAAAGGCTGACTTAAAACAGGAAAAGGTGAATCTTTCACTTGAGACTTTTCCTGAGGATGAAGAGAACATCCTGAAATGCAAAACTGTGGCAGGAAAGCCAGACTGAGAGGAGGCAGAGAAACAACAAAGACCATACACCACATCAGGCCATCACAGACTGACGACCCAGTGCAACAGACAAACAGCTTCAACAGACTAATGGTCTACACAGAAGAACTTTCATCACTTCCCACTGCATGCAATTGTTCTGCATATCTAATGATCACTATAGAGACTGCTGCAAATTTGGTTATTATATTAGCTTAATTAGTATCGGTTATTCACTGGTCTCACAGCAGTTCTTTGAATTCTGTGTTTTAACTAACATTCTTGATCTGCTTTTCAACAGTTACCAGTCCAGCCTTAGGTCTTAAAGAAAAGGAATTTTGACGGACAGAAGTGAGTTCATGACTTACCGATCACACAAAAATGGAGCTGGATTTGGCATAGAGAGAGATTAAACTAGGGGAAATGTACAACTGAATCGTCAACAAGAATGCTGGGTTCTTATGAAGAAGACAGGGTAGACAAGACATCTAACAGACAAAAATAGGGCTGATAAAATAAAATATTGATCACTCCATTTTGTTTAAAATAAGAATAATATGTCTGCAAAGTTCCAAAATTATGAAATCACAAATGTTGTCATCACTGGGGGTAACAAGATAGAAATTATTTTGGCCATGGATCCTAGATCATGTGGAGATCTCCAATCCTCTTTTTAGATAGCATGACTAAAATTCAAAGTAGACAAACATGTGACATTTGAGAAATTACAATTGGCTTTCTCAATTGCACAGTACCTGAGCTAATTATTCCAAACAAAATAATTTATTAAATTTTGTTGAAAAAAGAGGTTGCACAAAAAATTAAACTTGATTTTAGCCTAAGGGTGGGGTGTGAAAGGGTGTGAAAAAGTGTGAATGATGGTGTGCAATGGTGTGACATGGAGTGAAAGAAGATGTCTGACGAGACACTGAGGCAAATCAATTAATTTGCCAAAACAGCTGTATGCAAAAATTGAAATGTGGGCCCACAGGGAAAATTAGGCCCAGAAAATGACCATGGATGAATTGGTTAAGTTTCCTGGTCAGCACCTAAGTTATTGTTGTGGCGGAAAGAAAAACAGTGCCACACTTGCGCAGCGTATTACGTGGGAAGGCAAAGCAAGGAAGCTTGCTCTGTCCACCCCACAGCTAACTTTCTTTTTCAGCATCCCCTGATGGAGCTGATTCTGTGTCAAAAGGATAAAATATTGTCTTTCTGATTGTTAACAAGTGACAAGGAAAGTTAAGCAACAAGGGTATTGGTCACCACACTTGAATGCAATGGAATAGGATTTTTGGTCCACATGGGAGACTTATGATAGATATAGGGTCAGAAAGGGAATAATAGCTCAATCTCGACTACAACTGAACCAGGACTGTATGAAAAACAACACAGGAATGTTGAAGAGAATTATGACATGCAGGAAGACGATACCAAGTTAAATGTTTTAAGGGAAACAGCACAAACAATTAATGATATGAGTGGGCAACTTTCACAACTGCTAAGCTAAAAGACTGCCTATTCTGTTCTAAAACAAAGATGAGCTAAGTAATAGTAGTCCCTAATCCATTCGATTATGAACATTGTGCTGAATTCAACAGAAACTTTTGTCATTTAGGAAGAGACTTCAGACCTTATTGTCCAGCTGAGTGTCTAGGCTCCCTAAGCAATGCTAAACAGAAACCATTCTACAAGCATATACCTCGATTGAGAGCTAAATGTAGAAGCTTAGATATAACTAAAAGTATGAAAATACAAATTGATCAAGTAGAGATTCCACTATGGTATACCATAGACTACAGTAAAGGATATGAGTGCTTCGTTAAACTCACAGGGGTTGTAAATGTGGGACAATTTAAAGGAAAATGCAGTGTCGTTTGGAATTTAGATGCAACAAAATTCCGACATGTTGATGATTCTAAAGACTTTCCACCCCTTCGGGCATCAGGAACAAGGAAAGGTATATGGAGAACAAATATGGCCACCTAAAACCTGTAAAAATCAAACTATATCATTACCTAATGCCGACATATATAAGGACCAAACTATAGCATTAGCCGACATCTTTTGGATTTGTGGAAAAAGAAAACTTTAGCTGCCTTACCGGCCTAAGATGGAGAGGAAAACGCACTAAAGTATGATAATAGAATGGGATACGAAATCCTCATTGGGGAGAAATGAAACAATTAATCACAGAGTTAAGAGAAATTATATGCCAGATCCTAAAGTTGTATAAATTCAATAGGTCAACCCAGAGGTGTACCGGATCAGTTCAAAGCACGAGATGAAGTTAAATCAGGTCTTGAATCAATATTCATTTGCATTTCGCAGAATAAAAATACAGAATGGATAAATTACATATACTACAATCAACAAAGGTTCATTAATTATACCAACGAAGCATTAATTTCTTTAGGAGAACAATTAGATGCAACCAGTAAAATGACATGGCAAAATAGATTAGCCCTTAATTGGAGGCTAGCTGACAAAGGAGGGGTATGTGTCTTATTCGGAGACCAATGTTGTACCTATATCCCCAATAATACCGCACCAGAAGGAGCATTTACAAAAGCCATGGCCAAACTCAAAGAATTACAAGTAGAAATGGCAACAACACTGGAAAAGACAAAAAAACATGGAATTGGTTAGATTTAAAATTAAGATCATGGGAAGCATGGCTAGCAAAATTAGGAATACTCTTGGGAGTGACAATCGACATAGGAGGATTACTATTTTGCTGTATACTACCATTATTAAAATCTCTAGTTATCAAAGCCACAGTTAAACAAGTGGACATGTCAAGGCATCAAGATGATGAAAAAAAGAATCTGACTCAACATGAATGTTATCAGGACTTGCTTTACAAGACTGCTTTGCAATTACATTTGGCAGATAAGATTTCAACTTCTTCTGACGAGGAATAAGACAAATCTATCTGTGATCTACATTTTTATATTATATGTATTTTATTTCAATATCAGATGATACGTATCCTAGGTTGATTTCTCTTGTTTAGTATTATTCCTATGTACTCTTATTTTCATTGTTCTATATGTATTCTACATAATTGTGATATCCCCAGGCAAGGCCGAACCAACTGCACGCACATGCTTCAACAATCTATGTTAAATGGAAAAGTATGTTCAGGTGTCAGGGTCTTTTACTCCCTTCTAGCCAAAAGATAAGAGGGGAGATGTTTGGCCCTAACATCTTCCGGAATGCCGTGGCATGATTTAGTTAATTGATAATGAAACATAGTGACTTTATTTTGTCACTGAGTAGTAATTACTGAGAGGCTGGATCTTGACACAGCACTCCGGAGAAGGTGAGACGTAAACGTCTCAAAGGGGGAATATGAGGAAGATTTTATTAACTAAAATATAAAGGAATTATATCCAAATTATTTTACTATTATAATTATGCAGTTCTATATGTTGCTGGGTAAGCATATCCTGTGTTATTGTTATTGGCCCACTGGTGAGGCCAACAGTATGGAAAAAGAGCTATATCTCATATTATTTTAGGGGCCCACTAAGAGGCCACGTTAAGGCAGACCATCTGTTTCCCATGATAGTATTTACCTTAGGGACCCCCCCTAATTATTTAAGTTGACATGCTTGCGTGTAAAGACCAGTATAAAAGCTGTCTTCAACCAAGTAAAGTTCAGTTCTCTATAGACAACTCGGCTTGATTGTTTCGGCAATAAAGTCTATCTTTTGGCATCAAAACCCAAGACTCAAGAGTAATTCTTAGACAGGGAAGAGGGGAAACCACAACATCTCCTGCTCAGATTGAGCTGATCCTCACGGCAGTCAAGCGAGTCAAAATAGGCCAGTCACTCACTGTCAAACAGTTCCAGAAACTGTTGGGTCTTATGGCAGCTGTGTCCAACATAATACCTTTTGGCCTGCAGTACATGAGACCCCTGCAATAGTGGCTCAGGACCAAAGGGATTTGCTTTGTATGATCAAGGTCACGCGGCGACGCTTTCATTCCTTAGAAATGTGGAGAAAACTTGGGACCTAAGGGGCCATCATGTGTTGGTGCGCACCGACAACGCAGCGGTGGTCTCTTAAATCAG
Source organism: Cirrhinus mrigala (assembly GCA_036247105.1). NCBI lineage: Eukaryota > Metazoa > Chordata > Actinopteri > Cypriniformes > Cyprinidae > Cirrhinus > Cirrhinus mrigala. The sequence continues at coordinate 37,142,846 of CM070023.1, read as the reverse complement.
TCACCAGGGAGGTCTGAGTTTGTGCCCCCTATACAGGCTGGCGCACCAGATCCTCCTCTGGGCCCAAGGAAAACTCCTCTCGCTGAGAGCAGTACAGTTCCCAGGGCATCTCAATCTAGGAGGAGACATCCTGTCAAGGCAGGGGCTGAGGCCCGGGGAATGGAGACTCCACCCCGAGGTGGTGGAGCTCATTTGTCATCCAGCTCCTCCGGGACTGGATGCCATGGTACAGACTTGGCCGAAGCTTCGTCAGTACGCCTTCCCTTGATCGCTCTGCTCCCGTGAGTTCTGAAGAGAGTGCGCTGGGATGGTGTCTCGCTGCTGCTGGTAGCCCGTTCTGGCCGGGCCAAGTATGGTTCTCAGACCTGATTTCTCTCCTCGACAGTTCTCTATGGGAGATTCCCATCAGGAGGGATCTCCTCTCATAACCGATAATCTATTATTACCTGTCATTTTTTTTTTTACATTTTAATTACAATAACACATTTAATTGCTTTTATTTTTGTTCACATTTTCATTTTTAATTATGTACCTAAAGGACAATATAGGCTTATTCATTTATTGTGAAGAGAACAGATCTTGAGAGGGCGTAACATTTCATGTTCAACACCACACACCGCAGTGACAGCGATTTTAATATATTCTTTTGATAGGTTACTTTTGATATGAAACAAAGTCTCAGATTTCAAATTCTGTCCATTTCATTAGGAAATTCAAGCAATAAATACTGTTTTGGCGCTCTTTAATGTGGCGTGATAGATCGCTGTAGCTTCCAGGTACTCGCCTGTGCATAATCAAACGCATAGCAAAACATTTGTGACAGTTTCATTTTTGTTCTGGATCCAGGTGCTCTGCTGCTACACTGGAGTGCACTCACAGTTAAAATAAGTTTTTGTTTTGGTAGTTATTTTGGCATATACCCATTTCTGAAGCTTGTGAAGTGGCTTTGTAAAAGAAAATGATCAAATCCTCCTACAACAAATGAAAGAGCATCTACGGTTTTCTGATGTGACGTTCCTTATTTATGTCACACGTGTCTTTTTAAAAAGCAAATGAGCTACTGCTCCCTAATGCCTTTCTTTCACTACAGAAACAACAAACAAAACAGTTTGTATTTGATTATCATGTCTATATATGATTTTTGCTTTTAGGTGTAATAGTTTAAAATGTGTTAATGGTACAATAGATTGAATTGAAGAGAAAGAAAATGCATAAAAACATTAGTTTCATAAAGCTTAAAAATGTCTAAAATAGTTTTTCTGAGTTGCTAACACACTATAACTGGTTTATTTGGCCCAGTTTTCTAAATAATTCATACAGTTCTCGAAAGGTTTAACCATGTTCTTATTTAGAAAACACACAATACCTCAAACCTCAAGAATCACATTTATCCATGTGTGAACATTACCAAAACTGATGCGACACCAGTCAGAATTGCAAGATGATATGAACAAAAGCACAGGTGATTATGTGTTTTGGAAAATAAATCCTGGTAGCGAGAGACAAAGAGGAAGAGGAAGAGAAAAGAAAAGGGGATGAAAATGAAAGAAAAAGTGAAAAGTGTGTGTTTTGACTAAAATGTTTGACTTTGACCTGGAGATTTGAAGTTTGCACAAGTTAGTGTGTAGTTTTGAGATTGTGTTTATAGTTGTGTTATTACTGTCCAATTAAAATGAAGAGACAATATTGTCTATTTTAACACATCACATATATTAATACTCACATAAAGAGACACTTAAAGACTCATACTTAAAGTTAAACTTAAAATAACTGAGCTAAATAATGACGCTATTGTTGTTTACATTGTAGTGTGTGTGTATATACAGATGCATCTCAAAAAAAAATGGAATTTTGTGAAAAAGTTCATTTTTTGTTTGTAACTCATTGTAACTTACTTTTTGCATGTTTAGGCTTCCGGTCCCGTGTTGCAGAGTGGTGTGCATTTGTAGCTCCCTGGAGTTTTGTTTTTCTGTAGAAATCTCTATCTTACTATTACTTTCTGTTGTTTAAAGTGATAAAATATAGCTTTTTTTCCACCAGATTTCTGATATTATCCATTCAACTAATCCGATCGTTCACTTTTATTCTATAACCGCGAGTGCAACACCGTGCTGTGCGTTAGCATTCCGTTTGCCGGTTAGCCTGCCATTTGCGTTCCCACTCATGTCTCTATTCACGTCTACTTCCGCTTTCCTTTTTTCCCCTCGCTCCCGTTGATCGCTCGTTTTTATTCTACAACCGCGAGTGCAGTGCGCCTGCAGTGTGTTTAGCTTGCCATTCACTTTTAGTTTTTCTATCCGCCTCTACAACCGTTGTTGTTTTCTCACCCTGCTTTTTTCTACACAAGTTCATCAAACAACAGTGGTGAGTTGAAATCGTTCTGCAACTACAGTGAGTAATGGCTTCTTCTCCTTTTCTGGTAACCTGCAGCACCTGTCATATGTATCGCTTATCAATCTCTGTCGGCAGCGAGGGATTCACATGTGATAAATGCAGGGAAATAGTTAGGCTGACAGAGAAGATTTCAGAACTAGAGACACGCATCCAAACTTTAATCGAGGGTAGTAAGAATGTGAGGGCCTTAGATACGGCTTTGGATGCGACTAGCTCAGGAAGTCCCTTACATTGTTCGGTTCCAGTAACTTCACCCAGGGCAACTGGGTGACTGTGAGACGGCATAGTCGCGGGTCAAAACACCGCTTTTCTGTTCCGATCAGAACATCAAACAGGTTCTCCCCACTCAGTGACGCACCCACTGAGAAACCTGATGAAAGTGCTCTAGTTATTGGCGATTCTATTGTACAGAACGTGAAAATAGAGACACCAGCCACCATAGTCCAATGTTTACCGGGAGCCAGAGTGCCTGACATCTTGGCAAATTTAAAAGTGCTGGCTAATGCTAAACGTAAATTCAGTAAGATCGTTATTCACGTCGGCACAAATGATGTTCGACTTCGCCAGTCGGAGATCTGCAAGTACGATGTCAGACACTGTAATTTGCTCTGGCCCCCTCCCTGCGTATCGTGGTGACGAGATACAAAGCAGACTGTCGTCACTAAATGGCTGGATGTCTAAGTGGTGCCCGCAGAATAACATAGGTTTCATAGACAATTGGACAAGTTTTTGGGGCAGACCTGACCTGTTGAAAAGAGATGGTCTTCATCCCTCCAGGGGTGGTGCCGCTCTTCTCTCTAGTAATATGGCATATAGTCTTAGAGTTTGCACTTGACTAGGTGTTTCTACAATTTATAGCAATATTTTCAGTGTTTCTCAGAGAGCGGGCTTCAAGTATAACTCGTTTGAAGTAATGGTGCTTCATGTAACATTATCCAGAGAAACAAGAGTTAATGTTTGTACTTGCTACTGTATACAGGCCACCAGGGCACCATACAGATTTTCTTAAAGAATTCGCTGATTTTATATCTGAGCTGGTGTTGGCTACAGATAAGGTCTTAATAGTAGATGACTTTAACATCCATGTTGATAATGAAAACGATGCACTGGCAGCAGCATTTACAGACATTCTAAATTCTATTGGAGTTACACAACACGTGTCAGGTCGCACACATTGTCGAATTCATACTCTGGACTTAATACTGTCACATGGAATTGATGTCAGTGCCGTTGAGATTCTTCAGCAAAGTGATGATATCTCTGATCATTATCTAGTCTCGTGTGTACTCCAGATAACTAAAACTGTAAATTCAACTCCTTATTACAAGTATGGTAGAACCATCACTTCTACTACAAAAGATTGCTTTCTAAGTAATCTTCCTGACTTATCTGAATTCCTCAGCATGTCCAATAGCTCAGAAAAACTTGATGATGTAACAGAAACTATTAACTCTCTCTTTTCCAGGACTCTAGATACAGTCGCTCCTCTGCACCTAAGGGAGATTAAGAAAAACAGTCCGACCCCGTGGTATAACGAGCACACTCGCGCCCTAAAGAGAGCAGCCCGGAAAATGGAGCGCAGCTGGAAGAAAACAAAATTAGAGGTTTTTCGTACTGTTTGGCGTGAATGTACCCTATCGTATAGAAAAGCTTTAGAATTGGCAAGATCTGATTACTTTTGGACTCTTTTAGAAGAAAACAAACATAACCCTAGATATATATTCAACACAGTGGCTAAGTTAACAAAAAATAAAGAACAAACAGGCACTGACTGTGCCCATCAGCATAGCAGTAATGACTTTATGAACTACTTTACTTCCAAGATTCCAAATAGTATAGACAAAATTGTCGCCATGCAGCCGTCAATTACAGTATCGCATCAGATAGTGCACTATAGATCTCCTGGAGATCTCCTCGAATCTCCCATTTCTGTCAAAGATTTTAGAAAAGGTTGTATCCTCACAACTATCTTCCTTCCTACAGAAATATGATATCTGTGAGGATTTCCAGTCAGGTTTTAGACCGTACCATAGTACTGAGACTGCTCTCATTAGAGTTACAAAAGATCTACTCTTGTCATCCGATCGTGGTTGTATCTCTCTGTTAGTGCTACTGGATCTTAGTGCTGCGTTCGATACTGTTGACCAAGACATTCTCTTGAACAGACTTGAAAATTATGTTGGCATTAGTGGTAGTGCATTGGCATGGTTCAAATCATACTTATCTGACCGCCATCAATTCGTGGCAGTAAATGAAGAGGTATCATATCGGTCACAAGTGCAGTATGGAGTACCGCAAGGCTCAGTACTAGGGCCATTACTTTTTACGCTTTGCATGTTACCCTTGGGTGATATCATCAGGAAATATGGTGTTAGCTTTTACTGTTACGCTGATGATACTCAGCTCTATATTGCTTCGCGGCCCGGCGAAACATACCGATTTGATAAACTAATGGATTGTGTAGTTGAGTTAAAAAATTGGATGACAAGTAATTTCTTACTGCTAAATTCTGAAAAAAACAGAGGTGTTAATTATTGGACCTAAAACCTCAGCGTGTAATAACCTAAAACACTGTCTAATACTTGATGGCTGTTCTGTCAATTCTTCGTCATCCGTTAGGAACCCAGGTGTGCTATTTGATGGCAATATTTCCTTTGAAAACCGCATCTCTAGTATTTGCAAAACTGCATTTTTCCATCTCAAAAATATATCTAAATTACGACCTATGCTCTCAATGTCAAATGCTGAAACATTAATTCATGCGTTTATGACCTCAAGATTAGATTATTGTAATGCTTTATTGGGTGGTTGTTCTGCTCGCTTAATAAACAAACTCCAGCTGGTCCAAAATGCAGCAGCTAGAGTTCTTACTAGAACCAAAAAGTATGATCATATTAGCCCGGTTCTGTCAACACTGCACTGGCTCCCTATTAAACATTGTATATTGTATATATAAACATGTGTATTTTAAAATCTTGCTAATTACCTATAAAGCCCTGAATGGTTTAGCTCCTCAGTACCTGAGCGAGCTCTTATCACATTATAGTCCCTCACGTCTGCTGCGTTCTCAAAACTCTGGCCATTTGATAATACCTAGAATATCAAAATCAACCGCGGGCGGCAGATCATTTTCTTATTTAGCGCCCAAACTCTGGAACAATCTACCCTACACTGTTCGGGACGCAGACACACTCTGTCAGTTTAAATCTAGATTAAAGACCCATCGCTTTAACCTTGCTTACACATAACACATCAACATATTCTTATAATTCAAATCCGTTAAAGGATTGTTAGGCTGCATTAATTAGGTCAACCGGAACCGGGAACACTTCCCATAACACCCGATGTACTCAGTACATCGTCAGAAGAATGGCATCTACGCTACTATTAGTCTGTTTCTTTCTTATTCCGAGGTCACCTTAACAACCAGATCCAGTCTGTATCCAGATCAGATGGTCACTGCAGTCACCCGGATCCAGTCCGTACCCAGCCCAGACGGTGGATCAGCACCTAGAGACGACCTCTACAGCCCTGAATGTCAGCAGAGACCACATCGACTAGATGAGCCCCAGAGACGGATCCCCCGTGAAGACCTTGTCACCTAGACAGCCGTCGGCACAAGACCACGGGAACCTGGTGAGTCCTCTGCATCTGGCCAGAGGAGAACTGGCCCCCCGACTGAGCCCGGTTTCTCCCAAGATTTTTTTCTCCATTTGTCACCGATAGAGTTTTGGTGCCTTGCCACTGTCGCCTCTGGCTTGCTTAGTTGGGGACACTTTCTCTTCACACGATATTGTATTTTATTTTATTGTGTTTGATTAACTACCTTTACCTGAAAATTGTATTATTTCCTATTTAATACTGTACAGCCGCTTTGTCACAATTCTGTATTGTTAAAGGTGGTATGTAAATAAAGATGACTTGAATTGACTTCAAAAACTGAAAGTTTCATATATTCTAGATTTATTACATGTAAAGTAAAACATTTCTGAAGTTTTTTTTTTTGTTTTGTTTTGTTTTAATTTTGATGATTAGAGCTTACAGCTCTTGAAAGTCAAAAATACAGTATCTCAAAATATTAGAATACTTACATTTGAGTTTCATTAAATGTCCATCCCTACAGTATAAATTCCGGGTATCTCTTGTTCTTTGAAACCACAATAATGGGGAAGACTGCTGACATGACAATGGTCCAGAAGACAATCATTGACACCCTCCACAAAGAGGATAAGTCACAGAAGGTCATTACTGAAAGGGGTGGCTGTTTACAGAGTGCTGTATCAAAGCATATTAAATGCAAAGTTGACTGGAAGGAAGAAATTAGGTAGGAAAAGGTGCACAAGCAACAGGGATGATTGCGGTCATCCCTGTTGAGAAAACTGTCAAGCAAAGCCAATTCAATCACTTAGGAGAGCTTCACAAGGAGTGGAATGAAGCTCGAGTTAACGCATCAAGAGTCACCATGCTCAGATGTCTTCAGGAAAAGGGCTACCAAGCCACTTCTGAAACAGAAACAATGACAGAAGCATCTTACCTGGGCTAAGGAGAAAATGAACTGGACTGTTGCTCAGTGGTCCAAAGTCCTCTTTTTTTTTTAGATAAAAGTAAATTTTCATTTCATAATCCCAGAGGAAGACTGAAGAGGCACAGAATCCAAGCTGCTTGAAGTCCAGTGTGAAGTTTCTGAAGTCAGTGATGATTTGGGGTGCCATGACATCTGCTGGTACTATTTTATCAAGTCCAAAGTCAATGCAGCTGTCTACCGGGAGACTTTGAAACACTTTATGCTTCCATCTGCTGACAAGCTTTGTGGAGATGCTGATTTCCTTTTCCAGCAGGACTTTAGCACCTGTCCACAGTGCAAAAATCACTTTCAAGTGGTTTGCTGACCACTTGAGAAAGATGAGAAACAGTCGATCCAACAATATACAGACGATCTGAAGGCTCAATAGTGCCTCAGCAGTGCCACAGGCTGATCGCTTACATGTCACACTTTACTGATGCTGTAATTTGTGCTAGGAGCAAGGAATTTGGTGTAATATGTGCTGCCGACCAAGTATTGAGTGCATAAATTAACATACTTTAAAGAACTTGAACTTTTCTGTTTTGCAAATCCGTTTTTTGATTGATCTTAGGAAATATTATAATATTTTGAGATACTGGATTATTTCACTTTCATGAGCTGTAAGCTGTAATCATCAAAATGAAAACAAAAAAAAACTTTAGAAATGTTTTACTTTACATGTACTGAATCTAGAATCTATGAAAGTTTCAGCTTTTGAAATAAGTTACAAACAAAAAATGAACTTTTTCACGATATTCTAATTTTTTGAGATGCACCTGTATATACACACACACACACACACACACACACACACACACACAACCCGCAAAAAGTTCAAAAGTTCATTAACAGTGATGGGTATACCACAACAAAAAATATCAATGTCTCAATAAGTTGTTATGTGTCCTTGAGCATCAATTCCAGCTTGACAACAACATCTCATGCTGTTCACAAGTCGACTTATTGTCTGCTGAGGTATGGCATTCCAGACTGTAACACCACCACCTCCAAAGGCTCATCTGGTGACAACAGTGGTTGATGCATAGTGCTCTCCTTGATGTCTCCAACAGCATTGGTGGCCTTCATTTCTGCTCAGTGTGAATTGACTTTCATCAAAGAACAGCACAAGTTCTCGTCCAGTGCAAATGCTCCCTGGCCCATGCAAGTCTCCCTGGCCATTACAGTCTGGGCAGAGGTGTCTAGTGTCTAGCTCATCAAGGTCACTTCATCAGGGAATGGCTGCTGGAGGCTGGAGTACCTCAAATGGAGTGGCCTGCACTTTCTCCAGACCTGTATCCCATAAAAAACCTATGGGATCAGCTGAGTTGTCGTGTAGAGGGCTGTAACCCTGCACCCCAGAACCTCAATGACCTGAGGGCAGCCCTTCAAGAAGAATGAAATGCCATGCCTCAGCAGGCAATATATTGACTTGTGAACAGCATGAGACGTCGATGTCAAGCTGGAATTAATGCACAAGGACACACAAGTTACTGAGACATTGATATTTTTTGTTGTGGTATACCCATCACTGTTAATGAACTTTTGAAATTTTTTGCTGGTAGTGTGTGTGTGTGTGTGTGTGTGTGTGTGTGTGTGTGTGTATGTATCTGTATGTTTATATGTGTATGTATATACAGGTGCATCTCAAATTAGAATATCGTGAAAAAGTTCATTGTTTGTTACTTTTTTGTTGCGGTATACCCACCACTGTTATTAGCTTTTGTTTTAATAAATTGTTTTAGATGAAGAAATTACCATTGCATGCTTCTACTTAAATGCTCTATTTTCATGTTATCACTGTAGCATGAACTTTTTATATTTTCCATACATTTCACCCTAAAGTCAAATGTCCCTAACTTTTGTGAATATTGTGTGTTTGTGTGTATACAGTATCTCATAAAAGTGAGTACAGCCCTCACATTTCAGCAGTCATTTTAGTATATCTTCTCAAGGGACAATACTATAGAAATGAAACTTGGATATATTTTAGAGTAGTCAATGTGCAGCTTGTACAGCAGTGTATATTTACTGTTCCCTGAAAATAACTCAACATACAGCCATTACTGTCAAAATAGCTGGCAACAAAAGTGAGCACACCCTAAGTGATAACAGCACTATGTCATTTAACCATGCAAAGCCACATGTCCTATTTATCATGTTCATGCTTTTGTCTGCTTGACAGGACCATACAAAGTTGTGTATCTTGTATTAGAGCAGCTAAAATTTGGTGCTTTGAGCACAATTCTCTCATACTGACCACTGGATGTTCAACAAGGCACCTCATGGCAAAGAACTCTCTGAAGATTTGAGAATTAGAATTGTTGCTCTCCACAAAGATGGCCTAGGCTATAAGAGGTTCAGTAACAACCTGAAACTGAGTTACAGTACTGTGGCCAGGGTCATACAGAGGTTTTCCAAGATGGGTTCCATTCGGAATAGGCCTCGCAAGTGTTGATCAACGAAATTGAGTGCTCGTTCTGTGCATCAGGTGCAGAACCTAGTTTCAAAAAACAGATGCATGAGTGCTGCCAGCATTGCTTTAGAAGGTTGCAGAAGTAGAAGGTCAGCTTGTCAGTGCTCAGACCATACGCTGCACACTGCAACAAGTCGGTTTGCATTGGCGTCATCCGAGAAGGAAGCCTCTTCTGAAGCTGGCTTACAAGAAAGCCCACAAACAGTTTGCTGAAGACAACTTGTCCAAGAGCATGAACTGGAACCATGTCCTATGGTCTGATGAGACTAAGATAAACTTGTTTGACTCAGATGGTGTCCAGCATTTGTGGTGATGCCCTGGTGAGGAGTACCAAGAAAATTGTGTCTCTGAAAATTGTTTTCTGTGTTGCAAAACTTGCAAAGATGACGCTGACAATCCTGATTCGCCATCTCCTCATTGGACGTGCCTTTAGAGAGAAATGCATTATGGATTACATAATGAAAGAGTTCTTTCTTTTTTTGATTTGAATTAAGTTAAAGCTTTCTATAGATGCATTTATCATGCAAGTATTCGCTGAGTTTCGGTCCATCATTGTGAAGCACTCCTGTTCAAGATCAAGACGGTCAGAAAGTGCATCCTGCCGTCTTTTACAAAAGCGCAACATTTTGTTGATGTTGTATGTGCATACAAATAAAAGTAGACCCTCTGCAGTTTGGAATAATGTATTAGCTCTTACCTTTATGAGCAAAAAAATAGCATATTTTAAGTTTCCACTGTTATTAGGAGAAAATGCAAGTGGACTGGCATCTCTATGTCAGCGGACTCTCCGAACAAACGACTGAATATGCGCCTGATTGCGCACATTTAGGTTAAATGTTTAAATTAATATTGTGAAATGCATTAAGTGTTTTATGTCTATAAATTTTAGGCAAGTCGTGTTGATTTGAGAAGGCTAAATTAATCAAACATACACTCTTAAAAATAAAGGTGCTTTAAAAGGTTCTTCACAGCGATGCCACAGAAGAACCATTTTTGATTCCACAAAGAACCATTTAGTCAAAGGTTCTTCAAAGAACCATCTCTTTCTTATCTTTTTATAATCTGAGGAACCTTCTTTTGCCACAAAGAACCTTTTGTGAAACAAAAAGATTCTTCAGAAGTTAAAGGTTCTGAATGGAACCATTTAGACAAAAAAGGTTCTTCTATGGCATCGTGAAGCACCTTTATTTTTAAGAGTGTATGCTCAACTCACTGTCTACTGCTGTTACTTAACATAAAATTTTCCAAATAAAGAGACAAAACGAAATATAGCTACTTTGCCATTAAAAAAAAAAAAAACGAAATATTTTAATGGCTGGAGCAGCAGCTGGGTAATGGGGAAGAGAGAGAAAAAGACCCGAGCTCCATTACTCGGGCCAAGAATTCTGATAAGCTGTCTGACAAGGCCCGGGCTAGGGCCCGAGCATGTCGGGCCAGAGTCGGGCTGTGCAGGGCTCTATTGGATCTTTTGTTTCAATTCCCCTTCGGCTCAGTGGGCCCTTCTGCCAAACTTTTTTCGTTCATTTTTACTTCCAGATCAGTTAACTCCAGATCCCTGACCTATAAAGGTAGAAAAGGTAGAAAAAGACAGCATATTCCTTGAGCCCTTTTATTTAGTATTATAAGCTGAATTTAACATTAATTTGAATAGCAGTTTTTTTTTTTTTTACTTTAAAAATGTTTCCTCATTTATTACATTTGGACATGATTTGATCTGTAAATAGGATTTTTATCCTATCAATTTTTTGTATTAAAATTTCAGAATTAAAAAAAAAAAAAACTAGCCTAATAAAAACAAGCTTACTGAAGACAAGTAAACAGTTACGATTTACAATAGAATGTAAAAACAGAAGAACGGAAAAAATGTAATTCAGTGATTTAGTCAAGGACAGTGAGTGATTTCTTTCTAATGTTTGACACAAATGGTAACAGCATCTAGGCTGCTTTAGAGGAATAGTTCACTGGTAAACAAACAGTTGCTGGACCAGAAATGTTGAGGAGAACAAAGAAATTCATACAGGTTTAGAGCAACTTGAAGGTGAGTACATCATGACAGTATTTTTATTTTTGGGTGAAATATCCCTTTAACATCTCATCATATAATGACAAGATCTCATACAGCCTACTATTACACATGCTTTACTTTACACTATGTTTTTAAGACACAAATGACTGCATTGATGAGGAGACAGGCATTTTGGCACGTAACTATGTATATTTGAATGTGCAAGGCGCAAAAAAGAACTCAAGTTTAGTCAGGCGCTGTAGCGCGCTGTGCGTATCTTAAATCATCTTAACGCGCGCATTTGCCAAAATTAATTCTGCCATGCTGCTTAATGCCCTTGAACAGTTAAATTTGTTTTAAAACACAACGCTTAATATGCATTTAAACAAAAGGATTAGCCTACATCATGACACGCAAAACGATTTACATCTTTTAACCAGGTTATCTCTCAACCCATAAGCAGTATACGTTGTTCAAACACAAAAAGCAATAGGCTATACATCCAGCAAGTTTATAATCAAACTAAACTTAAATCTGTGGGAACGATGACGCTGTGTTTTTATCTGCTCCATGTGCCCGGTCCACTTGGTGTTCCACAACTTTCACACCATCATCAAGTTTAATAAAATAACCTAGATGGGGATTAAAACTCATGTTTTCCCCTCTCCTCATTTTTTTTTCAGATAGCCCCCTTTGTTTTTAGAAAAACTGACATTTTTACTTATCGAAGATAAATTCTATTGCGTACCATTTCCAGATTGTGCCAGAATGAAGTGATGAGAGGTGAAAGCGGACATTAGGCGCAGCGATCACCTGAGATACGTGCACAGGTCGTTCAAAAGTAAAATATAGAATAAATGCTTTGAATTTGTAAACCAAATTCAAACGTTAAGTTTTAATCTCTAATGGTAATGCATGGAATTTACGGAAAAGCTCCTAATAGCGCTAATATGTGCGGGGCGTGCTGGGGCTTTGGCAATCGGCACTACCGATGGCCAGTCAATCTACTCCACAGCCAATCGCGGGCCCCCTCCTTGCTTCAGCCCCGCCTAGCCCAATGAGCGCTTGGAGTACATCTGTTCGTCAGAAATATACCGGGGCATCACTTTACTGTCCGCATCCCATATAGATAGTATATACAATGCGTTTTACATTGTCTTTTGTCGAGTCGCGCCGCGCTACTCGTGTCCGAGGAAGATACGGAAGCTGCGGGGCAGCGCCGCGGGCTCTGCCTGGGGATGAACCCGCGAGAGCGGAAGATTTCCATAGAACATCTACGCACTACGCTGTGTGTCGATGCAACTTACGAGAGATTAAGACCAGCAAGTAAGGTAAAAATATATGTACGTTTGTCTGAGTGTTTGTCAGATTTTTGCACACCAGTTTAACCTAGTAACATTTAACGTTACCCGTTAACATGTCCGTTACAAACTTTACTATGGCAAACTGCGCTGTCGTTTCAAACGGCTTTTGTCAGCTTATTAAAGTTACTGAATTAAAATTCTGTTTAACTAGCAACTCTTATCTTATATTAACATTAGGTTAACTAATGGGAAATTTTGTTTAAGTGTTAGTAGCTAATGCTGGCCAGTTTTATGGCTAACTGTTAGCTGCCTTTCCAGTTTTAGAATTAGTTTGTTATAATTTTTAAGATTTACTGCTTTTTTTTTTTGATTTGTGTTTTAAAGGCAATTGCAATGAAGCATCAAGAAAGACATGAGCATGCCAACCACCCTGAGACTGATCATGGTAAGAGAGCAACTATGGTTTTGAGAAGTTTGTGTATTCTATGTGGGGTTTTCCTTTTAAAAGTGTACCATTTCTACTTCTTGTTTTTCAGAGAAGACAATCCTGTCACTAACAAAGTGGATGGTGAGCAAAGGTGGTGGCCACGTTTTGGAGCAGCACCTGGGTTTTGCAGATGGCTATGCATTCTTTGGCTGCTTGTCTTTTTCCCCATTACGTTTCTGTTGCCTAAAGATACTTTGTTAGAATAAATCCAGAGGATACAGGATAATGCACTGCAAAACGTCCTAAGACAGGAGAAATGAAGATGCACTGGTCTAGTATTGGAAGACTGTATTTTTAAGTGTTATACATGCAATGTTTTAAATAAAGAATTTCATATTTTGTAATTATTGTGTCTGTTTTAATTGAATGCTAGTAGTACCTATATAGTTTAAAATAAATAAATAAATGAATTCAATATAAAAAAAAATAAATGACTGAAATCTATATTAAAATGAATTACAGTAGTATACTGATGAATTTGACTTTTTTTATAGTAATTTACTGTAAAACAGTACAGTAAATTAAATACAGTTTGCTACTGTAAATCTTATTTATAGTAACTTACTGGCAACAGTGTTACCTGTTAGTTACTGTAAAAACCCTTTGAATGTCTAACAGTGCATACTTTCTTCGACTGCAGAAAAAAAACGAAACTATTTAAATTTGCAGCGTTAACTTATGAATTAAAAAACAAAAACAAGAAACAAATCACAAGAACAATCAAGATTTTTCTTAAGAAAAATGTTTGACAAAATTACAAAATGAATGCTGAATGATGTTTGACAGTGAACGCATCTCCACTGTATAGCTGCATACAATCGCTGGTGTCAGTCACAAATATTAAACATGTTTTGAAAAAAAAAAAAAAAAATTGTGAAAACGACTGGCAACAACTGGTTCTTGACTTTATTATCTTTAGACACCACACATTCTGCCACTTTTTCTGCAGACTGCAAACAGCGACTGAACCCAACTGGACTGGGCACGATCCTTCGTCAAGACCAAATTCCACTCATAATCGGCATGACAGTCCTGTAGTGTGTTCTGGGCATTAGTTTCATTAATTTATAATGTTTAGGACGCTAATCGGCAATTTTAACTGAAAGATGAATGCTGCGATATTAATGTTGTCCACTAGATGGAGCCACAGGATAAGGAATCTTTTAGACCTAATATTTTTCGATAGGTTTCCATCCCTATGAATTGGAAAAAACGCGTTGATCTACTTCATTTGCATTACTATCGTGCGCTGACATTATAGTTTTATATTAGTGTACATAGAAATTTTTGAAATGTATTTTTATCATTACATTTTTCACTTTATAGACCTCAGTAAAACATGAAACATCTAGACAGGATTAAATACAACAACCCCAAATCAGAAAAAGTTTTTTAAAATGAGGTAACATTTTGTAAAATGTAATAAAATCAAGATCTTATATTAAAATCTTAATTCTTATTCAGTCTTTATTTGATTACCAAAAACAAAAAGATTTTCAATGTTTTCAAATAAACTGTAATCTGTAAATTGCCACGCTGTTGCAACACATGCAGAATGAGACCTGGCTTTGTCTTGATCTAATAACCATGGATTTCCCATGAAAGATGTCATCTTGATGGCAGTATGTCTCTGTACAATGCCAATAAAATGCTTCCATGTCACTAGTACCCTCACACAAGCCAGACACCCATGTCATCTGCTCTGATAAACCCCATAAATTGCAGCCATCATAATCATAATTTGTTTATATTTACATTTATTTAAGTTGGTCAGTGAAAACTTTGGAAATCTTTTCTTTGTACTTTTGTCAATTAAATAAAAGTTAAAGCGAATGAATGTATTATAATATGTATTCACTCAGAGAGAGGAAAACAAACTCCTCTACACTGGAGGAAAAACTTACAGAAAAGTAGTATTATTATTCTTATTTTTAGCCAGATTAATGTGCTGTGAGCATTATGAATGTACACATGTATTATAATGTTTCATTCATACGAAATCATAATATGGACAAAGGTATACGCTATTGCATAGCTGAATAAAATTCAGATAGAGACATTTTTACTGATGAAACATGAAGGCATATCTGTACAATTGCGACTAAATGGTTTATCTCTGATCTTCAAGCCATATCGGGTATTTTTACATGAATAAACTATAGATGCAATGCATATGCTGCACTGAACAGCCCTGGTGCATCACCTGTTATGTAGTCAGAAGGTATGTGCGGCTTGAAGTTGCGATGTGCACACCAATCCGTGTATGACATTAAAGTACCTCGAAAGCGATTTAAAAGCCGCGCTGTCTGCGGTCTGTAGCTCTTGCAGTACTTTGATGTCAAACATGGATCTTTCTGCGCAGCACCGATTCAAGTCAAACGCACCTAAAATGCAATTGACAACCTCGTGGCTGCTGGGCCCTCCCCTAGGCGACAGCCTGTATCGCCTGTTGGACGGGCCGGCACTGTATATATATATATATATATATATAATATATATATATATATATATATATATATATATATATATATATATATATATATATATATACGCTTGAACAACATATACATAACAAAAGTCCCAAGAGTATACACAAAACAAATGTAAAAAGTACATATAAACTATACATTAATATATACAACCAACAAGTAAAATAAATAAACAAATAAATACAATAAAATAAACAAATAAATAAATAAATATAAAACTAAAATAAAATAACAAAAGGCCTTGCTAAATGACAATAATTAAATATACCAAACAAATAGTTTTTACAGCATTTTTTTGTACTCTCCTTAATGGTGCTTATATAAATACAGTGCCCTCCACTAATATTGGCACCCTTGGTAAATATGAGCAAAGGTGTCTGTGAAAATAAATCTGCATTGTTTATCCTTTTAATCTTTCATTTAAAAATTTCACAAAATTCTAACCTAAAAGTAAATCTAAAGTAAAACAATGGAAAGCAGGGGGAAAATCTCATTATGAAATAAATGTTTTTCTCTACTTCATGTTGACCACAATTATTGGCACCCAATTATTGCAACGTCCTTTATTCAAGATAACAGCTCTGAGTTTTCTCCTTTAATGCCTGAAGAGTTTGGAGAACACCTGACAAGTGATCAGAGACCATTCCCTTATACAGAATCTCTCCAGATCCTTCAGTTTACCAGCTCCATTGCTGGTGCTTCTTCTCTTCAGTTCACCTCATGCTTTTTCTATAGGGTTCAGGTCAGGCAACTGGGATGGCCATGGCAGAAGCTTCATTTTATGCTCAGTGACACATTTGTGTGTTAATTTTGATGTTTGATTTGGATTATTGTCCTGATGGAAGATCCAACCACAGCTCAATATAGAACTTCTAACAGATGCAGTCAGATTTAGATATTTTATCTGTTGGTATTTGCTAGAATCCATGATGCCATGTATCTGAACAAGATGTCCAGGACCCCTGACAGGAAAATAAGCCCACAACATGAGAGATCCAGCAGTATATTTAACCGTGGACATGGGGTACTTTTTGTACCAAACCCATCTGGTGGGTTTGCTACCAGAAAGCTCTTTTTTTAGTTTCATCTGACCACAGAAGCCAGTCCCATTTGAAATTCATGTCGTGTCTGACAACTGAATATGCTGGAGTTTGTTTTTGGATGAGCAAGGAGGATTTTTCTTAAAACCCTCCTGAACAACATGTGGTGATGTTGGGGCTGTTTGAATTTTTTTTTAGTCTTTTGACCCCAAGACTCAACTAATCTCTGCAGTTCTCCTGCTGTGATACTTGGAGAGTCTTTGGACACTTAAACTGTCCTCCTCACCATCCATTAGGACGATATAGACACACGTCCTTTTCCAGGCAGATTTGTAACAACTTTAGATGATTGGAATTCTTACTTATTGTCCTAATGATGAAATTGGGATTTTCAATGCTTTAGCTCTTTTCTTACAGCCACTTTCTATTTTGTGAAGCTCAACAATCTTGTTCTGCACATCAGAACTATATTATTTGGTTTTATTCCTTGTGATGGATGGTTAAGGGAATTTGGCCTTTGTGCTCCTCATATTTATAATCCTGTGAAACAGGAAGTCATGGCTGGACAATATCATACGACTCCTAGTCATTCTAGTGTGCTAAATAAATGCAAATATGAATGGGAATATACTTCAGAGATGTTTTACTCATTATAATTTCTCAGGGTGTCAATAATTGTGTCCACCATGCATTGGAGAAAAACATTTATTTCATAATGTAAGTTTCCCCCCACTTTTAATTGTTTTACTTCAATGAAAGGTTAGCATTTTGTGAATTTTTTGAATGTAAGATCAAAAGATAAACAAAGCAGATTTATTTTCATAGCCGTCTTTGCTCATATTTACCAAGGATGCCAATATTAGTGGAGGGCACTGTATCTAATTCTTTAAGTACCACAGAAAAAAAGAGGTTTCTGATTGCTGAATTTACAATGGTGAATATGAAACTTAACAAGTATAATCAAAAGACTGATAATGTAAGCCTCATTTTCCAACTTCTTGTCATAGTTCAAGCCAAATATTAGATGTTCATACAGTAAAAGAAAGTTGGACATCACTTTGTCATTTATAAATTTAGAAACCTCCCACCATAGTCTCTTTGTATATTGACAATACCAGAAAACATGAGGTACTGTTTCTGGGTATAATAAACAGAATGAACAATTTACATCTATATCTTCAATAAATCTGGTTAAAAAATGCTTAGCAGGGTAAAATTTGTGCAGTATCTTTAATGAAATATCTTTAATTTTATTTGTAATGTGATATTTATTAGGCAATACCCAAACTTTCCTCCAATCAATATTTCGGATAAACTTAGACCAGTAGAAAATAATGTGGTATACTAACAATTTCTTTTTGAAATAATAAACGTATAGCCTTTTTCTTTTTGCTAGATGAAAAACAAATTCTACCACAGAAAGTTTCAGCAGGGTGAAGTAAAGAAGCATGCTTAGAGTATGAAATACCTCTACATAATGACACAGTCCAGTGTCAGTTACAGATCCAGTTACAGACGCATATTCTTTTCTGGTTACAGGGAAATCAAAATATGAGAGAAATTCATCGTAAGTCATTAAATACCCCTGAGAATTCAATAGCTGATCTATCAAAAGAATCCCTTTATCAAACCAAGTTTTCATGAATATACTCTTGAGTTTATACAGAATATTACAATTATTCCAGATATAATACTGGTGCGGAGAAAAATAGTGCTTGAAAATTAATTTCCACCCCAAAAGTGCTTGCCTGTGAAAAGTAAATACTACAACCAGTTAATTGTGAAAGTGTTATTTAAAATAGAAAAATCTAAATAATCAAGACCACCATTTTTATATGAATTAACTATCACAGATTTCCTGATTTAATGCACACGTTTTTTCCACAGAAAATGTACCATTATTTGATCAGTTATATTATTTATTTTACTATCTGAATAAACTGAAGAAGCTAAAAGGTAAGCCTAGAAATACCTTCTGCTTTAGCCAGCAGAGCACAGCCTTTAAGAGATAAATCCCTCTGTAATATTAAATCTGCTCTTAACTTTTTTGATCACAGGATTAAAATTTAGTGAGATTCTGTCCTGTTCATTTTTGGATATAGCCATACCTAAATAGATTGGAACACCCTTAATAGGAATATTACAAATGGATTTCTCATGACAACTCTTCAAGGCAAATAATTCACATTTTTGTAAATACAGGCCAAGACCTAAGGCACTCGGACAATAAAAAAAATAAAAGGATGCTCGACAGTATCAACAGCTTTAAAATAAATCTAAAAACAATATGAAACTATCATCTTTAATGAGATCAGAATAATAAGAAGAATCAATAAGATCAATAAGATCAAAAATAAGTCTAGTATTATTAAATACATGTCTTTTTCTCATAAACCCAGATTGTTTTTCATGAATTATTGAATCTAAAACTAATTTAACCCTTTGGGCAAAAACAAGAGCAAAAACTTTATAATCATTATTCAACAGACTAATGGCTCTCCAATTATCAATAAGCAGTAAATCTTTCTTGGGTTTAGGAATTAGACAGATTAGACCTTGAGCCATAGCTGTAGGAAGTTCAGAGCACTTTAAACTCCCAGAATACACTTCAAAAAGGAACGGGACAAGAATCTCAGAAAACTGCTTATAAAATTCAGCAGTAATTCCATCACTACCTGGTGATTATTTATCTGATATTTCAGACGTTCAACTGCATCCTTAATTTCAACAACAGTAATCGGAGAATCACAATTTATAATCACTAATTATATTCACATTCTCTAAATGCTTACAAAAAGTTGACATATTAAGCTCACTAAATTTAGATGTTAAGAATATAAATTAGAGTAATAATTATAACAAAAACTAGAAATTGTATCAAAGTTATCTGTAATCAATCCATTAATTTTCATTTTGGAAATAGACTTAAATTTAGCTCTAGACTTTTCATGTTTGAAAAAAAAAAAAGCAGACATCTGCTCACCATGCTCTAACCATTTTTGTCTCGACCGAATAAAGGCTCCCTGAGCTCGCGTTCTATACATATAATCATGCTTATTTTGTAATCAATTTGTAATCAATCAATTCTTTCAAAACTAAATTGAAATCACCTCCTAAAATAAAAATAAGCATCAGGAAATTTGGATAGCCAATAAAGAAGTCTGTCCTCTAACAAAAATAATAACTTGTCATTATCAGATTTACTACTATATCCATAAATATTAACTACTATAAAAGTTACACTGAAACCTTTTAAAAACTAAACATATGAAGTGGCCAATTTCATCACATTCTGAATGCCACCAAAATTGTTTTTCAGGCAAGAAACCCCTGCTGAGTGTTCTGATCCACGAGACAAACAAATATCACTGCCCCATTGTGAATGCCAAAAATTTACATCAGAGGGAACTGAATGAGATTTTTCAAAAGAATACAAAATCAAAATTAAACCGTTTAGTAAACAAAAACAAGGCCTTATATTTAACGTTTTCTCTGAAACCCCTGGCATTGAACGAGATAATAGAAAGTGACATAAACAGCTAACTCTAAAACAGTAAAAAACGAAAAAACTTATAACCTATTTTAAATAAGTAGTAATATGTTTGGCAAAAAGGTCAAAAATGTGATGTAGCACCATATAAAGTCTTTTGAGTGCAAATAAGCTTCTCTTTACCCAAAAGAGAATAACATATATTGGTAACATCAATAAAGTTTCTGCTGCGTCCACTGAAACAAAGTCAGCAAAATTGTCATGTTATATAAACGTGTAACTTATCGCACCAAGCAATTAAAAGTCAGATCAGAACGAAGCAAACAATGGTGTAAGCTTTTAAATTAGCTGGTGAGAGTAATTTCACCTTCCCCTTGTACAAAGGCTCTGGCTCCGACAAAATAAGCCATCTTTCCAGCCACTCAAGCCTTCTGAACCTCCGGCCATAACTTCATTCTTCTTTCACGGTCTCCTTTCGAGAAGTCCTCCCTAAATTGCAGACCGTCATCATACAGATAAGAAGCTGCCTTCCAAATGGCATCTCTGTAGGTGCGCGTAGAAAACTGGATTATGGTAGCTCTAGGCCTACCACCACAGCTGCCCTGTTGTGGTTTTTCCGAGATGAACAACACTGGTGACTTTTGGAAGTTTTTCCTTTTCGCTGGGAAGCACAGCCTGACAAATCCTGATGACTTCAAGACGGATGTTTTCATCAGCCACCTCCGGAATTCCTATGAGCTTCAGGTTGCGCCGTCTCATGTAGGTTTCTAGATCATCCATTCTTCTTTGCATCTGGCTAATCGGTTGTTCAACTTGATCCACGTGTCGCTCTAGGCATATCACCTTTGCTGCCACGGACTTAAGCTCAGATGTCACAGCATCCACTTTTTCATTCAAGTCGGAGATTTTTTGCTCAATCGTATCCAAGCGACAGTTAATCAGCTGCTTAATTTTGTTTAGCTGAGACGAGCCATCAACATTTGGATTGTCACAGTCACTTGCCTTTTTCTTGGCAGCAGGTGACTTGCTTGGAGTAACAGCCAAAGGTGGAAACTCCTCTTCGGCCAGGGTAAATGATTCCTCCTCGCTCATAGAAGCAACATAATCATGCCCACAGCTAACGCTAACGAGTGAGCATGTGCTAGCACTAGCATTTTTAGCTTTTTCTAGGTGAGCCAAAAGTATTCGCTTACAAACCATGATGAAACAAAAAAACAACCGTCGATTATTCACCAAATCGTAATAACCAAATGTATAACCAAAATAACTACATACAGCTTATTAGCAACATCTATAAAGAAACTTGGTGCAAGCATTCAAAACTGCGTCAGCTTAGGCTGCCACCTTGGTCCGCCCCACGGCGATTGAGTGTTGCACAACTCTGACTGAAATTCAATGACGTCAAGGCTGTAATGTGATTGGTTATTAAAAGACACATGATCCAAGTTAGCGTTACACTTTCTCCAATAGTAAGTAATACAGACCCTCTCATCGCCCTATAGTAAGAAAATCTCTGGCAGTGGAGAAATGGCAGCGACTGAGTCAGCCGGCTGCTCTTGAATCTGTATCACGGTACTTTGATTCCACACATGACAATCACGTGGTGCCTCAAGTCGGACAAAATTTCTAACCGGCATGCACTGCTTCAAGTCAGAATTTTATCAATCTAAGCTGCGCTGCTTTAAGTCAAACACACCTTAAATTATGTGTTTCTATGGCAACACTATCAATGCCAAAGCCCTCATGTGCTCCTGAACTCGTAATTACAACTTGTGAACTCTGAATGTTCTGAGAGTTATGACTTGGACCAGAGACAGATGTACCACGTGACCACCGCCAGGTTAATTTTGGTGCTATTTAGGCGCTACCTCTGAGTCCGACAACATGGAAAGCTATTAATAAAATATCACGTGTTGTCATCTCGGAATTACTGTAATTACGATATGGCGTGAAGGCAGCATCAGTATAGCTCTTACCACAGCAAGTGGAATGTCATAACATTTAGATGAATTATAATTTTATTTTATTTTTTTCTCTAATAATGTAGTCATGGTATGTGAATAAATAGAAAAATGTTATCTGTAGTAAGTTAGTGTGTCCACTAGGAACCTACGACAACCTTTGAAATATGAATAAATAATTTAGATGAACGATATTGATTTCCCTTCCTAAAAAAATCGAGTACTGCAAAATCTCATCTGTAGTAAGTTAATGTAGTCACTAAAACCTACTACAACCTTTAAAATGACAATGTACCATTTAGGTGAATTATAGTGATTTTGTATGTTAAAACTTATTTGAATGAATGACTGGACTGCTCTTACGTTTTTGGAGTGTGGGTAGAAAATTCAGATAGTTCCTTAAGCAGCAGGCAAACAGTATTCAAGACAATGAACATTAAATCAAACTGGGTCACAGAAGGACATAGAACCTTGATAATGCATTTATGTACTTTGTGAGAATAAACCAATGGATGCATTTAGTGGATTTTACCTGTCTGCATCATTATGTACACATCCCTGTATAACAATCATCTCTCCTGGGTGAAGACCACCCGGTATAATCTCAGTGAAGGGGATTTCCTGATGAAAATAAATAATAATAATAATAAAAATCACGTTCAAAACACAATCGATCAGCATTATTTTTCAGTCTAGGTTATGATGAGCGAAACAGAATGCTTAAAAATGAAAACACAGTTTTCCCATGTTATGCTCATTTGTAAGGTCGTCTCAAATTCATAAACCAAACGACTTACCGGATTGAGAATCGTCTGCTTTGCGTTTGCCACGGACATTAAAATCCCTGTAGGCTATTTAGCTATTAATAATAATATACTGAAAGGGGTGTATTTGAAAAATAGCGTGGTCTTGTTAAAACACCGTTTCCTCCATTGACGATAGTGATAGGCTCCCAAACCACGGAACTAAAACATCATGTTAGAGCATCATTTGTATGAGGTGCCAGAATGGACAAAAATGACGGGAACGCGATTTGAATGCTCTTTTTTTTTTTTTTTTTTTATTGAACAATATCAATTTATAAACTCAAGTGGGGAACACAAATATGCATATGAAAAATATACACTTTTTATTTTATTATTTTTTTTTTATTCTTTTATTCTTTTATTATTTATTTTAATTAAATCCCAGTCATACATAAATGTCCATGTGTATATATAAATCTACACACAATAAACAACAAACAAACAAAACATTTTTGGGGGGTTGCAAGGAAAATAAATAAATAAATAAATAAAATATACAAAATCTTACATTTTTTAAAAGGAAAGAGACTCATACATGGTTTTATACAATTCACTAAGGGGTTCATTATACTTGGATAAGTGTTTTAAAGATTCTATGTATTTTTTACATTCATTTTTAAAACAATGTATAGAGGGTTTACTGTTATTCCACTTACTTTTATGTAAATGAAGTTTACCCATTGTCACAATGATGTTTACCATCAATGACATCTTTTTCGAAAACCCATCAACATAAACCAACACCTGAAACAAAGTAAAAGACGGAATATCAGAAATAATATCAATATTTAGCCAGCTGTAGATATCCTGCCAAAACTGTAATGTGACAAGAAAAAAGAAAAGAAAAAAATAAATGTTCTACGGTTTCAGGCACTTCTAAACAAAAAACACAAGGATCTACCTCAAAACGGAATCTTTTCTGTAAAATTTCAGCAGCTGGATAAACATTGTTTATAATTCTAAATTGAATATCCTTCATTTTAGGTAGAATTGGCCATTTAAGATAATTACAAAATTTATTTTTAAATACCTCATTATCAAAATGTTTTATTTTGCAGGTGTATTAAAATCTGAAAATAATTTACTTTTTAATACATTTCCTATTACTTTGTTCTTACACTTTTTGTCCCCAATATGTATTCCTCCAATCTCCAACTCAGGCAATTTAACAGATACATTTGAATATGTGAGGGTGTTTTGTATTAATTGTTTTAAAGAAGGAGGGATGGCTTTACACAGAGTATTACATTCTCTAAAGGAACATTTTATCTCAAATTTCTCCATGAATGAATTATGATGAATAAATTGACCAGTTTCATCTAACAAATCTACAACATATAACACCTTTTTTCATACCATTCTTGTTTAAATACCGTTTTTCTATTTATTGCAATAGTTCTGTTATTCCACAAGGTAGAACTGTGTGGTGTGAAATTATGGGTGAGTATTATTTTCCAATAATATAAAATTTGTTTATGGAATTTAGAAAGCTTAATTGGCAATTTGGAAACCTCAAAGTCACATTTCAACAAGAAATCTAACCCTCCATCTTTCTTGAATACACATTTTGGTATATGAAACCACATGGAATTAGGCTGTGTTAAATACATTTTAATCCATTTCAGTTTAAGAACTCCAACTATTGATTCAAATTCAGAGGCTTTCAGACCTCCATTTTTATATTCTTTAATCATCTGAGATTTTTTAACATAATGAGTTTTGTTCTTCCATACAAAACTAAACATAATAGAGTTAACCTTTTTGATCAGTTGAGGAGAAACATAAAGAGAATAACATGGGTAAATTAGTTTAGATAGGCCTTCTGCTTTAGTGCAGAGAATTCTGCCCATAATAGACAGATCTCTCATAAGCCACTGATTAAGAGATTTTTTCATACTGTCAATTCTCTCTTCTATGTTTACTAATTCTCTTGTATGCAATTCTTTAGACATTATTAAACCTAAGTATTTAACTTCAGATTTAACAGGAATGGATTCTATAATTTCTTCATTACATAAATACAGAGGAAAGAGTTCACATTTTTTTAAATTTAAGCCTAGGCCAGATGCTCTTGAAAAAACTGAAATAATATTCAGGGTTTCCTTGACTATAGATTTATCTTTTAAAAAAATTACTGTGTCATCTGCAAATTGACTAATTCGATACTCATAATCAGAAATGGTTATTCCTTTTAGTTGAGGATGGTTGACCACAACAGTTTTGGAGAAATTGGACAACCTTGTCTAATTCCACGCAAAATCTCAATTCTAGGAGTCATACCAGGATTGAGAGATATATAACTATAAATGTTGTTATAAAACATTTTAATAACCTTGCAAAACCCTTCCCCAAAACCAAACATTTTAAGTGTCATAAATATAAAATCATGCTCTACCGTATCAAATGCCTTAAAAAAATCTATAAATAAAATAAGGTTTTCTGATTGTATCAGTGATTGATAGTCGATCATATCCAGGATTAATCTAATATGATTTTGAATGTGTCTTCCCTTAATGAATGCTGATTGATACTCTTCTACAAGTTTCCCAAGTACAAGTTTAAGACGATTGGCATACACTAGGGCAAGTAATTTATAATCTGTACATAACAGAGTTATTGGTCTCCAATTATCTAATGATATCAGTTGTTTTTTGGGTTTGGGTAGCAAGGTTATTAATCCTGTTTTCATAGTAGGTGATAAGCTTTCTTTCTGAATGGATTCTAAAAATGCATTATATAATAATTTCCGAATATCTTTCCAAAAATGTTTTACAAATTCTGTAGTTAAACCATCTATACCTGGTGATTTACCATTATTCATTTGTTTTAGAGCTACATCCATTTCCTCTAAAGTCAACTCATCCTCAAATAAGTGTTTGTCTTCCTCATTTAATTTATGAATTTTATCTCTTATATTCATAAATAAAGAATCACAGTCAGCTTTCTTATAATTGGATTTATATAGGTTACTATAAAAAAACAAAATTTCATCCTGAATTACTTTTTGGTCATCTGTTATGATATCATTAATCTTAAGCTTAGAAATTTTCTTCTTAGTTTGTCTTTGTTTTTCAAGGCTGAAAAAATATGATGAACTCCTTTCTCCATTTTCAATCCACCGCGCTCTTGATCGAATATAAGCTCCATTTGCTTTTTCTGAATATAGTTCATCTAGTTGAGATTGCAATGACTGTAATTTTGCTAAATTTTCAGGTGATTCTTGTGAATTAACTGACAATAAATTTATTTCCCCAATCAATTCCCTTTGTTTCTGCTTTCTCCTTACTGATAAAGATTTACCTATATCAATTGCTATGTGGTTGACCTTAAATTTAAACCATTCCCATTTATTTAGATTAGTCATATCTAACTTTTCAATCTCCTCAATATAAGCCAATACCTGTTGATTAAATATATCATTCTTTAACAAGTCATTGTTAAACTTCCAAATATTCGGAGAGATTTGAGGTTTCTTAAAGACTGATAAGGACAGAGTAACCATACAGTGATCTGTAAGTGGGGCAGCTGAAATTTTACATTCTGAGACCATTTTACCCAGTTCACAAGAAATGAGCCAGTAATCTAATCTTGAACATTGTCCATTACCTGAGGGGTTAAACCATGTATGCTGAATACTGTTTGGGTTAGAAACCCTCCAGTAATCAATTACATTTATACAGAATTTCAATATAGTATCATTATACACAGAATGTGAACCTCTTTGAGGTCTCCTGTCTAGCCATGAATCAGGAACTATATTAAAGTCACCCCCTATTATCACATTTTCTGCTTTATACTTTTTTTTTCAAATCATTGACCAAATTACCAAGTTTCTCCAACATTTCTCTATTAGCCACTTTGTTATTATAACCATAAATACAAAGTAATATATAACATTTGTCATGCATTTCTACTGCTATCATTAACCAGTGGCCTTCTGTGTCCGCTTTATGAATAATTACAGAGCCTTCAAATCTGTTATATAATACAATCACACCAGCTGAATATGAGCATCCATGTGCAAACAAGACTGTATCACCCCACTGAATTTTCCAAAATCTTTCATCATTTAAAGCAGAATGAGTCTCTTGTAAGAAAACACAGTTCGCTTTTTGTTCCTTGCAAAATAAAAAAATGGCTTTACGCTTAACACTATTTTTTAACCCCCTAACATTCAAAGATAGAAAAGAAACAGACATAACTTAATAATGTAACTTCAGTACGCACTCAACTTTATACTATTATGTAGGAGTGAACATGTAGTCCTGAATAACTCTATTACCAAACCATACTGACTGCTACATAAGCAGTATGAACCTTAGTTAAACACCTATTCTTAAACGGTTAAATCATAATATTTCCATCTAATATGCGGCAAACCTTGTACACTTAAACAGGAGTCTAAGTGTTACCTTGTAAACATCAGTCACGGATCAACTCTGATTCCATCAATAAGTGCATAGCCTTCTTTAAGAAAGGCTCTCTTCCCATTTTTCCTGGCTTCTTGCACTTTTGGCCACAACTTAGTACGAGCTTCATGATCTTCCTTTGAAAAGTCTTCTTTGAACTGAATGTTCATCTCTTTACACACTCTTGCCTCTCGTGATTTTTTCCACACTTCGTCTCGAACAGTCTGCATTACAAACTGGATGATCACTGGCCTGGGTAACTTGTTTGTAGCGGCGTTGTTCCTCTTTCCTAGACGATGCACTGTATCCACCGACTGCCGAAGCTTCTCTACTGACCACGGAATCACCCGGGTAAGAATACCGATCACCGTTTCTCTTGTGTCTTCGTTTTCTTTTTCCGGAAGGCCGATCAGTCTGAGATCCCATCTCCTCTTGTATCTGGCTCCAAACACTGCTGTCTCAACGAGATGTTCTCTTTCCTCAAGTCTGTTATTTCTTTTCTCATTTCGCCTATGTCTTTTTTGTTCTCTTTAACTGCGTGTGCATTCTCCTCCATTGACTTTTCAATTTTTTTCAGTCGTAGATCTTGCTCATCAAATATCTTAATTAGAGTTTGAATTGCATCGAAGATCACTTCATTTGTTATTTCGTCTGGTTCTTTCAGTTTGTCTTTCGTTTTTGTTCGCACTTTCTTGGGATTCGGACTGGGCAATGGAGTATGGTCATATTTTGTTTTGGCAGTTTCTATCATCATAGCTTCAATTTCTTCTTCATCACATGCCTCCGTAAGAGCATTTAAGTTGTAATCATGGTCCACTAGCCGGGTATCTGATTGACTGGAGTTTGCCATCACGTTTCTTTTAAGGAAAAGGAGAATATATGTGTAGGTAGCGTAACAAAAGTGAATAGAACTTAAGTAAGCTATAATTACAATACCACTGGTAGGTTCCTTTGTCAGAGATATCAATTCCAGGATGTTTTCAAACTATTTTTATCAGAGCCTAATAAATGCAACCGCTCACTCCGCCATCTTGGAATTCCCCCGCGATTTGAATGCTCGGTTTCAATGCACGACACTTCTGAATAATAATAATAATAATAATAATAATAATACGTTTGGAAGAATAAGTAAAAAATGTGAGTCCAACTTGCTCTGATGTCATGCTGACATACCTCAAAAACCTCTTGCGATGTCATTTGATCTTTTTTTTCCTCTGGCAGCTAATGTTAATTTGATCATGAATATTTAATACCATTTGATCATATAGAATAACAAGGAAATATTATTTAAAACAAATATTTATTTTATCATTCTTGGTTCAATGAAGGTATTACTTTAGTAAGACAATTAGTTAATTCCCATGGGTATTTGTTGTCATTTGTTGTTCTTGACACGATTCCAAAGAACGTAATGTTACTTTTAAAGAACTGTATTTTAGAGGAAATCAACATGGATAATCCTTGTGAAAAAAAAAAAAAATGTTATTGATAATGTTTGTTTTAAAACAACAGTGTAGCTGTAACGGAGTGAGTGAGACGAGAGGCGAGCAGATCCATTCGCGAGCTTTTATTAAGGGGACGAGACAGATACATGGTCAAAGACAGGCAGGGTCGAAACAACGGTAAACAGGGATATCAGGGCTAGGCACAAAGAAGTCCGTGAAACAGGCGTGGGTCGAACAGGGGCGAACGTAATCCGTAAGGGGGCGAGACGAGAGAGAGAAGAATCCGTGAAACGAGCAATAGTCCAATGGGCAGGCGGCGAGACAGTCGAGACGAGATGGCCAGGCATGGGAACTAGGAACAAGGGAACTAGGAACTAGGAACAAGGGAACTAGGAAACGCTAACAATGAATAACTCAACAACAACAATACTCCGTGGCTTGCATGGGGAAAGACCGGGGCTTTTATAGCGCTGCTGATTGGTCACGGGTGCTGACGCAATCAGCGCGATGGATACTGGGATATGTAGTCTGGGGTGTAGTGCAGCAGTCTGTGTATAGTGACAGGGTGAGAGCGATGTCTGGCGGTGAGCGGACCGCAGGACACCGACCAGATTCGTAACATAGCCCCCCCCCAAGGAGCGGCTTCCAGACACTCCAACCGAAAAACAGTCCTGGGGAGCGGTGGGAGGGCCAGGAGACTGAGGCAGAACCGGCAGGGCGGAACAGGAGGCGGAGCGGGAGGCGCAGGAGCCCTCCAGGGCGGAGCGGGAGGCGCAGGAGCCCTCCAGGGCGGAACAGGAGGCGGAGCAGGAGGCGCAGGAGGCCCAGCAGGAGGTGCAGGGGCCCTCCAGGGCGGAACAGGAGGCGGAGCAGGAGGCGCAGGAGGCCCAGCAGGAGGTGCAGGGGCCCTCCAGGGCAGAGCGGGAGGCGCAGGGGCCCTCCAGGGCAGAGCAGGAGGCGCTGGGGCCCTCCAGGGCAGAGCAGGAACCCGCGTCATTGACTGGGACCTGGGGAGAACAGGGACAGAGGAGGCAGACAGAATAAGGGGAGAAGCAGAGAGTTTGAGGATGAATGCCGCCTCCCTAGGTGGTTCCACAGCAGATGCTGACACCGCAGGAGGCACTGGCGCAGCTTCTCCGACTGGTGAGGCCTCTGGGGCTGTCTCGTGGTCAGACGGGAGCTCAGGAGCAGGCTTGAGACCAGACGGGAGCACTGGAGCAGGCTTGAGACCAGACGGGACCTCTGGAGCAGGCTTGAGACCAGACGGGACCTCTGGAGCAGGCCTGAGACCAGACGTGTCCTCTGGAGCAGACTTGAAACCAGACGGGACCTCTGGAGCAGACTTGAGACCAGACGGGACCTCTGGAGCAGACTTGAGACCAGACGTGACCTCAGGGGCAGACTTGTGAACAGACGTGACATTTTAGGAGCACAGTGTGCAGCCCACACACACCAAATGGCAACCGCCATTAAGGGAAGAGCAGTGGCGAGTGGCAGGACCTCTTTAAAGGTGGGTCTAGCAGGTGTTGATGCCACTGGGATGTTTGCTGCCCTCCCTGACGCTAGAGGTGGGTCCAGCACGCTGGCCAGGCAGTGATCTTGGGAAGTCAGACGAGACATGGCGAGGCTCTGGACAGATAGACGAGACATGACAGGGCTCTGGAAGGTCAGACAAGACGTGACTTGACTCTGGGCGGTCAGACGAGACGTGACTTGACTCTGGGCGGTCAGCAATAACTTCACTTGGCTCATGAAGATCAGCTGTGGTTTGACCTGGTTCGTGGAGATTGGCTGTGACTTGACTTGATTCGTGTAGATCGGTTGTGGCTTGGCCTGGCTTATGAAGACCAGTAGCGAACTGACCTGACTCTTGGAGATCCGCAGTGACCTGACTTGACTCATGGAGATCAGCGGTGACTTGACTTGGCTTGTGATGACCAGCTGTAACTTGGCTTGGTTCATGGAAATCAGCTGTAGCGTGACTTGACTCGGGAACAACATGGCTTGACTCAGGAACAACAGCTGTAACGTGACTTGACTCAGGAACAACATGGCTTGACTCAGGAACAACAACTGTAACATGACTTGACTCAGGAACAACATGGCTTGACTCTGGAACAACAGCTGTGACTTGGCTTGACTCGTGGGGCACAGCTATGTCCTGGCTTGACTCATGGAGAACGACAGCTGTATCTTGGCTTGATTCATGGGGAACAGCTGTGTCTTGGCTTGACTCATGGAGAACAGCAGCTTTGGCTTGACTTGACTCTGTTGCTTGACCGGACTTGGAAGCTAGACCGGACTTGGAAGCTTGACTTGACCCTGGGGTAGCAGCCGCGACGTGAAGGAGCGCCATTTTAGCTGCCCAAACAGCCATTAGGGGTGAATCCAGCACGTGGGCCATCATGACCACAGGCGGCGTCCGAGTGCTGACCACAGGTTCTGGAATGGCGGCCATCTTGTGAACTGGCTCAGGCGTGGCAGCCATTTTGGCGACAGGCTCTGGCGTGGCAGCCATCTTGTGCAGTGGCTCTGGCGTGGCAGCCATCTTGTCAGTGCTTGGCTCAGGAAAGATGGCTGTAACTTGTCTTGAGACAGGGGCGATAGCGGTAATTTGACTTGACACAGAAACAACAGCTCTAACTTGACTTGATGCAGGAAACACAGCTTTAACCTGACTTGACACAGGAACGACGACCGTAGCTTGACTTGACCCTGGAACAGCAGTCGTAGCTTGACTTGACTTGGAAACTTGACTTGACTCAGGAAACGCAGCTGTAGGTTGACTTGACTCGGAAACTTGACTTGACTCAGGAAACGCAGCTGCAACTTGACAGGACTCGGAAACTTGACTTGACTCAGGGAACGCAGCTGCAACTTGGCTTGACTTGGGAACTTGGCTTGACTCAGGAAATGCAGCTGTGACGAGACAGAGCTCTGTTATCGCCGCCATTTTGTAAACGGGCTCCGCCGTCGCCGCCATCTGGTGAGCGCGCTCCGACGGCGCCGCCATCTTGCGAATGGGCACCGCAGTCGCCGCCATTTTGTGCACGGGCTCTGTTGTCGCCGCCATTAGAGCAGCGGTATTCGCCGTCGTCGCCATCGCTCGAGCGCGCTCCGACACGGCCGCCATTTCATGAGCGATCCAGGCGGTCAGCGGTTCCGTGGCGTTGCGCTCCTCCTCCGTGACACCCACGGTAAACGGAGAGCCCACACACAATAGAGCAAAGTCCATAAATTCCGCAAGTGATGAACGCGGACCCTCGCGTCTCAGCCTCGCCCTTAAAGGCTGGTTTACGCCATCAAAAAAGATTTCAATAATAGTACAGTCCGTGAGGGTGGAATAATTGGCAATGGCCAGAAACTCACGGGTATACTGCTCCAGTGTGCGTGGTCCATGTTTGATCCTGAAAAGAATTCTGTCAGTGTCCATATCAAATGAATGTCCGGAGTGAAAGCTGCTGGATCCTGTTGTGACGGAGTATTCTGTAACGGAGTGAGTGAGACGAGAGGCGAGCGGATCCATTCGCGAGCTTTTATTAAGGGGTAGAGACAGATACATGGTCAAAGACAGGCACGGTCGAAACAACGCGAGACAGTCGAGACGAGATGGCCAGGCGTGGGAACTAGGAACAAGGGAACTAGGAACTAGGAACTAGGAACAAGGGAACTAGGAAACGCTAACAATGAATAACTCAACAACTACAATACTCCGTGGCTTGCATGGGGAATGACCGGGGCTTTTATAACGCTGCTGATTGGTCACGGGTGCTGACGCAATCAGCGCGATGGATACTGGGAGATGTAGTCCGGGGTGTAGTGCAGCAGTCTGTGTATAGTGACAGGGTGAAAGCGACGTCTGGCGGTGAGTGGACCGCAGGACACCGACCAGATTCGTAACAGTAGCAACAAGATTATAAGAAATGTTCTTTGTTCTGTGTCCTTACCTGCAACAAGATTCAAATAGACCCTCTTGGGTAAAAGCACGAAAACTGCCAAGTAAGTTTTGTCTCAATAACAAAATTAATTAAAATTTTGTCTTACAAAATACTTAGAACAGAATTTATCCAAGCATATTTTGGAAAGATTTAAGCTAAATATTTCATATACCTGTGAATTTTGTGGTCAAGAAAAATAAACTATTTTGCATCAGTTTTTCACTGCATTTTCTCAAGATTATTTTGGAAGGATTTGGGACTATTTTGGATGTATTAATAGAAAACAGGAGTGTATGGCAGAAATTTGTATATTTGATGTGCTTTTTTTATACAGGGAATAAAAATTTGAATTGTAAAGAACAGCATATTGTACCTTTGTTTATTTTAAATACCATATACATAAGTATAATTAATATAAACCAATTTTTCACATTTTGTAAATGACTTTAAATTACATGTAAATGTCTTGGAACCAATCAAAAAACAAAAAAAGCTTTGAAAACATGTAATTGTAACATCAGAAGAGTGAAGAAAACAGAGTTGAGGATCCAAATGAAGAAACAGTCTTCCTAACCATAATGGGACAGGCGAAGAGCTCAGCCTCCTTGGAAATGACAGGGTAATCAGAGAAATCGGGATCAGCCTTATTGGCTGTAGCAGGGCAAACAGAGAGTTCAGGAAAGGCCTCCTTG
Source organism: Cirrhinus mrigala (assembly GCA_036247105.1). NCBI lineage: Eukaryota > Metazoa > Chordata > Actinopteri > Cypriniformes > Cyprinidae > Cirrhinus > Cirrhinus mrigala. Next base: position 37,109,349 of record CM070023.1, on the reverse strand, counting down.
GCCAGGACAGGACAGTCACAGTGTTCAGAATTGGCCTTCTTAGCCATAACAAAGTGTTCACCGACGGCCACCATAGCCGTGACAGGGCAAACGGGGCATTCAGGAATGGTCTCTTTGACTGGGACAGGGCAATGAGTGAATTCAGAGGCAGTCTTAGTGACCATAACAGGCAGGGCTGAGAGTTCATGATTGGCTTCTAGGACCGAGACTGGTTTGACAGAGGATTCACTGACGGTCTCCATGACCTCGTCAGAACTGACAAAGCGTTCGTAAGGGAGCACCCCGTCTTAAAAGGCGACACATTCTCTTTTCCAGCTCGTCACATATTGATGCTTGGTCAGGGCCTCTTGACATCGCTATTCAATGCACAGGGAACCCCTTTAATGTCACATTTTGGCATGCAGGGTACTCCAGTGCTTTCAGTTGTTTGCATCAGGTCAAGATGCATTTAATTATTTGCAAGCATTTGTAAACAGCAATGATTTTATATACATTTATACCTTCATAGATATAACAGTATAAAAGTAGGGGTTAGCAGGGCACAAATTAACATGGGGTTAGTTGTAACACACGTGGTTTAATATTTCCATACATGCTAGCTAGCATAACAAAACTTACAGTATTTACTAGTTACCATGTCAACACTATATAAAGAAAAAAACTGTGCCAAAATTCAAAAATCTTTTGAAGATGTCGCTGAACATTTATGTAACTGTAGCAAAAGTAAATTTATGGCTGAAATAAATTTTTCATCTCAGTTTCTAGTGTTTATTTAAAATGAGACAAATCTGCTTTCATTTTAATCTCCAATCTGTTATTTAGCAGTTTTGATAGCTCTTTAATGCTTTTGTCAAGATCTCCAGCGGGATTGCCCATGAGCTCCTCCAGAGGGCACTCCTCCCAAGTCCTTTGCCATTATGTCATGGACTACATTTCCCATTATCCTTTGCTTGGACTCATTGTGATCAAATTTCTTCCACCTCTGGATCATTTACTGGTTTGGTGTTCTCTATATACAATGTGTGTTTTAGACAGTCAGTCTGAGCTGTTGTATTCGGTGCTTTCATTCCTGCTCCTTGTCTTGATTATGTTTCCAGTTCCTGGTTCGATTATCTATTCTGTTTTGATCAAAACATCAAACAAGTTGTCCCCTCTCAGTGACATACCCACTGAGAAACCTGATGAAACTGCTGTAGTTATTGGCGATTCTATTGTACAGAACATAAAAATAAAGACACCAGCCACCATAGTCCAATGTTTACTGGGAGCCAAAGCACCTGACATCTTGGCAAATTTAAAAGTGCTGACTAATGCTAAATGTAAATTCAGTAAGATTGTTATTCACGTCGGCGCTAATGATGTTTAACTTCACCAGTTGGAGATCACTAAAAATAATGTTAGAAAGGTATGTGAAGTTGCAAGTACGATGTCAGACAACGTAATATGCTCTGGTCCCCTCCCTGGTTACTGTGGTGACGAGATGCATAGCAGACTGTTGTCACTCAATGGCTGGATGTCTAAGTGGTGCCTACAGAATAACATAGGTTCCCTATCTGTCGTTCACTCCAACGTTGTGTCGAGTGTATGACACTAGGGGTCGCTCCTGAGAGCCCAAACACCTCTGACAAAATTGAGAAAAGGCCAATGAAATTGGATGTGCAGATTTTGCATAGCTGCCCACGCCCCAGACATCTGATCTTTTGTTCGAAGCTCCTGCTGGGGACAAAGAGGTTACTGCAGCATCGGAGGGAGGGCGATGACCATCTTTTTTTTTTTTTTTTCCCGGCCTGTCAGTAACACAGATAACACATGACAGTGTGTATGTGTAGCTACGCTATTGTCAAGATGTGGTTTGCGGGGAATTGAGGAAGAGGAGCGCGGAGATCCAAAACACAGAGTTTTATTAAATAATCCACAGTGAACAGGAACGGACAAGGAAACAGCAGGGAACCAGCAAACACAACGAAAACAGAACGGAGTAAAAATACATGAAGACAATATAATCACCAACAATCAAACTGTGGACACAACCAAACTTAAATACACAATCAGGGGGAGACAGGTGAACAATCAAACAGTGACATCATAATTACAAACGGAACAGGAAGGACCAAATAAGGGCATAGGGGGAAAAACACACAAAAACAGTCCAAAAGGTCTGACATTACCCCCCCCCTCCCATAAGGCACGACTCGCGCCGTAACAAATACACCGGGGTGGGAGGGTGGGTGCCCTGGAGGCTTGTGCAGGGCAGACAGAGGAGGCAGAGGGGTAATGCCTCCAGGGCGGATCCGGGAGCTCAAGGAGCCATGGCGGGTCAGGGAGCTCAGGGAGCCACGGCGGAGCATACCGTACGGGGTGCCATGGCGGGTCAGGGAGCACAGGGAGCCACGGCGGGGCATACCGTACGGGGTGCCATGGTGGATCAGGGAGCTCAGGGAGCCACAGCGGAGCATACAGTCAATAGGGCCATGGAGGATCATAGAGTTCGGGGAGCCATGGCCAAGAGCATAGTCCAGACGGCCAAGGCGGGTCAGGGAGTTCGGGGTGCCATGGCCAAGAGCATAGTCCAAGACGGCCAAGGCGGGTCAGGGAGTTCGGGGAGCCATGGCCGAGCACACAGTTCATGTGACCATGGTGGGTCAGGGAGTTCAGGAAGCCACGGCCGAGCTACCCCCAAAATTTTCTTGGGGAAACTTGGCGCATAATCAGCCCAGGAGAGCACAGGAAGGCTGGGCTTAGTAGGCGCAGGCACAGGAGGGCGTTTGGGAGGCACAGGAACAGGAGGGTGCTCTGGAGGAAGCGCGGGCTCTGGAGGGCGCGCTGGAGAGAGAGCTCTGGCTCTGGAGGGCGCGCTGGAGAGAGCTTGGGCTCTGGAGGGAGCGCTGGAGAGAGCTCGGGCTCTGGAGGGCGCGCTGGAGGCATGGACGGGATCAGTGGAGGCTTGGGAGAGCTGGACGGGACCAGCGGAGAAGGAGGAGAGCTGGACAGAACCAGCGGAGAAACAGGAGACAATAATTCGTATAAATCCACATAATCCTTAAACAAAGTATGGCTTGCCATATTGCCAGTAGCAGTTCCAGAGCGCGGGCGCGGGCGGAGTCCGAGAGCTGGCCGCGGGCTCTGGGCTGAGGATGAGGGAGGAGCTATGGAGAACTGGCCTCTACCTTCAGTCTCAGTCGGTGGCGGATGCCGAAATGGCCGCCGTGCTTCAACGGGCAGCCAAGGAAATCGGGTTGGAGTGGGTTGCTCCACCTCGCCCCAAGCCTTCTAGGTCAGTCCGCTAGAGGATGTCCCCTCAGCCAAAATAAAGAAGGGGTTTTACAGCCCCTACTTCATTGTACCCAAGAAGGGTGGTGGGCTCAGACCAATACTAGATCTAAAGGTTTTGAATCGGGCCCTTCACAAGCTCTTGTTCAAAATGTTAACCCTCAAGCACATCCTTATGTGTGTCAGGGTTCAAGATTGGTTTGTGGCAATAGACCTGAAGGTCTGCGGTTTGCCTTCGAAGGTTTATCAGTACAAGGGCCTTCCCTTCAGCCTATCCCTGTTTCCCCGCATCTTTACGAAGGTCGTGGAGGCTGCCCTTGCCCCTCTCAGGAAAGTAGGCATTCGTATTCTCAATTATCTCGACGACTAGCTGATTCTAGCACACTTGTGAGATTTAGTTTGCGCTCACAGGGATGTGGTTCTCAACCACCTGGCCCGGTTGGGACTTCGGGTCAACTGGGAAAAGTGCAAACTCTCCCCGATGCAGAGTATCTCTTTTCTAGGTGTAGAACTGGACTTGGTCACTATGACTGCACGTCTTTCCCAAGACTGTGTACGCTCAGTGCTGAGGTGCGTGAGAGTACCCAGACTCAGAACAGCGGCCCCCCTGAAATACTTTCAGAGGCTCCTGGGGCACATGGCACCCTCACACAAGTAGATTTCTTTGCCTCACCAGAATCCACTCATTGCCAGTTGTGGTATGGCCTGACCGAGGCCCCCCTCGGTACAGATGCACTGGCACACAGCTGGCCGAGGGACCTGCTCAAATATGCATTTCCCCCAGTGAGCCTCATTGCACAGACCCTGTGCAAAGTCAGGGAGGACGAAGGACAGGTTCTTTTGGTAGCCCTGTTTTGGCCCAGCATAACCTGGTTCTCGGAGCTTGTGCTCCTATCTTCAATCCCTCCCTGGCGCATTCCTCTGAGGAAGGACCTCCTTTCTCAGGGAAGGGGCACAATCTGGCACCCATGCCCAGATCTTTGGAGCCTCCATCTTTGGTCCCCGGACTCGACCAGGACTTCAGAGACCTTCCACCTGTGGTGGTAAACACCCTTATCCCGGCCAGAGCCCCTTCCACTAGGCGGCTGTACGACCTAAAATGGCGCATTTTTGTGAATTGGTGTTCTTCCCAAAGAGAGGATCCATGGAGATGTGGCATCAAATCTGTGCTATCCTTCCTCCAAGGAAGCCTGGATAGGTACCTGTCTACCTCAACACTCAAGGTCCATGTGGTGGCTATATCAGCCAATCATGACTGGCAGATCGGTGGGGAAGCACGATTTGGTTATTAGATTTCTCAGAGGTGCCTGGAGGTAGAACCCTCCCAGGCTGCACCTCATCCCCTCTTGGTATCTTGCTGTGGTCCTCCAGGCCTTATAGCAAGATCTATTTGAGCCCCTTCAGTCAGTCTATCTCATTGTCCTCTCTATGAAGGCGGCCCTCCTGACCCTCATTTCTGTCAAAAGAGTGGGAGATCTTCAAGCCCTCTCCGTCAATGATTCATGCCTAGAATTCGGGCCGGCAGACTCTCACGTTGTCCTGAGACTCCGGCCTGGATACGTGGCCAAGGTACTCACCACTCCCTTCAGAGATCAGGTGGTAACCTTGCAAGCTATCCCTTCCCAGCAAGGTGACCCCAACCTATCCTTGTTATGCCCAGTCCATGCCCTGCGCATTTATGTGGAACGTACTCAGGCTTTCAGATGTTCTGAACAGCTCTTTGTTTGTTTTGGAGGACAGCAGAAGGGGAAGGCTCCCACTGGCTTGTGGATGCGATCCATATGGCCTACCAGGCCAGAGGCTTACCCTGGCTACTGGGAGTGAGAGCCCACTTGACCAGGGGAGCCTCGGCAGCTTTTGTGAATGGGGCCTCTTTAACAGACATTTGCAGAGCTGCAGGTTGGGCTACACCTAACACGATCGCAAGGTTTTATAATCTGCGCATGGAACCAGTATCTTCCAGAGTCTTGATCGCAAGCTCTTCGACTCAGGAGACTGGTTTGGTGTAGAGCTTGCTACAGCGCTTCCCTTCATGGTGACGCTTTTACAGTTCAGTAAGTTTCCTTACGTGAACCCTGAACAACTATTCCATCACTCTAGCACTTTTTTTACGTAGCTAAGTTCGGCAGAGGAACTTGCTATAAGAATCCAACACAAGGTAAGTTGTCTTCTGCAAACTCTTGTTTGGATTGGTGCTCAACATGTAGTGGCTCCTCATGTAGCTCCATGTGTGTAATTTCCACCTATATTCCCTGAGATGCAGTGTTTCCCTTGAGACAGACCCTGTCTTTAGGTTCTGAGTTCTTGGTAGTCTCTCCTTATGTGGAGCTCACCTCAGAGCCCTCCCTTTATAGTGTTCCACTTATTACCCCCCCTCCAGGTAGGATGTGATCTCCGTAGTATCTTTCCCCCTCAGGGGGAACAGTCACTGTCAGTTCTCAAGACTCCCAGCTGCTCCACTGAGGAAAGGCCCGGCTGCAGGACCCTGCCTGCGACAGGTCAAGTTCTTAGACGTTGGAAGGTCACGAAAAGGTGAGCTGCATTTGTTTTAACACGTTGGCCTGAGTCTGAGCTGTGGCATTTAGTACAGGGACCCCTAGTGTCGTACACTCGACACAACGTTGGAGTGAACAACAGATAGGGAATGTCTCGGTTACATATGGTAACCCTTGTTCCCTGACTGCCTCTGAGTGGGTTGAGATGCTTCTCGACTCCTCAGAACAGAACAAGTGAGCAGATCCCGCGCTGCCTTATTTATACCTGGATGTCCGGGGCGTGACCAGCTATGCAAAATCTGCACACCCAATTTCATTGGCCTTGTCAGAGGTGTTGTCAGAGGTGTTTGGGCTCCCAAGAGCGACCCCTAGTGTTGTACACTCGACACAATGTTTCCGTTCCCTCCATCAGGGAATGAGGGTTACCATACGTAACCGAGACGTTTCCTAGACAATTGGAAGAGTTTTTGGGCCAGACCTGACCTGTTGAAAAGAGATGGTCTTCATCCCTCCATGGGTGGTGCTGCTCTTCTCTCTAGAAATACGGCACATAGTCAGAGTTTGTACTTGACTAACTGGGGCCCAGGTCAGCTAAACCAACTGTCTAAACTGACTGGAAGAGCAGGGAGCCAGGGCGACTTTTTTACACCCCTACTGCCGGGCTTCGGTCCAATTTTCTTGTCACAGTTCCGACTTGTCCAGGCTTCAGGCCTTCTCATTCTTTTTATATTTTAGACATACACCAATTATGGTGATGAAAAAAAATTCTGCAACGGTGGAAACAACGCAAGGCTTCAATTTCACTTTCACTTTCGATACTGGCTCGGAAGGCGTTTGGTGTCTCCAGCAGCAGCAGCAGCAAGCCTTCAGTGCAGCTGGAACAGGTCCGCGTTCAAGTGCACACAATAGGCTAAAGCTTGCCGCAAAGCACCGGCAAAAGTTATTACCATGAATGTGTCGGGGAGGAAATAGTAAGAAGATTTGGTAACACTTTAGAATAGGGAACACTTATTCACTAGTAACTAGGATTTTTCCCTCAATAAATTCCTAATTTGCTGCTTATTAATAGTTAGTAAGGTAGTTGTTAAGTTTAGGTATTGGGTAGGATTAGTGATGTAGAATAAGATAATGTAGAATAAGGCATTAATATGTGCTTAATTAGTACTAATAAATGGCTAATATTCTAGTAATATGCATGCTAATAAGCAACCAGTTAAAAAAAGTGTTACCGAAGATTTTTAAAATTATTTATTAATAAATAGTCAGTGTCACAAGGATGAAGTTGCTGATCCTGACTCGCCATCTCCTCTTTGGACGCGCCTTGTGTTTGTTTTCTTTATTTTATAAAGGCACTGTTTGCAACGTTTTGTTGATATTGTGAGTGCACACAAATAAAAATAAACCTTTTACAGTTCCGATCGATGTATTACTCTTACATTTATGAGCAAAAATGACGGAATATTTTAAATTGTTTCTACTGAAAAAAATGCAGGTGATCGCGCTGGGGACTCCTTGTCCTGCAAAGCGGCTTTAGCTTCCACTCTCTGCACAAATGATGAGGATATGAGGATATGCACCTAATAGCACACATTTATCTAGGTCTAACGTTTAAACTAACATTGTTTTACACTTGAACTGTTTCATATCTATAGATTTTATTTTAAGCCAGTCAAGGCAATATTGACCAAACAGACTATGATCCGCTGGCCGAAAAAAAAAAATACTTTTGACGAACTTCAAACGTTTTTCTAAATTAACTTAACAAAAAACTATAATAAAATATAATCACTTTGCCATTACATTCAAAACTGAACTATTTTAATAGCTGAAACAGTAGTATAAGCTGTTTTGGGAGAAGGGGGAAAAAAGACGGGCTCAGGTCGGACTCAGGCCGAGAATTCTGATAAGCTGTCAGACAAGGGTTAGGGCCGGGCTAGGGCCTATATTTAAGGCCCATGCAGGGCTATACAGAAGACCACCCGAGCAGGATAAAAGACCACCACAGCAGAGCAGATGGAGCAAAAGACCACCATGGCAGAGTAGATGGAGCAGAAGACCACCACAGTAGAGAAGACGGAGCAGAAGACCTCCACGTCGCAGCAGACAGAGCAGAAGCCGACCAGGGCAGAGCAGACGGAGCAGGAGCCCACTAGCGTGGAGCAGACAGAGCTAAAGACCTCCACGGCAGAGCAGACAGAGCTAAAACACAGAACACAGACAGAGAATCTACGGCCCCAAGGGTCGAGGTAGGCAGTTCACACAGTTTTGAACTAGTCTCTTTGGTTATGACAGACATGGCAGAGGATTCAGGAATGATCTTAACTATACAATTCAAAACTAATCCAGGCAAGGAGCAGACAGAGTCCAAATGACAAGATCAAAGATAAATCCAAGACAGGCAGGAGATCAGGAAACAGGCAATCGGGCAACACGACGTGACTAAACAGGACTAGAGCTAGGAACTAGGGACTAGACAAAACTAGAACAGGGAATAGGCTCCATAAAGTGCTATCGCTAAGAGAGAGATAAACGCAACAATACTCTGCGATCTGAGAAGGATCTGAGTGAGTGTTAAATACTGTATTGTGTGTGATTGGCTACAGGTGAATCCATAATAGGTGAACTGGAACATGGGAAATCCATTTCTGTTACCGATGGAGTTTTAGTTCCTTGCCGCAGTTGCCTCTGGCTTGCTTAGTTAGACACATATTTTCCAGTGATATTGTCAACTTGATTGCACAAATATTATTTGAACTGAACTGAGCTGGACGATGACTTTGCTGAACCAATGATGAATGACTTTAACTGAAAATTGAGTGTTTACTTTGTTTTAAGTGTACCCTCCTGGTCATCTTCAAGAATCGGCTAAAAACACATCTCTTTCATCTTTATTTGACCCTCTAACTCTAGTGCTCTCTATTCTAATTCTATTAAAAAAAAAAAAAAACTGCCCTTTTAAACTTATACTCTATTCATTTACTTACTGCTTGTTTTCTTAAAAAAAATAATAATAATAACACTAGCTTCTCTGTTCTTTTTGTAAGGTTTCTACCACTAGCTTGCTTTTTTTGTTTTTCTATCTGTTTTCTTTTTATTTATTATATAATTTTAAAAAACCTTTGCTACGTGCACTGCATTAGGCTAACTGAGACTTGTCATAGCACTTACATGTTATTGCTCCTTTGTTTGATTTTGATTGCTTCCATGGTCCTCTTTTGTAAGTCGCTTTGGATAACAGCTAAATGGCTAAATGTCTAAATGTAAATGTAAATGTCTAAATGTTTACTGTTGTCGTTTTTGCATTATTACACTATTTTCCTGTTTAATACTGTAAAGCTGTTTTGACACAATCTGTATCTGTTAAAATCTGTTAAAAGTGCTATATAAATAAAGGTGACTTGCAATAGGTATGTTTCCATCCAAAGATGCAAATCTAACTTGTGCGCAAAACTGGAATATTGCATAAATTATTTGCAAATAAAGCACCGTTTCCCTGTAACTAGTCAAAGAGAACAAAATCATCACTAAATATGGCACTAAATATCGATAAGAAAAGTAGGAGAAGCAAATATAATTTGTATATGATAAATTATTTGCGCCTTAGAGCGAGCGGACAAAACACAATAACTGCTGTCATTGCTCTGGGATGTGGATGCCTACTGTTTGGGAATGCAGCTGTATGAGACAATTATACAGAAATGCTTTGATGACAGACTTTGCTCAGGCATTTCAGAATGACCAAACCACCGTTTCAGATGCTGTGCAGTCAAGTTATCCCATTCTTAACCTCTCTGTGCACTCTGTTCCAGTCCTGCCTGATTTGCCTTGGTGGTTCCCTGCACCATCAACTCCACTGAAGTGGTCCTCAGCTCCATCATCTCCACCCTGGTAGTCATCTGCACCACCGTGGGGATCTACAGAGCTGTCTGCTCTACCCTGGTGGTCTTCAGCATTGCCTTGGTGGTCGCCTGCTCTGCTCGGGTGGTCATCTTCTCCGCCGTGGTGGTCTTCAGCTCCGCCCTGGAGGTCTTTGGCTCCACCCTGGCTGCCTTCTCTGCCAGCTCCGCCCTGGCTCCCGGCTCCCTCCTCTGACCCGGTGGTCTTCTGCTCTGCCTTGTCTCCCTGCTAACGTAATTTTTTCCTCATGCGATAAGTCATGGCAATGGCTTTTGGTGGGATTTTAACGGATTTTATACTTAATTATATTTAATCAAAGGATGCGTATGCGTACAACCCTACCCCGACTAGATTGAGGGATGAGGGACCGACCGCCAGGGCCCAGGAGGGACACCACTGGAATCAGTAAACGAACCCAGGTGGCTGAGAACTCTCTGGTAAGAGACAGATCAAAATATTCTAAAAGAATTTGATTCTGAAATTAGAATTTGGGTTTAAAATTAGAATTGGTATTATTAGAATTGGGATTAACCAAAAAAAAAAGAAAAAAAAGGGACGAACCATAGTGGCTGGTCTGATTCTGTGGGCAACATGATTAGAGATAATTTAGGAAGGAAATTAGAATCACGAGAATACAGCACGGCCAATTCATTCTGTAGAAAAGAAAATTGTGTAAGGAAAGCAAGCATGGTTAAAATATTTCGAAAAGAAATTAAAACCAAACCGATTGGGATATTTCAAGAAATTGAGATCACGTAAGCAAGTACAACACAAGAAGTAAATTTCGGAATTTCGGAATTGAAAAGGTGTGCAGGTAATTAATCGGGGTGTGAGGCACTCCGCCTGGCCGACTTTGGGTTATAGGTCGGATTTGTTGGAGACGTCCGACAGAGAACGTAGGCGCCAACAAGAGAACCCACAGGGAGAGGAAGCCATTATGGGGAAATCCCAGAGCAAGCTTGCAAAAATGATACATCAGTATACTGTCAAATGAAAAAGTGTATGGCGAATAATGCATGCAAAGTATAGGAAAGTAGATCAAGTATCATGATTTTCCGAAAGAAGGAACACTGATTGTCGCAAGATTGAATGTTTTGAGTCAGTTGAGGAAGGGAGTAAAGGGTAGAAAAGGTGTTGTGTGAAACGCATGTGTGTGGGAAATGTGAACAGACAGTGGATTGTTGTATAAGGGAGGCGGATAAGAGAGAAAGGAGGGTGATGCAGAAAGAACTGGCGCAATGAGACAAAAATAGAAAAGAAAAATAAGGAATGTGAAGAAAAAGTAACTACAACACATAGATCCCCTTTGATGTGTTTATTTTCCCACATGTACCACTGCCGTATCATCACTATCCCATGGCTGAGCTGCGAGCCCTAAAAGTGGACCCTGATCTCGACTGCTCACCACCAAGAAGACCGACAGCACCACCGGAAAGACCACCAGCACTGCCAGCGAGACTGTCATTACCGTCAGCAATACCGACAGCACTGCAACCACAGGCTGTAGCAGCAGGAGGGCAGGAAGAAGAAGACCCTGAAATAATTCCTGAAACCCCCAGCGAAGAGGTTCCGTCGAGGAAAGGACTCACAGACTTCCCCCATCAAAGAAAAGAAAGACAAGAAACACCGTAAAGGAAGAAAATGTGAGCATAACAGCCCAGATGGTCGAAATTTCGGGACCTGGCAGGGCGATGATGGTCTTTAGACCTTGGACTGTGAGTGGGAAGCTGCGAGGGGAAGATTATCATAGAATAAGTAGTAGTTGGCCTGATGAAACCAGAAATTGCACCAGTGAAGTGCAACTGCAGTTAATGGAAGAATGGATGGCTGACCGCTATTTTAGCACATGCTCTGCATGCCAAAGAACAACGAACGATGAAGAAGGAAAGGGTTAAATCAAAGACTGACAAAGAATTACAGCTGGCCTTAGTGCAGGCTGTGTCGAGATACGGGGGTTATTCGGCTCCCAGATATCAACAGATGTGAGGGAGGAGAGAAAAAAGGACGGGGTGGAAGACCCACAATCTGGACTGAAAGAAACCCAGAGCAACGGGGCTGTGCGATCTAAGGGACTGATGATCATGAAACCAGAAGTTGCAGTAAATGGAGACTGTGCAAGAACGATGGTCACTGGGCCCGAGAACGTCCAGAGAAGCAGAAAAATAAAAAATAAAAAATCAAGCAGACTGGAGCAAGAAAGACGGAGAGCAGGGAGAAGGGGTCCTGGGCGAGCAGTCAACAGCTACAGTGCAAGGAAGTGAACATCTTTTAATCACACATACACTGATGTAAACACTGCTCTCTGCAGTGAAGAAAAAGCTTGCATTTCTTTGTGTGTTTCTAATATGAGTGATGGAATTTCTGATAAATGTTTAATAATATATGAAAGTGGAGGATTTTTAAACATGCCAAAATACCCCATGCTGGGGGAGGGGGTATTAGTTGAATTTCTGGGGCAATAAGATCTTGTTTACGACCATGTGACTTGCCATGTTAACCGTCAGTAACTAATGAAATAAATGAGTCCACTTTTGCATTAGGTAATACGATTTTTGAAAAGTCCATTGTACCCTTAAACTATGAAACAGAGGGAGGCTCGGTGCTAAAATATGCATTCACTTGTTCACCAGCATGCCCTGTACCAATCATGGGTCGAGATTTGATGTGTAAACTAAATTTGGTGCTGGTCGCAGACTGCTGCTCAGTGCCAAATCCATACACAATCTTGTCACAAATTCAGCAAAATGCAACATTTTTTTTCAGTGGTAGACTTGGCTAATGCATTTTTTAGCATGCCACTGGACAAAAATAGTGGCTCCTAGTTTGCATTTGAATTCAACAGCAAAAGGCTATAAATTTACGGGTTTGAGTCAGGGTTTTTCAAACACCCCCTACGATAGATAACAAAGTGCTTCAAAGAAGCCTAGAACCTTTGACCCTGACAGCTGGAACTGCTTTGCTACAATATGTTGAAGGTTTAGTAGTTTCGTATTAGTAGAGATGAATACACGTGTGGCTGACACTGTCTCTCTCCCGAAGCATCTGGCTCGGGAGGGCCACAAAGTTAGCCTGTCAAAATTGCAAATTTTACATTTTTGGGTCACATCATAACACCCAACAGCAAGTCCCTATCTGACAAAAGAGTACAGGCGATAAAAGATGTACCAAAACCAATCACAAAGAAACAAACGTTGTCATTTTTGGGAAAGTTCAACTGTCTCTAGCACAAACTTTGGGTCTACCGGTACCAAGCCTATTGTTCAGATGGTGGATGAGAAAAATGGGTTTATGACTTCTGTTCTCTTACAGCATTCATGGAGACAGACTGTGACCTGTGGCCTATTTTTCAAGCAAGTTAGAGCCAGTAGCAGCAGGTCTGCCACGCTGTCTGAAGGCGGTGGTGTCTGCTGAGAAGGCTGTGATGGCGTCTAGAGAATTTGTAGGGTACTCTGACCTGACATTAATGGTGCCACACGCAGTGTCCATGATTCTGTAAGAACAAAAAACATCGCACTTATCGACGGCTTGTTGGTTACGATACCACACATCTTGTTCGATATGCCGAACATAACTGTTAAACGCTTGCATCCTGCCACCCTCCTTCTGACGGAGGAGGATGGGAAGGAGCATCACTGTTGTTTGACTGTGCTCGATCAAGTGTGTACACCATGTCCAGATTTTTTGGACACACCACTTGAAAATTGCGAAAATGTCCTCTTTGTGGATGGTTCAGCATTTAGAGATCCACAAACAGGCCAAAATAAAGTGGGCTATGCTGTGACGACAGAATTTGAAATTGTGGCCTCTGTCTCACTGCCATAAAACTATTCAGCACAAGCAGCAGAGCTTGTGGCCTTAACAGAAGCGTGTAAACTTATGACAGGAAAATGTGTCACAATTTACACAGACTCACGTTACACATTTGGAGTTTCAAATGATTTTGGAGCACTGTAGAAACACGGAAAATTTTTAAAGTCAGATGGGCGCCCAGTACTCAATGCTCCTCTTGTGGCAGCTTTACTAGAAGCCATTTTGCTGCCTGATAAGATAACCATTTGTAAATGTGCAGCACACACAAATAACAAAGATTCTGTATCAACAGGAAACGCCAGAGCAGATACGGCAGTGAAGGCCGCGGCGGCTAAACAGCCAAAAGAAATGGAGTGTACCATGTTATCTGAAAATAACATTGATGTTTCTTCTTCCTGACAGAGCATGCAGACTTTTGCTTTAGGAGCAGAGAAAGACCAGTGGAAACAATCCGGATGTATCCGGATGTTTCTTATTCTGAGGTCACCTTAACCACCAGATCCAGTCCACATCCAGATCAGATGGTCACTGCAGTCCCCCGGATCCAGTCCGTACCCAGCCCAGACGGTGGATCGGCACCTAGAGACGACCTCTACAGCCCTGAATGTCAGCGGAGACCACATCGACTAGATGAGCCCCAGAGACGGATCCCCAGTGAAGACCTCGTCACCCAGACGGCCGTCGGCACAAGACCACGGGAACCAGATGAGTCCTCTGCGTCTGGCCAGAGGAGAACTGGCCCCCCGACTGAGCCTGGTTTCTCCCAAGGTTTTTTTTCTCCATTTGTCACCGATGGAGTTTTGGTTCCTTGCCGCTGTCACCTCTGGCTTGCTTAGTTGGGGACACTTTTTCTTCACACGATATTGTATTTAGGGGTTCAAGCACGTAGTGCTGAAACCCTATTGTAATTGTTAGGATTTTTATTATTATTATTATTATTATTATTATTATTTTTCTGCCGTAAAACTGATCGTGCAGAAAAAACCGTAAGTCGTAGAGACTTCAAATTTGGCCAGATGGTAGAGCTCAATTTGGGGAGAACCTATCAAAGTATCAGCCCAATCGGCCCATAGGTGGCGCTACAGCGCAAAAAACTAATTTTTTTGACATTTTTGGCCGTAGCTCGTACAATCTTTGTCGTAGACTCAAAATTTTAACATCGTTGCGATCCTTGGGTCAAGACGCACAAAAGTGCACTGGCGCAGATTTTTCGTACGACGTACCGTTTTTCCGCAAAATGGCGTTATATCTCAAACCTACTCTTGCGAACTAGTCCTAGGTTTTTTGCCCGATTGGAACCAAACCAGTACTGAAATATTCTCTAGACATTGAATATCAATAATTATCAAAAAAAAGTTGAAACTTCGATTTTCGCGCAAAATAGCGCGAAAAAACGTGTTATGCTAACGTTAGCCAAATGCTAATTGAGGCTATAACTCTTGAACGGAATGAGATATTTTCGCCAAACTCGGTACGCATCTGTAAAAGCTCGATTTTGGGGTAAATAAAAAAAATTGCAGCGTTCGGCCGCTTGGTGGCGCTATAATAACGAAAAAACATAAAAACGGCTATAACTACAATACCGTTTGTCCGATTGACTTGAAAATTGGTATGCAGCGTCTTTGTCCAATGTGCCAAGTCGATCTATGACGTCATTCGCGTAGCTTAAAAAACATGACCGCCATCGACCAATCAACTTTGAGCACCCATTAGACGAGGTTAACGGAGGCCGATCGGAACGAAACTCAATGGGCATGTTCGACTCATGGTCCTAGAGGTCTGTAAGAATTTTGAAGGAAATCGGCCACTAGTTGGCGCTAACGAGTTTTATGGCTCTGTAATCACGTGGCGTTTCACATATCTACACAATAAGCATATCATTTGATAGATCTCCTCATGATGAACAACTTTGCCTCAAGAACCATTGCTGTCAATCAAATCGTTCATTAATTATTCACAATTATGTTAAAAACCTACTTTTGCGAACTAGTCCTAGGTTTTTTGCTCAATCTCGATCAAACCACGGCAGTAATATTCTCTGGACTCTCTAGATCAATAATTATCAAAAAACTGTTGAACCTTTTGGATTTGGACAGCTTTAACACAGTCATTGAAAATGTTGTTGTTTACCTAGTGTACCCAAAAGTCTGTAAATCCTAAATGACAACTTAAAACGTCATGAAATTATGCAAGGTCATGCGTCATATGATTCCAAACAAGCTTGCAAAATTTTGTGCAGATCGGGCAAAAATTGGTGCTATAACAGTTATAAAGGTTAAAACCAGTACATTTCAATGATAAAGTCCCTGTAATTGCCATTACAACCAGTACATGGCAGCAGAGGACCACTCATTGGCTCTTATCTGACACAATCCATTCAGTTCATGGAGCTCTCTTCTAACGAGCTGATGAACAGGTGTGGCCAATAAGGTATGTCTTTCTTATGTAGTGCACTCCAGTCAGTTCATGGAGCTCTCATTTAACGAGCTGGTGATCAGAATCAGGTGTGATCAATAAGTAAGGCAGCACAGAGCCATGAAACATTCTCTATTCTCCAACTAGCCCTAGCTTTTAAACTCAAAATGAAATAAAACAATCAGTGCAGTACAATCCTCTAGACTCTCCAGGTTGTAAATTCTCAAATAAAACGCTAAATATTTGCATTTGGACAGCTATGACAGGGTCATTTAAAGATGTGGTCTTTATATAGTATACCCAAAAGCCTATAAATCTTAAAAGAAAACCCAAAACTCTGTAAACTGATACATGATTTAATTCTAAACAATCATACAACATTTTATGGAGATTGGGGAAAAAATGGCACTATAATAGTTATAAACTTTAACAACTATTATGCCCATGGTAAGGTCTCTGCAGTGATTACTTATAACCACTAGATGGCACTAGAAGACAACTAATGGGCTTATTAAAATCACTGATATAGTATTATTCAGTCCTTTCTTCTTCAAGATTGGCATTTAGACATGATAAATTCATTATCATTGCATGTATGATCATATTTTAAATGTTTACCACTGTATTCATACAGACATATCAGTTTTTTACAATTATGCCAATTATGGTTTGATGTTTTAAAACTGAAAATTTCATTTAAACTCCATTTAAAATCTAAAAGAGAAGACTTGCAATAAGAGTTTTGTTTCTGAAATCTAAATGTGCAACAAAATGTGTCTGTCTCTAATCATCTTTAATGAGCGTTAATATAAGTTTAACCATTTAATTTCTGTGTATGTGTGTGTTTGTGAGTGTGTTCTCCATTGTGGATGTGTTTTGGTGGTAGTCATATATTTTGGTTTGGACTACACACTAAAACCATAAAATCTTAAAAGGCTTCATATGCTTGAACCCCGATAATTGTCGCTTGCGGCTATATTTTATTTTATTGTATTTGATTAACTGCCTTTACCTGAAAATTGAGTGTTTATTGTTGCCCTTTTGCATTATTGATGTACTATTTCCTATTTAATACTGTACAGCCGCTTTGTCACAATTCTGTATTGTTAAAGGCGGTATATAAAAAAAGGTGACTTGACTTGACTTGACTGGGCCTACCATGTATTTTTCAGCTTGTATCCAGCTCAGTACAGAGATTGGTGAAAACTAGTGTATCCCATTAAATCGTTAAATTTGATGTACATCCTAATAACATGTTTTTGAAGATGAGCTAACGGTAGTGGAAATTACAGTGAAATGTGTTCAATGACTTGATGAGATAATACTTTGTATTCAAAATATGGGGCATTTAGTTTTGATGATTAGCCCATTCATATCTATATCCATATATATATATATATATACTCTTTTACCAGCAAAAAAAGTGCATTAGCATATTTTCTCTTATTTCACAAATTTAAGACTTTGGAATTATAAGCAACATTCATGTTTGGTATCTGTGAAGTGACTGAGGGTCTGACACATGTCAGGAATGCAATAACAGTGCTTATTCGTTTAGCCTGGCTTCCAGAGAACAAGTGTGATGTAATGATGTAAGTTTGCTTTATTATGATTGAAAAAATATATATACATATACATTTAATCATGGTATATGTGTAGGAGTTTTAGCATAGTAATGCATTTACTGAGTAGTTATCAATGAATGATAAAAAGGAGGAAATTGTGGAAGAAAAACTCATTTTACTTATCTTATGTGCTTATGCAATATTTTGTAAGGATCTGCTTTATTTAAACCTGCTATGAGAATGACATGAGAGAAGGGTATCGGGGCCCTAAATATAAAGGTTTGAATCTTGGGAGTATGACGTAGCTGAATGTATTTATCTGACTCTTACTATGTGTGGAAAGTTACTAGTTAGGAGATGTAACCTTGAAGGCTAGGGAAGAGATATAAGTTGGAGTGAGCCCTCCCTTCTTGGTTGCACTCAGCAGCAACCTGTGTTTCTGTATGACTGTCTGGCCTTCTTTGCAAAGAATAAATTTATAAAAGACATTTGACTGAGTTTGTCTCTTACTCTGGTGAGAGTCATTTTTATTTTGCCACAACAGACCACATAGCCCACAAGTGTTTTTTGGAGGTTATAGTACATTGAAGAACGATTATATGACTTTTTAAGTAAACCATGCGATCTGTAAATGTGAAAAAAAAAATAAATAAATAAAAAAATAAAATAAAAAATTGCAGTTTTGCGAAATGGTCCTTTTTCGAATTGCCTGAAGAACCACGTGAGCGTTAACATTTTTTTGTGATATACAAGCATTTTTGTCAAATTGTCGTGTTTCCATTAGGCGTATTTTCAATTTTCAATTTCAATTTGCGCAATTTAAATGTTAATGGAAACTATGGACTACATTTCCCATTATCCTTTGCTTGGACTCAATATGATCTAAGTTCTTCCACTAGGGTTTACCCATATTGTTTCGAACTATGCTGTATAGCTGTGTGTTGTGATCAGGGCCATCACAAGCACGGGGCCCTGGTTGCAACTTGTTCATTGCCAAACTCCAAAATGAGTTTCTTATTAATTTATTGCAAAAAATTACTATTTTATTTAAAACAAATGTTTTTTAATTTATTTTTTTGACAAGTGATTTTAGTCTGTCCTATACATACATATGGTCATGTTTCAACATGCCCCTGAGTTGTAACAATGTGCCCCACCTCGTCACATCTATGTTCCACATTAATGTGGCAATATCTCATTTAAAAGCTACATCCAAACTTTAGCGTGATGCAGTTGGTCACAAAACACACAAGAACTAATGGCTTTTCACAACCAAAAGCTGACGGAAGCTTCTTATGGTGCCAATTTTTTAATGTATGCACAGAATCCAAACTTTCCAGCAGATGGAAACGTGATCACATCTGTTCTTCACACAAATCAATCATTTGGATTTGGACAACTTTTTTTTAATGTAATAGTATCTTCCTGTTATATCCTGTTTTGTTTTGTTTTTTGACAAATGGTTAGATTTGTGGGTAAGGGTTGGGGTTATGTTCAAAAATGTTGAAATGGTGTAATGTAATGTTAATAAAATTTTTGTGGCTGTTTAAATAGAAAATCATACCCCAACATATATTTTAGAATAGCAAAGTTATAACAGTTGTAATATATCATAATAACAAAGTTATGCTGAAATTATATATTCATAATTTCATCATGACAAAAAATTTCCATGCCCTTTGTGTCTGTGCATTGACACCAAAGGTTTTTCATTGAAAGCAATGGAGTACCCTGCAACTCGAAAAACAACGCTAAGAGGGTAACCTGTGAGCTGAAAAGTGATGCAAAAGGGTCAATATGTGATGAGATGGAAATGAGAACATGTCTGTGCATAAATTGAATCAATAGTACTTCCAGCAGGACAATTGTCCAAAAGTATACACCCAAATCTACTGATTAGTTGTAGAATTTTCTTTAGTGGCCGGATTTGAAGAATCCATATGTCATTATTTTATATTCAGTGATACACTTTATAATAGATGTACTGAAATTGTGATAAAAGTATGGTAGGCCTACTGTATATGTGTAAATATATTTGAACATATACTGCTTGTAATATACTGTTGTGTATACATGTATGGGTTGTTGATGTGAAATGTCACACAAGATAAAAATGAATTTAATTAATATTGTTGTTATTTAAAATGCAGTAAATGGTTAAACATTTCTTTGTCCTATATAGACCTGTTGTTATAAATGCTGGAGTATTATCCGTTTTTTTTTTTTTTTTTTTTTCTTTACATTTTTTACAATCTTAAAATTGTCCTATGATGTGACTGCATAATGCATAAAACTACAATGCTGCAGCCTGGAACAAACTGATGGTTCGTCTGGCCAGAGGAGAACTTTTGGTTGCTTGCTGCTGTCACCTCTGGCTTGCTTAGTTGGGGACACTTAATTTCCAGCGATATTGTCGACTTGACTGCACAGATACTATTTGAGTTTGAACTGAGCTGGATGATGAGATTGCTGAATTCAATGATGAACTGCCTTTAACTGAAAATGTAATGTTTACTGTTGTCCTTTTGCATTATTGACACACTATTTTCCTATTTAATACTGTAAAGCTGCTTTGACACAATCTGTATTGTTAAAAGTGTTATATAAATAATGGTAACTTGACTTGACTTGACATAATCATGGAACATTATGCAAATGTGTCTTCCTAACTGCTAATGACAGTTTATCTCAGAATAGCAAGGTCAATAATTGACACAAAAAGCTGAAACCTCCTTTGGTGTGACAGATAATGTCCACTGGTGTAACGCCTGTACTGTCACACCACAAGACAAAGATGTCACATCAGAGGACAAGGTGTCTTTAAGAAGCATTTTAAATAATTAAATAAGATTTGTTAAACTCCTTTTACATTCTTTTTTTTTCATTTTTTTTTTTTTTATCATTTTCAGTGTTCTTAAATGTGATGATTACATTAATGAAACTATTTTCTGATGTTTCTGCAGAAAACTTGTACTGTTATAAGTATCATACATTAGAAGAGTTTCAGTAATACTGACTAAGTGATTTTGTGGATGAAAATTGTTTTGTTTAAAAAACATGTTGATATTGTTTGTGTCAAAATTAAGCTTTCTTTCTCCTTTGACATTTTCCAAATTAAATAGAAATACTTTAATAACTACCATTTCTGTCCTTTAGTGTGACGTAATGTTCTATGGTGTGACACATAAAAGAACCACAGATTTGTCATCTCAAAAAACAAAACAAAAACAGTTAAGTATTGCAATAGGGGAGATAAAGTAATCACTCCTCTTAAAATGGTATAATTTACAGCAGTTTTGAACAGATGACAGCAAAATTTGTCTTGTTGTCAAAGTTTGCCTTGAAAATGGCCAACAAGTCAAAAAAAAAAAAATTAAATAACGCCTCCGGTTACATATGTAACCATGGTTCCCTGAGAAACTAAGTACCAGCTCCACCCAAGGTGAGGGTGGAGAAAAAAAAAAAAAAAAAAATATATATATATATATATATATATATATATATATATATATATATATATATATAATTTTAGCGATAATTAATAATTTTAGCGATTCTCATTTGCTACTTAAATCTACAACATTTTTAAAAACATCAGATCAAGCAAGAACAGAATTGAATATATATATATATATATATATATATATATGCATTAGGGCTGGAGATTTAACGTGTTAATTAGATTAATTAATTACAGTGAAAAACAACAAGTTAAAATTATTATAACACACTTGCCCCGCCCCAGACCTACGTGGCTCATCTGGCATTTCATACAGTTGATTGATGACGAATATGAGGCACAACAACGTAGTTGCTGTAACTGAAGAACGTAGTTAGAATGTCCCTAAAATTCAAGATATGTGGCAAAAATGCCCCTGTTTGAGTTTTTGTCTCATATTTACATCTTGTAGTTAAGCAATATCACACAAGCATTAAGTGCAATATCACATATCAATTTGCACAAATATCACAAGTGCAAATGTGATACTGATTTTATACAACAGTTAATTAATAAGAAGTTAATAGTGTGTTATTTTAAACACAATGTTGTCTGTTTTGCTCACCTTTGCTAATGGATACAGCTCAGACCAGAAACTAACAATGAAATTTAATTTTCTATAATACAAAAGCAATATTATTGTTGTACAATGTGACAAAAATTACACTAGATTGATGTGCAAATGCCCAGTAGACACAGCTGTCTCCCTTCTAGCCTTAAGCATTTACTTCACTTAAGCATTTACTCCTGAATGAATCAGCCATTTGAACTAATCAAATTAATGAATAAATGACTCCATGACTTAATAATTAAGACATTTACCACCACCTACTGGCAGTTGTAGTTTATTATTTAGAGTATAATTTCATTAACCCTTGTGCACTGTTCGTTTGCAGGTGAAGCTCATACTGTTTGGGGCCATTTTGGACCCCAAGGACCAAAAAAATGTAACTTTGTCAAAAAAAAAATAAATAAAAAAATAAAAAATAAATAAATAAACATATATATATATTAAACAAATGTAATTTTACTGTTTATTAATGTTTTTACTCCACATTTGAGCAGTTTTTGAAGGAGATTTTTTTTGAGCATTTTATTTATTTATATATTTATTTATTTTACATTTTTTAAATTTATACTAATAAAAGTTTTATAATTTTTTTAAATATATTTTTTTATAACAGACCCACATTCATACTTTTAATTTATGAGGGTAACATGGCCAATGTGCCATAGTTTAATGGCAATAAATAAATAAACACATTTTAAAATTTTTAAATTGAAATACATTTTAAATTAAATTTTAACTACAGCCACCAGATGGCTCTAGAGCATTACTCAAGGGCTCATTTTGCCATTTTTACATAGGTATATCTTTTTTTTTTTTTTTATTACGTTTTTTTTTTTTTTTATTAGATTAATGTTAAGAGACTACAAAATTATTATTTTAATAATATACAATGACTCTTTGTCAAAGTTTAGCTTTTTTTTTTTTTTTTTTTTTTTTTTTTGCAATGAAATAGCATTTTTTGCAGACACAATTACAGTCAAACCTGCATGTGGTGTTATATATGTGTATTAGTGTGTGTGTTTGCATTTATTCTCCATCGTGGATGTGCTATGGTGTCCCTCCATCATTTCTGTGTGTGTTCTTTGTTGTAGCTGATTTTTATTTGACAAATTATGTAAGAGAGAGCCACTCATGTCATGTCAATTTTTAATTTCTTATTATTTAGGTTTTATGGTTTTGGGGAGCGTTGGGGGTGGAAGTCGTGTGTATTTTTCCTCCATCGTGAATGTGTTGTGGTGTCACCCCTTCAGATTTACAGACAAATTATGTAACAAAAATCAATGTTTTTATAGTCTTCAATTGATGTCTATGGGTGATTTTTGGGGGGTTGGGGGGAGGGTGTGTGTGCGAAAGTAATTGTTTTGCATTGTGAACGTGTGGAAGGGTTGCCACTTCGCTTTTGTGTATTTTGTGGATTTATTGCTTTTTTTTTTTTGACAGATTTCAATGTGGGATTACCAGAGACCCCAACATCATGAGTTTGACTTTTTTTTCACACTAACATACAACCAGAATTTTTTATTTGTAGAGCTACCAAGTGTTGACAACCATACAAAGTCTCATGCCATTAAGATAAAAGGAAAATTTTGTTTTCATTTCAGGAAACGTCAGCGGGGTCGCTAGAGAAATAGCATAGACATAATTTGATATTTCCATAGTAATAATAATAATAATTATTATTATTATAATTATTATTATTATTATTATTATTATCATTATTAAAGGTACAGTTCACCTACACAAAAATGAAAATTTTGTCATCATTTACTAAAAGAGTATATGTAATAAATTTGATGTTGAATCAAAATATTTCTTGCTAAAACTACTTTTTGTAATGTCTGTTTGATGCTTTATACAACAATGGGCCTCATTCATTAAACTTGGGTAAATATATGAGTAACTTCTGAGTAATCTGCACGTAAAACAGACCTTCCCGAAAACGCTCCTCCGGATTCACAAACGCTTCGGAAACCTCATATTTGATAATTAATCATGTGTATGTTAATAAACTCCAGTCATTCGTAATTAGGGCGCTCCTGCACTCTCATTCACAATTAGCATAATCCCCGGCTATGAATTACAGCTACGCAAATTGCGTGTTCAGGAACGCAGTGGAATGTCTGGTCTATGCTTTGAAAGGTTGGCTCTTGTATATTGCATAAATGCAAAAAAAAAAAAAAAAAAGACTAATAAATAGACTAGGCCATATGCCTAACAATAAATATTCAATAACATGTGACAACCAAAGAGTTTTTAGCCAGCCTCACTTCGCTGACCAATCATAGCACGTTCTCTATAACCAATCACGTTTCGCTTTACAATCAGGGTGGGAGCAGATTCATTTTGCAACTCTCTAAGAAACTGCATTCTATGGACACTTCCTTTAAACTGAGCTGAAGTGCTGTTTGCATGGTTAAAAAAAAAATCATGTTTCCAAAAGATTGTTGGAGTGTAGGCTTCTTTATATTTCCATCAGGATCATTCATAGCTTTCATGCATCATCAGTAACACCCTCACGATGCGTCCAGAGCAAAGAGAAATCATTTTAATCAGCGATATTGTCTACACTGGACCAGGTGCAATACGATGAAGGACAAATGATTCGCAGCTGCTTTGATGCGTCCAGTTGCAGTTCTAGCTGTTGCAGTGCAACGGACAGGGTTTAGGCTAGAAGGGATACAGCTCTGGCTACCGGGCATGCGCACATCAATCTAACGTTATTTTTATCACACTGTACAACAATAATACTGTTTTTGTATTATAGTAAGGGCTAAGTTTAGGGTTAGGGTAGGTGTAGACCAGGAGCGTTGCTAGACCTAAAGCTCTACTGGGGCACAGGCCCCCATTTCTCATATCACTTTTATTTCTTGAAAGCCGGTTGCATATACAACACAATTAACTATACAAAAAAACTTGTGTAACCCACTATTCCTATTTTAAGGCAATTAATATGAAATTAGCTGTGCTATATCTAACTTTAACATGCAGTTAAATTTACACCGTTAGCTAGATAGTTTATTTATAGAAGCAACACTTCTGCATTTATAAAGTAAGTAAGCAAAGTAAGTATTAGGCTAGCACATTAAAAAAAATAATAATAATGGCAGTTCAAAGTGTTTTATAAAAGGAAAAAATAAAATCAAAATAATTACAATAAAAAAAGATTCAAAATGTATTAAAACTGTTCAGAATAAAAAAAGAGGATACACAGTGCAGGAATCAGTCGTATATAGCACAGTGCTCATTCAGCAAATGCACAGCTACACAGATATGAGATTTGAGTTTGGATTTGAATGTGGCTACTGTTGGAGCACATCTGCTCTCTTCTGGAAGCTGGTTCCAACTATGTGTGGCATAACAGCTAAAATCAGAACCCTTGTCTAACTGACATGTTCCTAACAATCTAGGTTTATATTCAGTGAGCACATCTGCAATGTAAGCCATTGAGTGATTTAAGTAATACTACTTTAAAATCAATCCTAAATGTAACTGGAAGCCAATGATGTTGTAGTCAAAATAAAATCATCCCATTATTTGGAAACATACTTTAGTTTTGTCCAGTGCTTGAAGTAAATATACAAAATCCCTGTGTTCCATTTGGAAGGGCTCATCCCTGTGGCCTAATCCCTTCAAAGGTTTACCCTCCGGAGTGAGAGCTTCGAAGGGTTGAGGGGTGTAGGGGACCAAACAACTTGACTCTGTGTCATCATCCCGTGACCAAACGGAAGCGCCATCATCATTGAAAGAATCAGTGCAAAGGATCATGGGGGCCCAAAGTGTCCATCAGTTGTACACTTCGAAATCCTTCATTCCCGAAAGGCCCTTTGAAGTGGCCAGTTTTGAGCACTTCGGTGTGGAACAACCCTTCAATATGGCGGCCATGATTGTTTTCACTCGGAAGTGCCCTTCGGAGGGCTTTAAATCCCGTTTGGAACGCACCATCTGTCTATATTGGGTTGGTCAGTCCAGGACCATAAAACCTACAGAGGATGGGACCCTACCTGCCCAAGGAACGGCTTTCACAATGCAATGGCAGTTACCTGGCAATTCAAACCACAAAGCTCTAAAGGTGCTAAGCCGAAGGTAAGCATTATAAATCTACTTTTATTTGCTGTTTTGTCAATCTAATGTTAAATTTCACTTTAGATTTACATTATCCTGTGTTTTGACATTTTCAAATACCACTTTTTGTATATTTTTTTTATATCTCCCTGTTGGTTAATTTGCGTGTGAGGTGGTCCAACTTACAGTCTGAAGTAAATTTATGTTGATCCCTTTTGCTTGTTTAAATTTGTCACTAAAACACGTAACTTCACAATAATGTACGATTTTTACAATACCAAAATTATTTTATCTAAAATTATTTTTATTCAATTTATTAAATGCCAAATTATTTTGCAGACTTCTTGGCTTTGGGTCATGGACCACAGTTTGAAACCCCCTGCACTAGCATATTGTGTTCTTTTTGTTATTGCACATGTAGATATTATTTGGGTACACAGACACTTGACTATTCCATGATTAAAGAATATACCATCTTTAAGAATTTTGTATTAATTGCAGTTGAAATAAAAATTAATTATAAGTTTTTTCCCCAGTTTAACTCCAGCAGGTAAACATAACCTATGGACCCAACTAAACTTAATTGCTTGTTATTTGTTACAGTTGTTATCCACTGTAATGAGTGAAGTTTCTTTTATTTTTTTTCATGTTTTTTGTACAAACACAGTGTGTTTGTAAGTTGATTTACAAGTACAAAAAAAAAAAAAAAAAAACGCATTGAAATAAACATGAGTGTTAGTTGAATGCAGTCTAAGAGTGTTCATTTTGTCCAGAAACAGTATAAATGATGTCTAAATGAAACTGCAGTTGACCTTATAAGACGTTGAAAATACGTCCACAATGACAACACCATGAACTACATTTTAACCTTCTAGACACGTCCTGTTTACGTCAACATTGTGTAAGTCCAAACTTTCATTCTGGCTTTTCAGGGGACGTCATTTCAAAGACGTTAAAATGACGTCGTTTGGACGTACCTTTGCTCAGTGGCCCGATGCGGGAGGGAAATCGCATTCGGGGGCTGGGGGGAAATTGGCAGGGCACAGGGCAGCATGAGAGAAGTGCCAGCGGCCCAGAACGGCAGAAAAAAATCATGGTACGCTAAAGTATAAAAGTGCTACTATGGCGTACAGGTGCGTACCAGCCCGCATTCGAACACTGGTTTCGTCATTTTTTCATAGCCCACCTCAACTGCATGCTGACACTTCTACGTGAAAGGCTGCGCGGCGTGCTTGTTACAGTTGCAGTTAAATACACAGACGCGCACAGGCATGGTTTTCTGCGCGCATGGGCCAGTTGGTAAAGCGCCCTGATTGTAAAGTGAAACGTGATTGGTTATAGCGAGAACGTGCTATGATTGGACAGCGAAGTGAGTAGATGGTGGGCGGAGTCCACGCATTTGTGGATCTCAGCGTCTTGACGCTAGAAATGTTTCAAAATCCACAAATTCACAGCGACCGATCCACAAATGCATGCAGCGATCTACAAATGCACAGGACGCAATTCACAAATGAATGCCAGGCAAAGTTGTGTTTGTGCCATAAAAAGATATTTGTGAATATGTTTTTCATTTGCATACCTCAATTTATTATTTGTGTGAATTTAATTCATGTTTGTGAAACTCTAAGATTCATTTGTGGATCTCATTCTTTTTACTGTCAGTATGTTTCATTTTTGTTAATCTCTTTACATTTATTTGTGGATCATAATCTGTTTACTTGGAATTATGCTACGATTCTACCCCCCAAATGCTTCTCTATCGGTGGGCCTCCTGCTCCTCACAGCACAGATCGTGAAAGCATACTGTTGTTTTTGTATGTATGTAATAGATGTAAATAATAGATTAAGTATGCAGTGCAGAGAGCTACATTAATTAAAAAGCAAGTTTGTAAGATCGCGATGCAGTGCCGGCCCGTCCAACAGGCGATACAGGCGATACAGGCGATCAATTGCATTTTTAGGTGCGTTCGACTTGAATCGTCGCTGCGCAGAAAGATCCTTGTTTGAGATCAAAGTACAACAAGATAGCACGGCTTTTAAATCGCTTTCGAGGTACTTTAATGTCATACACCGATCAATGTGCACAACGCAACTTAAAGCCGCACACACCTTCAGACTAGGTGACGCACCAGGGCGTACAGTGCAGCATATATGTGGAACGCATTAAAAAAAAAAAGTTCGTGCGATCACATTTACCTCAGGAGAACGCGTGCACGGATTTTGCATTTTAGCATTGCATTGCATCTATAGTTTATTCATATACAAATACCCGATATATGGCTTGAAGATCAGAGATAAACCATTTAGTCGCAATCGTTCAAATATGCTCCATGTTTAATCAGTAAAAACGTCTCTATCTGAATTTTATTCAGCTATGCAATAGCGTATACCTTTATCCATTTTATGATTTCGAATGAATGAAACATTATAATACATATGTGCATTCATAATGCTCACAGCACATTAATTTGGCTAAAAATAAGAATAATAATACTACTTCTCTGTAAGTTTTTCCTCCAGTGTAGAGTTCTTCCTCTCTCTCAGTGAATGCATAAGATTTTCTGACAAAACATAAGATTTTTTATTTATTTATTTTTTAATTATTTGTTTTGTCAAAGATTTTTAATCATAATTTATAATAAATCCTTATACCTTTCTAAACATTTATAGTTAGGCCTCCTGCATGTTAACAGGCCATGCTGCAGTTTTCTGTAAAATATATCAGTAATGATCATTATGTTTTGTCTAATGTTTTTATTTAGTAATAACAATAATCAGAATTGGTCATATTGATAATGACATTTTGGCCAAATTGTGCAGTCCTACAAACAGGCACAACAAACTTGTTCTTTATAATTTTTGGTAAATAAAGAAAAAGCTAGTCTGAAAAGCTTTCTTGTTACAGTTCAGATTTTGGAATTCACTTAATATTGCCTCTCAGAATAGTCTCTTGAAATGATGTCTTGTTACACATTAATGCTATTTTTAAATTATTTGAAATGAAAGAATGATAGAGAGATTAAAGTGAAGTTGTGGTAGAAATGGAATCCAAACAATATCTGGTTACACTTTATATTAGGTGGCGATAACTATTATGTGTTTACATAAAAATGTAAGTGCAATGTACTTATTGTGTTCATGTTGTATTGCAAAACATTTTTGCTGCTACTGAGGTGGGGTACGGGTAAGGTTAGGGACAGGTTTGGTGGTATGGGTAGGTTTAAGGGTGGGTTAAGGTGTAAGGGATGTGTCAACAGTGTAATTATAAATGTAATTTATTACAGAATATTATTATTTATTTATTTATTACAGAAATTAATTACAGATTTAATTACATGCAGGTATTTTTAAAATATAAGTACAATGTAACAACATTTATGTACACAATAAGTGCATTGTATCAAATGATTGATTTAAATGTAAGTACATAGTAGTTAAGGCCACCTAATATAAAGTGGGACCCAATATCTTTCCGCAGCTGGAAAAAAGGATGTTTTGACTGCTATATACATAATATTTATTGCTGTAGTACTTGTTTTATACATGCAATGATGCCCATGATCACAGACAGACTCACAGGATCATATAAGGAAAAAATTAGCCACATTTAGCATGTTACAAGCATGTTATGTTAAATAATTACAGACCTGGATCCAATGTCTAATACAAATTTTTCTTGTGACCATCAATCAGTCCTTAAGAACAAGCAGAACAGCCTACATGTCTTATCATTTATGAATATTATAGCCCTGTGTTTATTTTGTTTATGCTCTGTTTATTCTATTTAATTTTTGTGTATACTTCATTTATATTTTATTTATTTGTGTTTCATGTGTATATTTATTTGTGTTTCATGTGTATATTTATTCAAGCTCACTTGTGCTTCTATTTTCTTTTTTTTATAATTTGTGTAAATATTTTTACATATGTTTGTTGAATTTGTTACAGTTAATACACATTCACACTTACATATTGAAACGGTCATTTTATGTGCTTTCTCTTCAGGCGTCAAATTTCTATGATAGTTTTTTATATAGTGGGTCCCATTTTCATTATTCTGCCTAGGGCCCCACAAACCTACAGGCCAGCAGTGTCGCGATGAACTAAGAGAAATGTGTCATTAATCTAATAACATTGTTATTATGAAATGCATTAATGCCAACAAGTTAGAAAAATGGCATTACAAAAGTTAAAACATAAAAATAAAAAATCAAGAAGTCAAAAATTGCTTTATAATGGGAAGGTTAATTTCTGTCCTTGATCAGGTGTTCCTACATTTGGTGTTCCTACATTTCCTACATCCTACATTTTTTTTTTTTTTTTTCAGTACAGCACACAACCTACAACAAATCTTTAATTTGACCAAATCTTATTATCCAAGAAGGTTTAGAGAAAATATGAAATAAGTTTAATGTTATTATAGATTATAAAAGGTTTTATATAAGCCAAATTTGATGTGCAATTAATTTAATTAATCACCACATTATCTAATTAATTCGATTTTTTTAAAAAAACTGTAATCGCTTACTAGCTCTAATATATATATATATATATATATATATATATATATATATATATATATATATATTAGGGCTAGTAAGCAACTGAATCCGAGCAGCTGAGTCCTTAGCCATCTTTAAAAAATAGGCAAAAACAACACATCTCTTCTATCTTTATATCTTTATTTGACCCTCGAACATAAGCCCTTTGACATGAGTCAAAAAACATTTGACTCTCTAACACTAAAGAAACTGAACAAACTTAAACAGATTAAATCCAGAAGAACTGTGGCAACGTCTCCAAGGTGCTTGAAGAAACCTACCAGCAGCTTTTGGCCTAGGTACACTTGCGCAAGGTTTTTAGGTAGTTTTGCAAGTAGGTCTCTTGAAGCATCTTGCAGACATTGCCACAGTTCTTCTGGACTTAGTCTGTCTCAGTTTGCTCTGATTCTTCATGTCATTATAGACAGCCTGGATGATGATGCGATCAGATCTCTGTGTGGAGCACTGGCTTTTTTTAGACTCCTTGTGCAAACAAAAATCTCACTGAATTATTACAATTAATGGCAAAATGAATGTTTGGCAATGTAAACTGTAATGTTTCCTACTGACACATTACCGCAAAAGATAGAAATAACTGATTTAAAACCATTTTTAGCTGGTGAAAATACTAGTGTTTTAATAATTTTGGCCACCACTGTATATTTACATTAACAATGTAATAAAAGGTTATTCTGTTTATTAAAACCAAATATAAATCTTATCAGTTTAGACACACTACAGCAAAAGAAAGTAATAACTGATTTAAAACCATTTTTTAGCTGGTGAAAATACTAATGTTATAATAATTTTGGCCACCACTGTATTTTAAATTAATAAAAGTAATAATAGGTTATTCTATTTATTAAAACCACACATAAATCTCACCAGTTTAGTGTTTTTAAGCATTTTACATTTATTTCAAAATAGTAACTCAAGGCGGTAACAATTCAAACAATGCATTTTATTTATTAGGAAAGGCAAGAGAGACGCGTGCTCTTGCTGTAACTTTACTTGATGTTGCTGTTGGACAGTTTTACTTTAGAAAAATTAGCGATTCATTAGTGCTAGTTAGTGCTATTAGTGCTGTTACTCTGAATAGCATGGATGTACCTGCGGATTTGTGTCATTAATTTATTCAGTGTTGATAAAGGGATTGTTTATGCATTTCTTTTTATTTTGACTTTTGTAATCTGGCATGTGGGTCAGTGGACAAAGACATCCGTCTAGTGCATGTTTACATAGAAAAAACAAAAAGAAACAAATGAAGCAGCACAGTGGAACACAAAAACATATTCTGTGTGTTCTGTGGACTCATGCTATTAGCAGTATTCTGTAAAGCACAATGTACATGTAAAATGTTCATGCTTAATGTGTAATATGAAAGAGTAAATAAAAAGAGAAAATATATTCATTCAATTTAAGCAGAGGGAAATAATTAGAAGAAGAGCATGTACCAGTTCAATTTAGATACACTATGTATGAAATCCCCCACCCAAGAAAAAAAAAAACATTTTTATTTTCAGAGCAAAAGAACTAAAACAACTCCCTGCAGTTTGTCATACAAGCCCTAGTCAAGTTGTTTGCACAGACCAAGTTCCCAAATTAATTTTCCATGTGAAGATGAAATAAAATGGCAGAACACATGTGACTTTAGGTAGTTTTTTTAACCACATGAATGAAATAACAGGGCACCTCTCCTTGCCCTGGGGTGTATTGCTTGAAGTCTCCATACACACTGTGCTCGCATTTTCCAAAAAACGATGCTCTTAAAATCTCCTTAAAACTGTCCAAACGATGGGGGTAGTATGACAGGCGGAATTTACTACAAGACAGAAAAGAAAACATCTTAATAACATCATGTATAACCAATTCCTGACACACACATACACACCCACACCACATATTTCATTTAAAATAGCAACAGTTCAATGAAAACCTCAAGTAGTGGGTATCAAAACCACTGTTCAGCATCTAGTTGTGTCTAACATCTAAAAAGTCATGATTCTGGGTGTACTGGGTGAGCAACATATTAATTACAAATCCACAAGTAATGTAACTACAGATTAGATTATTTTACACATACTAGGCACTGTTTGGCCCCATAGCACACAAAATCTGATTAGTCATCGGACAAATCGTTTATAAATTTAAGGCTTATCTTTTTATTATTATGTTGGCTTGAAATATATGCGATTTAATATTCTTCTTCTGAGAAGGCTGGCTCTACAGAGGTGCTAAAGGGTGCTAAGCACCCTTAAAGGCGAAGTTCACTTCCAGAACAAAAATGTACAGATAATTTACTCACCCACTTGCCATCCAAGATGTTCATTTCTTTTTTTCTTCAGTTGATAAGAACTATGTTTTTTTTGAGGAAAACATTTCAGGAATGTTCTCCATATAGTGGACTTCAATGCAAGGTTATTATAGTTTTGCTTTTTTAAATTTGCTTTTTTAAAGTTTTATTTTAATATCGTTTTGAAATTTGCAATAAAATTTTGTTTCATTTTTATTATTTTCATTAACAATTGTGTTAGTTTTAGTTTAGTTTTTATTTTGTGAGCACACATTTCGTTTTTATATAGTTTAGTTTCAGTTTTAGTTTTACAAAAAAAAAAAAGATCACTTCCAGAGTGCAGACCAACAACTTAATTTAACCTTAATGACGCGAAATTAAAGCATGCTAAACTTGATTAGGTGGTAAAAGTATACAAGCAGTCAAGCATTTTTACTCCATAAATCTACACAAGTTGCACTTACATAATTATAATTAAAAGCAGTAAATGTGTTATAATATTTAATTCGAAAATAAATGTAATTCGTTTATATTGGATATTTTATCTTATTTAACCATAATCATGATACTGTAACTATCATGTCTGTCTTGCTTTCCCGCAAACAAACGGGCATAACTGGAAGTAATTAAATTCAATAATAATGGCAGAGCCTTTCCATTCACAGCGTTGCGCACTATTGGATTCTTGCTGCAGCTGAAGTGAATGACAGCTTATTAGGGAGCGCTCGTTGCTAGCCTTCTGTAGCCTATATAACTTTATTTTATACCTTTTAGAACGTATATGCTGCACAGACAATCACATTTAGGCAATAAGGCATATTTAAATGTTCTTTTCATTTATGAAGAATTATATGCATGTTGTTCAAAACAGATTGTTCACAAGATGTAGGCAAAAGTTTTATTATTTACTGAATGGAAGCGTGTTCTCATCTTTTTTCTGTTGCGCTGCTTCACTCTCAGGAAAAAAAGGTACAGTTCTGTCGCTGGGGTGGTACCCTAAGGTACAAAAGTGAAAAGGTACATCTTTGTACCTTACCTACCCCTAAACAGTACATATTAGTACCTTAAAGGTACATTTTAGTACTTTAAATGTACATATTTCTACCTTTTCACTTTGTACCTTAGGGTACCGCCCCAGCGACAGAACTGTACCTTTTTTTCTGACAGTGTTGTCTATTTTTCTACAAAGTACCAACTTAGAATGCCTATTTTTTGGTTTAATCGCTTGTGTTACATAAGAACATAAATAATTTAGCCTTACTTATGCAGCAGATTTAATGCGGTGCCGGCGGTTCAGGTCGCTGTCTAGGCTGTCAAACAGGCCGGGTCGGGTACAGAATGTGCTGCTGTCGGATAACGGGTCAGGTGTTCTGTTAAGCAGCCTACTGTTGGTGCGCATTTACCAAACAGCACCCGTGCAGGACACTGTTTAAACTGTTTTCATCTATCCGTCAGATAACCTCACGTCTATGATGCGCCATTTACAGATAGGCTATTTCCCTAAACCGCCACACAGCTCGTAGGTCTACATTTTTTCCGCCACCGGATGAGAATGTAATTATTACGGAAACGATTATTTATTTTTGATAATTGTCATTTTATTTCAGTTAGTTTTTCAGTAACTGTTGTTAGTTTCGTTTTAGTTTTTCATTTATTTTGTCATTTTTATTTTATTTCAGTTTACGAAAATGTTTTTTGACCAATCGTTTTCGTGTTAGTTTTAGGTTTCGTTTACGAAAATAACCTTGCTTCAATGGTGCCCCGAATTGTGAACTTCCAAAATGCAGTTTAAATGCAGCTTCAAATGGCTCTAAACGATCCCAGCTGAGGAAGAAAGGTCTTATCTAGAGAAACAATCTGTCATTTTCTAAACAAATTGACAATTTATATACTTTTTAACCTCAAATGCTCATCTTGTCTCGTCTCTGCTATGGGTATGTGTAGTGTGTGCAATCTGGTACAGTTAGGGTATGTCGGAAAACTCCTGTCTCGTTTTTTTCTTCAATGTCAAAATTGCCCTACATCGCTGTTTTACCTTTTTTTTTGTAAAGGGCGTTTGATCATCTTTGTATGTTCACTTTGTAAACACTGGGTCGGTACTTCTGCAGCGATATAGGGCGATTTTGAAGTTGGGGAAGAAACTGAGATGGGAGTTTTTCCGATATACTCTAACTGTATTGACCATATTGAACCGGAAAAAACAGTGTTCACACAGACTTAGAAAAGACAGCGTTTGAGGTTAAAAAGTATATAATTTGTTTAGAAAATAACCGATTGTTTTGCTAGATAAGGCCCTTCTTCCTCGGCTGGGATCGTTAAGAGCCCTTTGAAGCTGCATTCAAACTTTGGGGCACCATTGAAGTTCACTAAATTGAGATAATTTTTGAAATGTTTTCCTCAAGAAACATAATTTCTTATCGACTGAAGAAAGAAAGACATGAACATCTTGGATGACAAGGGGGTGAGTAAATTATCTGTAAATTTTTGTTCAGGAAGTGAACTTTTCCTTTAAACGAAATAAATTGCACCCTCAGTTAAAGCTGTAATAATAACATTTAATTGCAGACTTGACAAACTATTCAGTACGTTATGGTATGCACTCTTCAGATTGGTTTCTATTTCAACGTGTTTTTCAGCGTAGAGCGATGGAGCTAATCACAGACGTATCTGTTGATTTCTTGAACCCAACAGCCATTCAAAGTCATTTAAGTCAGAATCCACTCACTGCTCAAATCACCAGAGATTTTGTGTTGTGCTCAGCATGAATCATCTCATTATTAAGTGCCAATGCAAAGTGAAAAAAGATTCATTTTGTAGTGTAGAGAACTTCATTGATTACAATGTATCTTTGTGAAATTGCGATGACCTAAGATGAGTAACAGCTTTGTAATGATTATAAATGTAACACTTTATAGATGGCGTGTATATATATATATATATATATATATACACGGATAAAAAAAAATGTTTTTCTATAAAATTATTATTTTCTTTTCTATTCAAATGCAATTTTTTTTAGAAATTGAAAAGATTTGTATACTCTGAACTCATGCAAACCATAACTAAGTAGATTCCTATCATTTAACCTTCACTGAAGGCTAACGCATCCTCACACTTATCACATGGAAGAGCTACAAGGGTTGGACAATGAAACTAAAACACCTGGGGCCTCATGTACAAAGACTTGCGTTGAATTCATACTAAAATATAGCGTACGGATAAAGCTGTAATTCTGCGTACGCACAAAAAAAAAAAAAAAAATCAGATGTATGAAACTCTGCGTACGCAGGATCCCACGCATACTGTCTTTGTAGATCCCAATTAACGTGAAATTAAGCGCACATGCACGAGCACAAAACCCCAACCGGTCTCCTCCCCCAAATCAATACATTTTATTATGGTAATGAGTCCACTTTGCCAAAAGCAAGAAGCGAAACTTTACCGAAAGTGAATTGGAGGTGCTACTATCCGATAATATTTTATTTGGAACTTTGTCCTCCGGAATTAATAACAAAAGAAAAAGAAATGAGAGGGAGAGTTTGGCGGATGCCGTCAACGCGGTGGGATCTGAAACTCGCACTGAAAATGAACTTAAAAATATATATAGATATAGATATATAGATATAAAGATATATAGATATAAAGGTGGAAGTTAAGCGGAGAACTGCTGCGCACTGACAAAGTGACACTCCGAGACATAAGCCACTCATTAAAGGAATTGGTCAAAAAATGAACTTCGTCTCTGATTACCATTCATATTTTATTGCCGCAATCACACGTTGACGGGCCTGAATGGCTTGTTGGTTGGGCTGCACATACACTGGTTCTGGGTCGGGGTCATCTGGAGCCGGTGCCATCACCTCACCGAGTGGTATGCCGTGCCTGTGCGTGACATTGTGCAGCACACCACAGGCCAGCACGATGCGACACACCTTGTTAGGGCGGTATAGCAGCATCCCCCCGGTCCTATCAAGGCAGCGCCACCGACATTTCAGCTGTCCGGTCGCCCGCTCTACAACTGACCGAGTGCGAGAATGGGCATCATTGTATCTGCGCTCTCGGTCAGATGGCGCCTTTATAGCAATGTGTGTGCAGTCGATCGCTCCAATTACATTAGGAAAACCGGCTATCGCTGCAAATTGCGCTTTAATGTTTGGCTGGTCAACTGTATCGTATCATCATCGTGGTCCAGAAAATCACTTTGGTCCCTAAAAACTCGTTCTCTTCGGATTCTGCCATTGGCAATGTCCTCTAATAAGGCCAACGCTGTCATTGCCATAGACGAAGGGTTGTATAAAGTTGCACATGCTTTTATATGTACTAACTTAATTGCATAATTGAGAACATTCCCATAAGGCTCGTGTGACAATAGTAAGTCAATTAGCCTATTTTATCAATTACAAATTAATAGCAATGTTTCTTTCAGGTGGTGCTGCGATAGACTTGTAGAATACTTCGTAGTCTAATGTTTGCAACTTCACTTCATTGCCTCTAAGAGTCGCCAACGGACAAAAAACATGAGAAATGTACGTACGCCAGACATGAAGTTGGCGTGGAGGAACGCACATTCTCACGTTAATTTCACTGTTAGTAAATCCAACCGTGAGCGTTAAACTGGCTGAGCAATGTTTTTGTGCGTACGCAGCGTTGATACATGAGGCCCCTGCTTTCAGACCACAATTAGTATGGGGTTGAGCCTCCTTATGCGGCCGATACAACATCATTTTGTCTTGGAAATGACAAATACAAGTCCTGCACAGTAGCCAGAGGGATTTTGAGCCATTCTCTTCTTGCAGAACAGTGGCCAGGTCACTATGTGATGCTGCTGTAGGAAAACGATTCCTGCCTCGCTTCTCCAAAACAACCCAAAGTGGCTAAATAATATTTAGATCTGGGGACTGTGCAGGGCATGGGAGATGTTCAACTTCAGTTTCATGTTCAAAGTACTCTGTCACCAGTCTTGCTGTGTGTATTGGTGCATTATCATCCTGATACACAGCACCTCCTTCGGGGTACAATGTTTGAACCATTGGGTGCACATAGTCAAACACACTCTGCTCTTACTGGCGGAATATGCAATCAGTGAAGATTGGCCACCAGGCTGCACAAATATAGCCATGTAACCTCAAACAATATATTGGCCAGTGTTTCAGTTTCACTGTCCAACCCCTGTACCTCTGCACTCTTCCTATTGGCCTTTCTGTAAAATATTGCTGTATAAATGTTTAAAAAAGAAGAAGAAGAAGAAATAACTGTGTTATTTATACATAAATACAATTATACTACAATAACACTTCAAATAAATAAATCACTGCAATCATATTATTGATGCTACTATCTATAAAAAATCCCAATGGGGAAATACGTCAATTCCACTGTGGTACAGCGTTGCCATATGGAAACATTGCTATTTTCTCAATTTACAGTAAAACTATGTTAGACAAAATTAAATTATGAATAAAAATATCTAATTTACTTATCAAAGATACTGCAAAACAATCCCCCTTTGGAGGAGATGTTTAGAAAAGAGGTTAACAGAGCAATTTCTGGAGCACTTCAACAGGTGTCTTCTGTATGAGGGTGACAGTGGGAAAAAGAGTTTTGGACGGACATTCAGATCTCATGTGATTTAAAAACAGCACATCATTGGCTACCTTAAGCCCTTTTATTTCCCATAGTGCAATATATTGTATTTTTTTTTTTTTTTTTTTTTTTTCAGAAAAACTAGGAAATTAGTAGAAATTAATTGCTTCCATATGGCAACTCCGTACCATATAGAGTAAAATATATGTGTGTGTATGCACATATATATGCACACACACACACACACACACATTATATATATATATATATATATATATATAGCTCATTGTGAAATGTATCTGGTATTGACAATTTTGTTGTCATAAAAAGCTTCTTCATTACAATATAAAATAACAAGTGTATAGAAAACATTATAAAAACAATAACCGTTGTACTTTTATCATTATGTTGGATTCGTGCATTATCTCTTAAAGCGACTGCATTTACCAGCTGCTGTCTCTCTTTAATTTTTATCTATTGAAAAAGAGAAAATCACTCACTGCTCATGACTGAATAACAGTTGTGTCTTTCACAAGGATCATACTATTTTTAATGAGCACTACTACAAAAATGGCTTTTTTGTGCTATTGCTTGTAATTTGCTTATTGTGACATGTATGTTGTATCGACAATGATTTTGTCATAATAAGGTTATTTATTAAAATGCAAAACAGCAAGGGTCTAAAGAAAAATATTACAAAAGAAATAACTCTTGTACTTTTTTTGTGGCTGGGCCAGCTCAAGAACACCAAACAGACATGATCTGTCTTTTTTTGGCCTCAAGCTGCCCATGTTGGCCTTCTCAAGCCAACATCAAAGTTGTCTGGATACATTTAGAGATGTCCTTCCTGTCTTCCTGTAGCACTGTCTTAGGGCTCTTACATAATGGACATTGCAGTGCTCTGGCCACATCTGTAGTCCTCATACCTCCCTGTAACAAAACTACAGCATGTTCACACAGGTAAGCAGGGACCATAGGCATCTTTCTTCTGGCGTTTTTCAGAGCAGAGTCCTGCACAAGTCCCATGTGGTAAACCCGCACTTGCAGAACACCCATCCCCTTATCCGACAGCAGCACTAATTTAATTCTGTACCCGACCTGACCAGTTTGACAAAGACTATGACTTGAACTGCACCCACATTAAATCTACTACATCAGTTATTTTAGCACATTTACTCTAAAGTGTGTATGTGGCAGCTGGTCCTCCTAGCAGCATGCAAACAAAACGTTTGATCAAAATTGTAAATACACTTTTACTTAAAATGTGAACAGATTATATACAGAAATCAGGGAGTGCTCCCTTTATGATCAAGCTGTCATTTACTTCAGATGTAGCGCAATTGGCTACAATGCTGCAAATCGCATTGCAAATAGAAATCTTTTTTACAGTCTTTAGACTACAGAGCATGAACACAAACGTGCTGAGAGCATCTGAAAGCAGCCTATTAGTGGATATCGAATTGAGTCTAAATAGTCTTAACTATTGGACCTGCAGTCCGTCTGTGCCTAGTGATTCCCAGACCGGAACCCGCACCGCAAGTAAATATATCACACCTGTTACATCAAATATTAGCAGTTCGCCTGCCGGGTACCCGTGGACACCTGCCTGTATGCAGTACTGTCCTAAGTTACTGTTTATTGAATGATCTTTAATCAATAACTTCTTAATATTTATTCTTATGAGATTTAAAATGATTTAATTAAGATTGAAGTAGATTTATACATTTATTCCCTTCTTGTGTGAGTATGAGATACTGTACCATAGGAATGGAGAATAGGCATCAGTGAGGTTTTGGACTAACCATATGGACAAAATGACCTAGTATTGTCATTTTGTACCTAAATCTTTCAACTAAGGGGCCACACCATGCATCTTTTATCTCTTTGTGTAGTTTGAGCGCCACTCAAAAGTTTTCACTGTGTACAACATAAGTCATTTTCACCATGTAACACCAAATCACTTTTTTAGACTATTTAGATGTATCTGCTTTTGTGTACCAATAATTCTAATATGTGCCTTCATTTAGGAAATTTGTCCAATATGTAAGCTACGCAATATGTGTCAGAAGCCTACATTTTGGACAAGTTCAATATTTGAATGCTTCAGCATGACATACCATAACACAGAGTTATTAGAAATGTGTTCTAGGTGATGTGGTGAACATCATTACATGACAAAAAAAACCCTGCTTTTTGAAACCAGTTCACTGAAACTTATGAACCTGTTCGCAGAAATGAAGCTTCCAAACACTATTAGCTCAGAAATTTAAAAGAGGGTCTTACTGGATCGATTCTCCTTGATGGAATCAAATCCAAGCCCTACTGTCATTGCTAGTCCTGAGGGGCTATTCACACAGAATGCATTTTTGCCTTGACTTTTTGAGCTGACCTCGCCCATGGAACAGAGCTTTCTTTAACCAGATGGTTAAGAAAGAGAAGGTTACATGAATTATGTTGTGGTTACACAACTTAACACAAGTTAAATTATATATATATATATATATATATATATAAAAAAGAAATATTGAATCATGCAAACGTTCTGAGAAAAAAAAAATATTTAAAAAGTGTATTTAAAAATTAATATTACCAAGCTATCTAATGTTAAAGAATGAAATGAAATAAAATTCTATTTAAGTGTTGATTTAATTAAACAGGCCAGTAGGACAGTAAAGGGAACTTTCTGCTGACTGAAAACACCAGAACAAAATGTCCAGGGTCCCAAAGCAATAAACTTTGATGTATGTAATGTAGGATGCCTAAGACAGTGATACAGGGAGACAGGAAGGACAGCTGTGCCTTGGTGGAAGAGTGGGGTAAGATCTTAAAGCAAGAGCCGACTAATCTGGTGAAGTCAATGAGGATAAAATGCACTGTAGTCTAGTGGTCACACTAGACACCGACTGCTACGTTTTTTATTGACCCCCTGAGAAATGTAGATCTTCTTAAAAGTAAATTTTACTGCACAACTATAGTTAAACAAACACACACACATACAGTTGTGCTCATAAGTTTACATAACCCTTGCAGAACATGCAAAATGTAAATATTTTATTATTTGGTTTTTCAGCATTGGTTTTTCAGTATATTTGAACCCTTTTCAAAAGTGAATGTAAGATTTTGAGATCCATCTTTTCACACTGAGGGCAATTGAGGGACTCATACACAACTATTAGGTGAAAACATTTATGTCACCTGATGCTTAAGAAAGCAACACAATGCATTAAGAGCCGGGAGGTATAAACGTTTTGAATTGAATGATAAGTGTAAATTATACTTGTATTGTCTTCTGGGAAACAAGTATTTATGCAGCTTCTGAAGTGCAGTACTAAATAAAAAAAAAAAAAACAATATGATCTTTAAACAAAATGAAAGAAAAATGTACACATCATCATCCTGTTCAAAAGATTTCATGATCCCTTTAATCCCAGTTGTGCTGAAAAATTCACATACCCCTTGCAGAATATGCAAATGTGTTAATAATTTTATCAAAATAAAAGGGATCATGAAATCTGCATGTTATTTTTTACTTAGTACTGTA
Source organism: Cirrhinus mrigala (assembly GCA_036247105.1). Lineage (NCBI taxonomy): Eukaryota > Metazoa > Chordata > Actinopteri > Cypriniformes > Cyprinidae > Cirrhinus > Cirrhinus mrigala. The sequence continues at coordinate 37,067,807 of CM070023.1, read as the reverse complement.
TATAGCTTATAGATAGATAGATAGATACATAGAGAGATATCTCCATTTTTAGATTTAAATTATTTTTAATTATTTAAACTATTGCATGATACTGTAATATCTTTCTGTATCGCAATACTTCGCCTGGTATAGTGCTGTAAGATATACTATGGTATTGTGATAACCCTAACATACAGTACGGTGAAAAAGTGTTTGCCCCCTTTTTTGTAATTACATCCATGTTCTAGTTAATAATCTATAGAGTAATCTATAATTACATCCAGATCACTACTCAAAAGTTGACCCCACCAGAGTACCTTGTATCAGGCGGTCACAGTACCTTGTATCAGGCGGAGTCTGAACATCCTCTGGTTGAGGCAGTACCAGAGTGTAGTCCAGTGTGATCATATGAGGCTTGCTATTAACCCACAGTACTGAAGTGGAGATGTCCTGTTTCAGGTCACTCTGAAAAACAACCCCTGATTTTTTTCATATTTCATCATAATTACTGGACTTTGACATAAGCACAAATCAAGAGAACGTCAATTTTAATGGCTGTTCGAACGCATGACCACATGAGTGTCTACACTACTAAAGCAATCTGATCAAATGCATTTACACCCGTCTTTAGCGTTGTCCGCTTGTGATCAGATTGACAAAAAATAATAAGTGTAAACAGGGCCTAAAGGAGTAATCTATTAAACATATTTTTTAAACTGTGGCTGTGATGCAAATTAAACACTACTGGCTATTTTTACAAAAGGGTAACACCCACACAACATGACATGTCTTAACTTCCTGTTTCATTGAAAATTAGGTCAGCACACCTCAGTGGGCCTTTAACTACCTTATAGTAAATATTCTTTCCTTGGGGTGCTTGGCCAGTCTCAAGGATGTAATCATAATTACGGTGGTCAATGATTAGGATCCCTCCAGGTTTCACCATGCTGGCAATGTTTTGTAAGGCAAGCTTCTGATCACTCTGGTCCCCTGTGAGATATGAGAAAGTAGTTAAATTGATAAATTCGTACAAATAACCTATTTTGCTTTGGTATTCTTACCTTTGAAGTCTGGTAAATGAGCAAATGAATTGCCCAGACAGATTACAGCATCAAACCCATCTTCAGGTTTTTTCACATCTTCTGGTAATGTTAGCCAGTTGGCCTCCTCAATTACTGAAATAAAAAGACCAGACCATGAAGAAACATTTAGCTGATTCTCACAAAACAGTAAAATCTCCCCTTACCCCAGTTATCGAAGGCAGGCTCTTTTCTCCTCTCCCATCTCTGTTTAAGAGCATATTTGAGCATTTTGTCACTGGCATCCACACTAACCACCTTGAATCCCTCTTCTACCAACATGATGGAATCCACCCTTATAAAAAAAAAAACAACAACAACAAAAAACATCATATATTGGAGGAATATATTGGTCTTTCTTGGTGGTATTCACCAGAGTAATTGAAAAAAAAAAAAAAAAAAAAAGTTTAAATGGGTTTATTTGCATATGGGGATATTTGCACCAATTTTTGAAAAATGTTAATGTGTATTGATTACAACGCTTTAACATTTTATTCTGAGGAGTAATAAAGAGACAACATTAAAATGTTTTGAGTTTAACAAACAGGTATTCCTTACTTGGGTCACACAACTCCTTGGTGGTCAAAGGTGACCAGACACCTTACGTGTAATATTTTATCAACTAAATAAATGTACTGTATTTTACATCAATTATATTTATTTATTATTTTGAAAATATTTTTGGTTTGAAATAATATTTGGGCAATAATTCTGATCCATTAATGACCATTTAAAATATATATATATTTATTCAAATATGTTTATTGTTTATACTATAATTAATGTAGTATTTAAGGTTAAAATACAGAAAAAAGTTTTTATGAATATCAATACAAAGAGAAAAATTATTGGCATCTGGTGGCTGCAAAAATAATATCCATATGTATTGCCATGGTTTAACCATGACACTGTTATAATGACAATGGAATAAAGCTAAATATATTTGATGGTGGGAATATTTAATCAATTTTAAGGAAACTCACAATCCTTGGCAGTTCTACATTTTACATCAAAATGCATGCAAAAAAAAAAAAAAATGTATGTTTCAATTTAAAACATACATTTAATAAAAGCAGAAAATAGATTGAAGCATGCATTTGTCAAGTCTTTCTCTTCTGTCTCAGACATTGAGCTTTGCAGTGTTTCACTGAAAGAGTACTGATTTTTAATAGAATGTTGCAGTATTTATTATAATTTATCCAAAGACATCTTTTTCTTTTCTTGTTTTCTTTTTTTTTTTTTTTTATGTTCTCTTGTATTCCCCTTGTAACAAATTTTTTTTCTGACGTGTATACTGGTGTAAAGGCTGGAAAATAAAGACGTCCAATGGCCAGATGAGTTTCAGTCCCTCCCCTCCAGCAACTTCTCACTCCACATCTCCACATCACAACTGCAAACTTGCATTCAGGTCTGCCTCCATTTAGTTTGCAAAACAACTTTTTTAAATTCAATCAATTCCAAATGGATGAAGTCCCGACCTATATTTCTTGTACTAGAAGATCTTGGATATACATCGCATTAGAGAAGAAAAGTCGGACACAATTTCCATTTCATGCTGACTTTAAACGTATATTTTATGGTTTAAATTGATATGTGGTTAAATATCTGCTACAGACATCCCTGTGTGGAGAATAAAATGTCTGGGTTGGAGTTTATCTAAATGGAAAGCAGGTCTTGCTGAGTTGAAAATTGTGCATAAAGACACTCCCCCAAATACAGCTACTACACAGCACTGGCCAGCAGAGGCAGATATTATTAGACTAAGTTAGTGTGTCCATGTTTCATTGGCAGGGAGCAGATGTTTAAGTGGGTCATACATTGTACAAAAATCTGAACTGTCTGTCACTACCTCACCACCAATAAATCCAAGTTTTTATCTATTTATTTATTTATTTTATTATGTATGACTTATCTATTTATGCTATACAAACAATTTTTTTTTTTTTTAAATGCTGATGTTACACAGATTTTTGGCAGTCAAATATAAATGCCAGTATCTATCTATCTTTCTATCTATCCGTCTATCTACACACACACACCTGCCAGACACAAAAAACACAAGCAGATATAACTCTTGCTGCAACACAGCCTTTGTGCAATTCAGCCACAATGCCCAACCACATGACTCAGATTTCTGAAGGGTGGCGTTAGGTAAACCACAAAGCAAGCAGTCTGGGCTAAACTCCATAAGGCTACATTATTTGTCCAGCCATAAAAATCTTTGAATCTTAGAAGTTATTACTATAATTATTATTTAATTTAGATCATACCCTGTTCCGCAGGCTACATCCAGCACTTTCTGAACCCCATGTTTTCTTAACAGGGACAGCACCCAGCTCTTGTACTCCTCTGTCCTGCTCCGAGTGTCTCCGATGTACAGCTGCCACACTTTCGCTGCTTTACCGTCGGCATACTGATCAGGAAGACCAACTGCACCTACACCGAGAGAGCGTGTACGGTAAACACTGTCCACCATATTGAATTACAACGCCACGTGAACTGTTCGTCTTCCGGACCTAAATTAATCTCCTGTCTTCTCTTATTTGAGTTTCTTATTCATACTTACAACGTCAATGTTGACATTTATATCGCGTCCGTGTTGAAACAGAAACTTTTGACCAATCGGACGCGTGAACACTCTCACGCCTACATTTCCATTGGCCGAGACTTGTGATGACGTGTCAAGGCTGGAAGATACACATCAGACCAGTGTTTCGTCAGATTTTTTAAAAGGTTAAAGATTAAATGTCAGGAAAAGTGTGATTGATATGATAATGTTGGAAATAGTGGACATATATCGAATAGTGGTCATTAAGACCGAAAAGACTTGATACTTTGCTTCTGAAGTTGAAAGTAAAGTAAAACCTGTCGTTGAGTTGTTGGCAAATGTATTTATTTATTTTTTTATTTTGTTATTTTTTTTTGTCAGTGAATAAATAAATAAATAAATATCTCGAACACTATAAAGCACTTATACGAATAACATAGATTTGTACTCGAGGCTTATTCGCTAGGATACAAGTTTTTAAATTGCTTATAAAATTTATTAAGCTGCTGTTATATTTCTTGTAATTGTTAAACTCCAGTGATAAAAATGTATTTATTTTCCTAGTGCCTTATGCCTAAAATGCAGCATAGACAAAGTCTGCACTCAGCACAAAAAGTGTTGCCATTGACTTGCATTCTTGAACAGATAATCTCTTTCCACCCCCTCACCTCTCTTGTACTCAGTGACCAGTGTGAACACTGATTCAATAGAAAATAGTCGTGAAGACCTTTATTTATATAGCGTTTTATACAATAAAGATAGTTTAAAAGAATCTTTACAGATATACACACAAAAATAAAGAAAAAAGTGCTTCGGCGATGCAAACAAAATTAAATTCTGCTGTAAAGCAGCTCTAAAAAGATAATAGTAAACAGTCATTATTCAGCTGAAATCAGTTCATTGTTGATTCAGTTCAGTCCGATAAATGTATGAAGTCCACCAGTTATAGAATGACTTAAATTCATCTATAAGGGAGCTCTAAGAAAACAGTGATATCATCTTCCAGCTTTCCGCTGGATGTTGGATGTTAATTCACTGGCCACCCTATCATATGTAGTACTCCATCAAGCACAACAGCACTGGATAAAAGATAACAGTTAGATAACAGAATAAAATGTGAACCTTTCTCAACAGTGGTTTTGTGCTGTATGATTTATGTTAACTTTTCATGGAATCAGCTAATCTAGATTAAGTGAATGTAGGCAAGCAGAAAAGTGTTATATCTTTTTACATCACATACAAATTTTTAATTCTACAGAATTTAAATTGCTTAGACAAACCAAGTAGTTTATATAACAAATGACAAGTGCTATGTTTTGCAAACTCCGCTTACAATCTAATACATATATTTAGGGGCCCTTGTTAGGTACACAGTATTAAATTTACAATACTAAACATGTTATTTCTAAATAGATAAACAATAAGAATGATAAGATAAACAATAAGATAAACAATAAATTGTTCATACCATGTTATTTAATGTAACATGGTATGAACAATTTAGAAGACATTGGAAAATACAATTCAGTTAACATTTTCTTTGTTCTCGACAGTGAACCACCATCATAATGTGCAAGACATTGTTAGTTTTCTGTTAATAAATTATTATAAATTAAAATGTCAGGAAGAGTGTGATTGATATGATAATGTTGGAAATGGTGGACATATGTCGAATCGTGGGTATTAAGACCTTAAAGATTTGATACTTTGCTTCTGAAGTTCAAAGTGAAGTAAAACCTGTCATTGAGTTGTTGGCAAATGTTTTTTTTTTTTATTACCTTAGACAAGGTAAAACAGTGTAAACATTAGTTCGACCTTTGACCTTTTGCACTAAGACAATGAGGTTAAAGAGCAGCTTAAGTCAAATATTTGTGTTGCTCTACTGCTCTAGAAAGTGAGGACTGATAAATGTTATCTGTACAGCTGCACTACATATTACATGTATCAACAGAAAAACAAGACTATATATATATATATATATATATATATATATATAAGTTTTTTTTTTTTTTTTTCCATTGATACATGTAGCATGTATTGCAGTTGTACAGATAACGTCTTCTAATGTTTTCCTTTTTTTTTTTAAATTGTTTCTTAACCTATTATATTCATGCTCTAGTTATACATTTTAGCTACCTTGTCTTGCATAAATTTATAAATTTAACTCCAAACGCACCTGGGAAGCTGCTACTTCAGAGTTGGGCATTCGCTATTGTTACAATCACTAGCTGGAGTGTTCCGCTAGACGGCACTCCATTCCTTACTATTACTGCTCACCCATTTCCCTCTGCCTAGGAACTCGTTTTTGGCTATCACCTGATTCATATCAGGAGGACTATAAATGTTGCACACTCACACTGAAATACTATAAACACGATTAAAACGTGGTAAAAAAAAAAATAAAAAATAAATAAATAAATAAAAATCTACAAACATGGCGGATGTGCGCGACCGGCTTTATTTTTTATTTTGTATTTTTATTGCAAATTCAAATATTATAATAGTAAATATTGTTGACCAAAAAGACTTGGAGAATGGGCAATGACAAAACAAATGTAGAATAGATTCTTCATCAGTATTACAAAATGAACACAATGAAGATATATTTTCAGAGAACCTGCTCAAGAATAAACTACAAGGGTAGTATCTATGAACAATTTTGAAATGGAGTTCTTTAATTTTACTTGGAATAAAAAGTCTGTGAGGACAGGTCCATAAGTTTTTCAAATCAGAGTCCAGATAACACATTCTTCCATTTAGATTGTGCTTTAGAGAGGCATCCTGGAGTTGAAGAAAGAGCATTTCTGATAAAAACGTTGTTGCATTTTTATCTAATACATGAACTCCATTGAATGCAAGTGTAGGAAAATGGTTGTTTACACAGCCATAACATAGTTTTCAGACTGACAGGTATACTTTATCAGCTTATCACCTTATTAAAATCTCTTAGTGAGATTGTTACACCTTTTAAAGACACAAAATCAGTAAAGGAAAGAAGGACCATATGAGCATTGAATAAACCAGAAACAAACAAACAAAAAAAAAAATAAAAAAAAAATATATATATATATATATATATATATATATATATATATATATATATTTTGATTTACCAATTCAATAAAAAAAAAAAAAAAAGCGATTTGTTACCACACAATATATATTCATTGTTCCAAATAATACACGTGTGCAGGAAGAAGTTGTGTTTAAAAGCAATCTTCCAGGATTTTCGGGCTTGTTTATGAAAATTTGAGAGTTTGATAGGTAACTTACTACACTTAAAGTTACAGAACAATATAAATTTAAGGCCACCACAACATTTGAAGATTAGGTTAGAAATCCAAAACCAGAGTAACGCATTATTTAGATAAACAATACTTAGTCCAGTTAATTTTGAAAGTCTGGTTAATGGCTTCAAAATCTAACATGCTAAGACTACCATCCTTATAATTTCTTATCATAACTTTCCTTTGAACACATTCTGTCTTATTTTTCCAAATAATAGCAGAGAGTTAATAGATTTAATAGTTTTTGGATCAACATAAAGGGAAAAAGCAGGATAAACTAGGCGTGATATGCCCTCAGCCTTAGTCAACAGGACTCTCCCATAAATAACATTTTTAATACTATCTTTAATACTATAATGCCAAGCCAGCAGAGGGAGCCATCTCCCGAATACTGACTGCGCGCTCCCTCTGCTGCTTCTACTGCTACTTCCTGTTTGGCAGTATTTAAGGACTCACCATGTGCTCACACGTCGCGAAGTATTGCCAGTTTACCTGCCTTACCGAGCGTTTTCTGATTATCCTGATTTGCTTACACGTGTATGATTCTGCTTTGTTTTCTGACTACCGTTTTCTTGGATTTCCCTATTGGATTGTTTGCCTGTGTGGACTGCTATTACGGTTTGACATTATTGCCTGGTTTCTCACTACGTTTAACGGATTACCCCTGGACTGTTGAAAGATTGGACTGCTTTCTGGTTACCGACCCGCTGCCTGGTTACACGTGTATGTTCTCTGTTGTTTGCAATAAACTTCCGCAAATGGATTCTAACGCCGCCTCAGCGTCATCGTTACAGAATACTTCGCCTACCTTGAATCCGGCGGAGGTCTCCAACTTGCAAGCAGCATTCGCTTACCAAAGCGAATTATTAAAGAGTTATCAGGAGTAACTCGCGAAGCTACAATCAGTCAACGAACACCTGACGCACTACGTACGATCTCTGCCTCCTCCCATGCCTTCAACGGTAAGCTTCGCTCTCCCTAATAAGTTTGACGGTACGGCTGAGCAATGCAAAGGTTTTGTTCGTCAAGTAAAGCTGTATTTTGAATACCAACAAGACCGTTTTGAATCAGAGGAGAAGAGATGCGCGTTTCTGATGACTCTGCTCACAGGAAGAGCTTTAGATTGGGCCTCAGCTGTATGGGACGCCGACCCTCAACTCAAGAAATCTGTTGAGTATTTTCTGCTACAGATTCAAGAAATGTTCGAATATCCCGCAGGGGGCAGGGATATTTCGACGCAACTCATTCACGCTAAGCAGGGTAACCGTACAGCAGCGGAGTATGCGATCGAGTTTCGTACTCTGGCAGCCCAGAGTGGATGGAATGATGTTTCTCTTAAAGCTATCTTCTACAACAGTTTAAACATCGATCTGCAAACCGAGCTTGCCTGCCGGCGAGAGAATTCATCATTTTCTGAACTCATCAACCTCACTATCAAGATCGACAATCTCATGAGGCAGATACCCAAACAACGCTCAAGCAAGAGCAACCGGCACATGTCATCAATCGGTGATCCAGCAACGGAACAAACACCGTCCGAACCCATGCAACTCAACGCCTCACGATTGACTGAAGAGGAACGGGTTAGACGTCGTCTAAACCATCTGTGTTTTTACAGCGGTGGACCAGGCCACCGTAGCAACGGATGTTCACTCAAGTCCAAGAATTCATCAGGGGTAAATATCAAAAATCTCTCGTTGCTGCAGTATAAATCTCTGACATTGCCGGTTACCATAAGAACTGATACTCTCTTTCTTGATCTTACGGCGATGATTGACTCTGGGGCCGCACTGAATCTTATTAACCAAGACATCGTCAAGAAATATAACATCCCCACTCAACCATGCATACCACCCATCCAAATCAAAGCCATCAATGACACCCTCATCGACCACGGCATCCACCATCAAACCAAAACCGTAACACTACAGATTGGCTTACTTCATCAAGAGAGTATCACCTTGTATGTGGTCGATTCACCCAAGTACGAAGTCATCCTCGGATTCCCCTGGCTCTCCATCCATGATCCTGACATCTCCTGGTTCCAGGGGGAACTGACTCATTGGTCACGATTCTGCATGGAAAACTGTCTTCTCGCTCAACCACAACCATGTCTCACCACAAGCATCGAGAGTCCCGACACCCAGGTAAAGATCACCATTCCAAGTCACTATCAAGATTTATCTGAGGTGTTCAGCAAGACAAAAGCCACACAGCTTCCTCCACACCGTCCCTGGGACTGTGCAATTGAATTACTGCCCAACGCCATGCCACCCAAGAGTAAAGTTTACCCGTTGTCACGGATGGAGGACCAAGCTATGGAGGATTACATTGAGGAGGCACTTGAATCAGGTTTCATCCGTGTGTCAACATCCCCTGCAGCAGCAGGGTTTTTCTTCGTAAGCAAGAAGGATGGTGGGTTAAGGCCATGTATTGATTATCGAGGACTTAACAACGTCACGGTAAAGTTCCGTTACCCTCTGCCTCTAGTTCCCCCGGCTCTAGAACAACTACGGGAGGCCACCATTTACACCAAACTTGACTTACGAAGCGCATACAACCTCATCAGGATCAAGGAGGGGGACGAGTGGAAGACTGCATTTCTCACCACCAGGGGGCACTACGAATACCAGGTGATGCCGTATGGGTTAGCCAACGCCCCAGCTGTCTTCCAGTCCCTTATAAACGAGATACTTAAGGACTTCATGAACAAATTTGTAATCGCCTACATTGACATTTTGATCTTTTCCAAGTCAGAAGCAGAACACATCACCCATGTACGTGCAGTACTATCTCGCCTGCTGGTGAGGAAGATTTTATTAACTAAAATATAGAGGAATTGTGTCCAAATTAATCTACCATTATAATCCTACTTATGTGTTGCTGGGCCTAGCACATTCTATGTTGATGTAAGAGGCCATAAGTATGGAAAAATAGACAAGCCCATATGATTAATATTTGGGCCCCACCAGCAGAGCCATATCTCTTGTTATTTTAGGGGCCACTAAGAGGCTGTTAAGGAAAACCATCTGTTTCCCATGGAAGTGTTTACCTTAGGGGGCAACCCCCCCATGATTTAGGGTGACATGCTTTCGTGCGAAGACCACTATAAAACGGTCCTCAACCGAGTAAAGATTAGTTCTCTATAGACAACTCGGCTTGATTGTCCTCGGCTTGATTGTCCTCGGCAATAAAGTCTATCTTTTGGCATCCAAACCCAAAACCAAGAGTGATTCTTAGACGGGAAAAAAGGGGAAACCACAACAAAATTGGCGTCACGAACAGGATTCGAAAGGACAGCGAGGTGGACCACGGCAGGCGGACTCTGGATGAGCAACACAACAACTTGGCCAAAGGTAAGCAGTTTTGCTTATATAGTTAGGTTGTGTTGTTTTCCAGAGTTTGCTTGTGGTGAGACACTTTACATCCTTCTAAATTTATCGAACTGTAATAATTGGAGGAAAGTGGGTTTTGATTCCAAAAGCACTAAATGCATGCATTGATCTGTATTTTCTGTTGGGCTGGACTTGAGGAGAACAGTGAATTCAGATTTTTTATATTTAAGTAGAATTAGATTAAAAGAGAAGCGCTGGTAGAGTCCTAGGCAAAAGTCCTACAGGGTTAGGCACTACAAGGGTTGCCTTTCTTTGATATAAGGTTATCGAGAAGACAGAGAGCAAACTTGTAGGTTATTTATTGCGCAAGGGTTGCCTTTCCTTGATTTAAGATTAATCAAGAGAAGACAGAGAGCAAACTTGTAAGGGCAGCGTTGCCTTTCCTTGGTATCAGGAAGACAGAGTGCAAGCTTGTCAGGTTATTTATTTATTTATTGTGCAAGTGAAATAGTGAATACAGTGGTTGGTGTATTTAAACGGCACCAGAGAGAGCAGAGTGGGAGTTGTGCGAAGTGTAGGGGAATGATTGGTGTGTGATAAACTCTGAATCTTGTGAGCGGCGGCTGCTGACTCTCCTGTGTTTCACACGGAGAGAACGTAGTTGTTGCCTCGCTTGAGAAGAGTACATCGGCCCAAAATAAGGGACACAGTGTGAATGTATGAGCGCTGGAATTAAAAGGACATGGATAAATGAGTGCAGAGCTCTAAATAATAAAGTGACTTATATGAATTTTGTTATAAATAGGTATTAGATATGGACTTTGAGGATTATTGTAGCAAGAGACCAATAAAAATAGGATATACATTTATTATTTAATGATTTATCATGATAGATGAATAAGATTGCACGTGCTTAAAAATGTATATATTATGTCTGAAGACGTCTAAAATTTGTATCTTGTTATCCCTGGGAGACAGTATGGAAGTTAATCCATTACAGAGTTTCAAAGATTTGGGTTTGAATTAACTAAAAGGTAACTTGTGGAGAGTGAATGTTGAATGAGAGCAAGATTGGGTGACCAAATTAATAGAAATTTTGATACATAAGCCATAGACATTTCTCAATAAAAATGTAACTTTGGTGATTAAATATATGTAGGTTGGGAAATTCATTCACCGTTACCAGATTATTCTGAACATCTATATGAATTTAAAAGAAAATTATGATGGTTTTTACCGTAGGCATGTCATGCTGTTGTAGAAAATATTATTTTGTTTAATTGTAATATTCCTAGATAATAAAGGTAGATTACTGCTGTTTTCTGCATTTCCTGCAAAGAAAAACCTGCTTTCTATTTTCCTGCAATGAAGAACTTGCTTTACTAAAATAGAATAAGGGAACTGCTGCTTTAACCAGATGAATGTTTTATATGGTAGGACCATTGAAAGATTTGGCTGGAAAGTGAAATTTATATCAAGAGCTAATTGCTCAGACACAAGTTTGACTAAGGCCAATTTGATTAATGCGGTCTCTGAGTGTTAGAGTTTCAGATGGCTTCGACAACAGTGCCTGGAAAAAAGGAAGCAATGTGCTGGAATCTGTCTACCAGTGTGTGGTGAAGAGGCAAAGACAAAGCTGCAGAGAGAAGAAGAGGGAGAAGCAGATGGACTTTCCACCCCCCTCCAGAAAGAGGAGTGCATACTTGTGCATGGAGAAAGGCTGACTCAAAACAGGAAAAGGTGAATCTTTCACTTGAGACTTTTCCTGGGGATGAAGAGAACATCCTGAAATGCAAAACTGTGGCAGTAATGCCAGACTGAGAGGAGGCAGAGAAACAACAAAGACCATACATCACATCAGGCCACCACAGACTGACGACCCAGTACAACAGACAAACAGCTTCAACAGACTAATGGTCTACACAGAAGAACTTTCATCACTTCCCATTGAGTACACAGGTGCTGTATATCTAATGATCACTATAGAGACTGCTTCAAATTTGTTTATTATATTAGAGTAATTAGTATTGGTTATTCACTGGTCTCACAGCAGTTCTTTGAATTCTATGTTTTAACTAACATTCTCGATCTGCTTTTCAACAGTTACCAGTCCAGCCTTAGGTCTTAAAGAAAAGGAATTTTGACAGACAGAAGATGACTTGCATGACTTACTGATCACACAAAAATGGAGCTGGATTTGGCATAGTGCCTAGAAACCTTGGTGGGAGACAGAGGCCTGCATGGTGAAACAGTGTGGACCCTCAGAAATGAGAAACATATGGGCCTGTCAAGGGTCTCGTTCTATACCAAAACAAGTCTGGGGGCCTCTCTCTTCCACTCTAGGGAGAAATTTATTATATACATAAGGTATAGAACACGCCTTAAAAAGCTGTATAAAAGGGGCAACGCAAAGAACTTAGTTAGATTTGCTCTGCAAATAACGTCTATCATCTGAAATCAAGACCAAAGGCTCTGAGTGTGGTTCTTCAGCAGAACGGGCAGGAACCACCGCTATTTAATTAAACTAGGGTGATGTGCAACTGAATTGTCAACAAGAATGCTGAGTTCTTATGAAAAAGACTCTAACAGACAAAAATAGGGCTGATAAAACAAAAATATTGGTCACTCCATTTTGTTTAATGGTCATTTTCTAGGACTAGATTAAATAAGAATAATATGTCTGCAAAGTTCCAAAATTATGAAATCACAAATGTTGTCATCACTGGGGGTAACAAGATAGAAATTATTTTGGCCATGGATCCTAGATCATGTGGAGATCTCCAATCCTCTTTTTAGATAGCATGACTAAAATTCAAAGTAGACAAACATGTGACATTTGAGAAATTACAATCGGCTTTCTCAATTGCACAGTACCTGAGCTAATTATTCCAAACAAAATAATTTATTAAATTTTGTTGAAAAAAGAAGTTGCACAAAAGTAAAAATTGATTTTAGCCTAAGAGTGGGTTGTGAAAAAGTGTGAATGATGGTGAATGATGGTGTGCAATGGTGTGACATGGAGTGAAAGAAGATGTCTGACGAGACACTGAGGCAAATCAATTAATTTGCCAAAACAGCTGTATGCAAAAATTGAAATGTGGGCCCACAGGGCAGATTATGCCCTTAAAATGACCCTGGATGAATTGGTTAAGTTTCCTGGTCAGCACCAAGTTATTGTTGTGGCGAAAAGAAAAACAGTGCCACACTTGCGCAGCGTATTATGTGGGAAGGCAAAGCAAGGACGCTTGCTCTGTCCACCCCACAGCTAACTTTCTTTTCCAGCATCCCAGGATGGAGCTGATTCTGTGTCAAAAGGATAAATATTGTCTTTCTGATTGTCAACATTAATGAAGTGGGTTGAGTGTTTTCCAGCTTAAAAAGCCTATGCACTTAGCAAAATAGACCAAAAAATTTTATCCAGTGATAGAGGGACTAAATTTATAAAACAAAAAGAAAACTTAATTAGTAAATTGTTGAGAATAACACTGAAATTAATCAAAAATAGTAAGGATAAAAACAATTTAATAAGGCCAAATTCTTAATTATAGAAACTGGGTATTAACCCTGCTCTTTATGTTAATACAATGGATTGCAAACAGATGTATGAGAAGCCAAAAAGAGGCCAGGACAGCCCTCAACCCACTTGACATTTCTACAGGTCTCACCGAAAAGGACGACTGGCCAGATGAAAAAAAAAAAATGAACATGCCTGATATCACTAACCAAAACTCTGAAAGATTCCATTTACAGGAAACAGCAGTTCTATCAAGGCCAGGGAAGGTTTGCCCCACCAGTGTATGCAGTTATGATCTCAAGGGGAAAATCACATTGATCAGCAAAACGGGACCACATCTCTCCCTAAAACACGCCAACTAGCTCCAACAACCCTACACAGCATGGAGTGAGGGATTAAGGGCGTGCTAGTAACGACCCTCCCTTGCCAACGAGGGAAAGACCATTGCAACGACTCGCAAAGAGTCACCCTGGTGAAGATGGACAAAAGGATGTTGAAAGAGAAGGAAACGTGGAGCAGACAAGAAGGGAGAACACGAGAAAGAAAGACAGAATTAGAGAATGAAGACATGTAAAACTGTGTCATGAAAGAACTTTTAATATTAGAAGGAGTAGGGAGGCAGGATACTTTACTTCTCCCTTGAAGTAAAATGTATATGTGGGGGAAAGATGCTCATGGTTTTGACTGTTGTGCGAAAGGGGGAAGTGACAAGGAAAGTTAAGCAACAAGAGTCTTGGTCACCACACTTGAATGCAAAGTTAGAGGATTTTTGGTCCACATGGGAGATTTAAGATAGATATAGGGTCAGAAAGGGAATAATAGCTTAATCTTGACTACAACTGAACCGGGATTGTAGGAAAAACATAGGAATGTTGATGAGAATTATGACATGTAGGAAGATGATACCAAACTAAATGTTTTATGGGAAACAGCACAAACAATTAATGATAATTGGGCAACTTTCACAACCGTTAAACTAAAAAGACTGCCTATTCTGTTCTAAAACACAGATGAGCCAAGTGATAGTAGTCCCTAATCCATTCAGTTATGAACACTGTACTGAATTCAACAGAAACTTTTGTCATTTAGGAAAAGACTGAAGACCTTTTTGTCCAGCTGAGTGCCTAGGCTCCCTAAGCAATGCTAAACAAAAACCATTCTTACAAGCATATACCTCGACTGAGAGCTAAATGTAGAAGCTTAGATATAACTGAAGATTTGAAAATACAAGTTGATCAAGCAGAGATTCCACTATGGTACACCATAGACTACAGTAAAGAATATGAGTGCTTTGTTAACCCCACAGGTGTTGTAAATGTGGGACAATTCAAAGGGAAATGCAGTGTCATTTGGAATACAGATACAGCAATATTTCGAAGTGTTGATGATTCTAGAGATTTTCCACCCCTTCGGGCATCAGGAATAAGCAGAGGCGAACCAATTTGGCCAGCTAAAACCTGTAAAAATCAAACTATATCATTACCTAATGCAGACCTATATAAGGACCAAAGTATAGCATTAGCTGATTTCTTTTGGATGTGCGGAAAAAGGAAACTTTTGTCTGCCCTACCATTAGGATGGAGAGGTAAATGCACGAGAGTACGATTAGTGCAAGAACTCCATATAATAGAATGGGATACGAAATCCTCATTGGGGAGAAACGAAACAATTAATCACAAAGTTAAGAGAAATTATATTAGAAATTATATGCCAGATCCTAAAGTATATATAGATTCAATAGGTTAACCCAGAGGTGTACCGGATCAGTTCAAAGCACAAGATAGAGTCAGGTTTTGGATCAGGTTTCAGATTTTGAATCAATATTCATTTGGATTTCACAAAATAAAAATACAGAATGGATAAACTACATATACTACAATCAACAAAGGTTTATTAATTCTACCAACGAAGCATTAATTTCTTTAGGAGAACAATTAGATGCAACCAGTAAAATGACATGGCAAAATAGATTAGCCCTAATTTGATGTTGGCAGACAAAGGAGGGGTGTGCGTCTTATTCAGAGACCTATGTTATAAATATATCCCTAACAAATACAGCACCAGAAGGAGCATTTACAAAAGCCATGACCAAACTTAAGGAATTACAAGTAGAAATGGCAACTAACGCTAGAAGAGATGAAAAAACATGGGATTGGTTTGATTTAAAATTAGGAATATGGGGAGCATGGCTAGCAAAATTAGGAATACTCTTAGGAGTGACAATTGACATAGGAGGATTACTATTTTGTTGTGTACTACCATTATTAAAATCCCTAGTTATCAAGGCCACACTTAAACAAATTGACATGTTAAAGTATCGCAATGATGAAAAAGGAATCTGATTAAACATGAATATTATGGGGACCTACTTTACAGAACAGCATTGAATTCCAACGGGTAAATCAGATGTCGAGTTCCTCCGATGAAAATTAAGACAAATGTATCTGTAACCTAAATCTTTGTTATGTATGTTTTATTTTGTTTCATATTGTATATATTTTGTTTTGGTTTCTCTTTTGGTTTAGTATTATTCTTATGTACTCTTATTTCCATTGTTCTTTATGTATTTTACGTAATTGTGACAACCACAGGCAAGGCCAAACCAAGTGCACGAACAGACTTTAAACATTTTTATAACCCTCTTTGTATTCAGTTAGGAAAAGTATGTTAAGGTGTCAGGGTCTTTTACTCCCTTCTAGCCAAAAGATAAGAGGGGAGATGTTTGGCCCTAACATCTTCCGGAATGCCGTGGCATGATTTAGTTAATTGATAATGAAACATAGTGACTTTATTTTTGTCACTGAGTAGTAATTACTAAGAGGCTGGATCTTGACGCAGCACTCCGGAGAAGGTGAGACATAAACGTCTCAAAGGGGGAATATGAGGAAGATTTTATTAACTAAAATATAGAGGAATTGTGTCCAAATTAATCTACCATTATAATCCTACTTATGTGTTGCTGGGCCTAGCACATTCTATGTTGATGTAAGAGGCCATAAGTATGGAA
The DNA here is from genome assembly GCA_036247105.1 of Cirrhinus mrigala. Taxonomy (NCBI): domain Eukaryota; kingdom Metazoa; phylum Chordata; class Actinopteri; order Cypriniformes; family Cyprinidae; genus Cirrhinus; species Cirrhinus mrigala. Next base: position 37,051,058 of record CM070023.1, on the reverse strand, counting down.
AAATAGACAAGCCCATATGATTAATATTTGGGCCCCACCAGCAGAGCCATATCTCTTGTTATTTTAGGGGCCACTAAGAGGCTGTTAAGGAAAACCATCTGTTTCCCATGGAAGTGTTTACCTTAGGGGGCAACCCCCCCCCATGATTTAGGGTGACATGCTTTCGTGCGAGGACCACTATAAAACGGTCCTCAACCGAGTAAAGATTAGTTCTCTATAGACAACTCGGCTTGATTGTCCTCGGCTTGATTGTCCTCGGCAATAAAGTCTATCTTTTGGCATCCAAACCCAAAACCAAGAGTGATTCTTAGACGGGAAAAAAGGGGAAACCACAACACTGGACCACCAACTGTATGTCAAGGCAGAAAAGTGTGAGTTTCACGTCCACCAGACATCCTTCCTCGGATATCAAGTCAGCCACCAGGGGGTCAAGATGGATTCAAGCAAAATCCAGGCAGTCACGGAGTGGCCTCAGCCGTCAACTATCAAGGAGTTACAAAGATTCCTGGGCTTTGCCAACTTTTATCGCAGATTCATCCGTAACTATAGTACCATTGCTGCTCCATTAACATCACTGCTAAAGAACAAACCCAAGAAGCTCTGTTGGACCGAAGGCGCAGATCGAGCATTCTCAACGCTCAAGGCAAGCTTCACTTCCGCCCCTATCTTGAAACACCCCGATCCCGAATTGCCGTTTGTAGTGGAGGTGGATGCATCGGACTGCGGTATCGGAGCCATCCTGTCTCAACGTCACGGTCAGCCAGGCAAACTTCACCCCTGTGCCTTCTATTCCAGAAAACTCACCAGTGCGGAACGGAATTATGACGTGGGTAACAAAGAGTTATTATCCATGAAAGCAGCTATTGAGGAGTGGCGGCACTGGCTTGAGGGCGCCTAACACCCGTTTCAAGTTATCACCGACCACAAGAATCTTGAGTATATCAAGGGTGCTAAGAGGCTGAATCCACGCCAGGCTCGTTGGGCCCTCTTCTTCACTCGTTTCAACTTTACAGTCACTTATCGACCTGGAAGCAAGAATAGTAAGGCAGACGCTCTCTCCCGGCAACATGATCCTCACTTGGACCTTCTCCCACCAGAACCCATTCTTCCACCCACTGTCATTCTGGCTCCCATCTCATGGGACATCATGGAGGAGATTCAGCGAAGGCACGAGCAGGACCCTCCACCGCCACAATGTCCACCCAATAAGCACTATGTACCTCAAGACATGCGTCAACAAGTTCTCCAGTGGGTCCACACATCTCTCAGTGCAGGACACCCAGGTATATCACGCACACTACATCTGGTGAAAAACGCATTCTGGTGGCCTTCAATGACCGCTGACACCTCTACCTTCGTCAAGTCTTGTCAGATCTGTGCACAGTCTAAGACCCCCAAGGAACTACCTTCAGGACTACTGCAACCATTACCCATTCCTCAACGACCCTGGTCCCATCTTTCCATAGATTTCATCACGGATCTGCCACCCTCCCAAGGATTCACAACCATTCTGGTAATCATTGACCGTTTCTCCAAATCCTGCCGTCTCATTCCACTAAAAGGTTTACCCACAGCCATGGAAACAGCCCTAGCCCTCTTCAACCATGTCTTCCGTGTGTATGGTCTACCTGAGGATATCGTAAGTGACAGAGGAACTCAGTTCACTTCACAAGTCTGGAAGGCCTTCTGCAAGCAACTCGACATCAATGTCAGCCTCACCTCAGGTTACCATCCACAAAGTAATGGGCAGGTAGAGAGATTAAATCAGGAGATCGGTCGATACCTGCGTTCATACTGCAGTAGAGAACAGCACAGATGGTCAGAGTTCCTTCCCTGGGCCGAATATGCCCAAAACTCACTCACCCACTCTTCTACAGGCCTCACCCCCTTTCAGTGTGTCCTGGGGTTTCAGCCCCCTATGTTCCCGTGGTCAGGTGAACCCTCTTCGGTACCGGCTGTCAATGATTGGATTAAGCGTAGTGAGAGGGTGTGGGACAGTACTCATGTGCGTCTTCAGCGGGCTGTAAGGAATCAGGAGATCCAGGCCAACAGACGCCGCCTTCCACACCCTTCCTACCAACCTGGACAGCGGGTCTGGCTCTCTACAAGGGACATCAAGCTGCGGCTGCCCAGCAGGAAGCTCAGCCCAAGGTATGTAGGCCCATTTAAAATTCTTAAGAGAGTTAATGAAGTTACATACCAGCTTGAGCTTCCTCCTAACTATCGTATCTCTCCCTCCTTCCATGTGTCGCTCCTCAAACCGGTCCACCCGGAGGCTGACCCCGGCCAGATGGCCCCAGAACCGCCGCCACCCTTGGATGTGGACGGCTCGCCTGCATATCAGGTGAAGGAGTTGCTGGACTCTCGACGCAGAGGGGGTCAGCTCCAATATTTGGTGGACTGGGAGGGCTATGGACCTGAGGAGAGGTCATGGGTAGCCGCCAACGACATTCTGGATCCGTCCCTCACGGAGGAGTTCCACCGAGCCAGACCCGATCGTCCAGCACCACGACCACGGGGACGTCCTCGCCGAGCTCCAGGGGCCAGTTGCATAAACTTAGCCTCTATGTTAAGACAGTGTCTTAAGTCCTAGTCTGACCAACTAGCGGTTAACCAAAGAGTAACCAGTCTTATTTTTTGGATTCAACTTAGACTAATCTACATTTTCCTGTAACTAAACTAAAAAAATTATGAACAGTTTTAAAGATAAAATTAGCCGACTAACTTTTTAAGACTAGTCTAAACCTTTTATGCAACCGGCCCCAGGAGTCGCTCCTAGAGGGAGGGGTACTGTAATGCCAAGCCAGCAGAGGGAGCCATCTCCCGAATACTGACTGCGCGCTCCCTCTGCTGCTTCTACTGCTACTTCCTGTTTGGCAGTATTTAAGGACTCACCATGTGCTCACACGTCGCGAAGTATTGCCAGTTTACCTGCCTTACCGAGCGTTTTCTGATTATCCTGATTTGCTTACACGTGTATGATTCTGCTTTGTTTTCTGACTACCGTTTTCTTGGATTTCCCTATTGGATTGTTTGCCTGTGTGGACTGCTATTACGGTTTGACATTATTGCCTGGTTTCTCACTACGTTTAACGGATTACCCCTGGGCTGTTGAAAGATTGGACTGCTTTCTGGTTACCGACCCGCTGCCTGGTTACACGTGTATGTTCTCTGTTGTTTGCAATAAACTTCCGCAAATGGATTCTAACGCCGCCTCAGCGTCATCGTTACACCCCTACACTGTAAAAAAAAATTCGTAAAATTTACGGTAAAAAAACAACAGCTGTGGTTGCCAGAATTTTACCGTAAAAAATATGGTAGCAACATTTTACAGTTTTCACTTAAATTTTTCACAAATTGTGAAGTTTGGCCAACTATGGTATAATTGGTATGCATGTTGTCGGCATGACCCAAGGAATATTTTGAGACCAGTTTTTTTTTACAGTAGGCTAATGCAATCACAAGTGTTACGTCCCCCCCATTTTATGTCTAGGGAGGGAAGGTACGTAACAGAATAAAAGTTGGCGTTGTGTGTGTGTGATAGCACTGCGGATCAGTCAACAACCTTAATAAAGTAATTGACAACAGAGAAAACCCACTCTACGGCTTAAATGAAGAAAAACTTGACATTTTTTATTGTAAAGAGGCAGAAGGGTTTAAAGGCTTCAAGAGGGGGCTCAGGCCAAAACAACAAACATAATACATCTAACTAGTAGACAGAAACTAACTAACCTACCAAAAGAAAATAAATGAAAATACATCAAAATACCCTAACTCCTTAACTAACATAAACAGGAGAAAACAAGTTCCAAAAGAAAAGTGGCACCCCCTCTCTACTTAACCCCGTTCTAAATTAACAAAAACTTAAAGACCTCATCACAAACAGAATACAAACAAAGATGGCTTACAAACAAATACTGGGTTTTCTAGCTGTAAGGACAGATGTACAACCAGGTGAATTAACACAATACCACTCAGCAAAAATATAGTTCACCAAAAGCAACAGATGAATCCTTGGTAAACCAAGGGGAGAGAATCCTCACAACAGGCCTTTACACACGCACAACCACCCTGGTCTGTGTTGCCAATGCTGTTTAAATCTCAACTGCTCTCTCTCATCCTCCAATCCGTGGGCACAGCCAATCATTGGTGTCAGGTGGTGGCCATTTCTTCCTACTTGTGAGTGTAGTGGTGGAACAAAAAGAGAGAGGTAGAGAGAGAAAGAGAGAGAGAACAGGAAAAGAACAAATACGTCCTGGGACGTAACACAAGTTATTAGCATTTTTGGAAATTTCATTATTAATGTTTAATAAATGGTGGATTACTTCTGACCAGTAGGTGGTGCTGTTACCAAATTGATGTGGCGTGGTCAGGGTTTGACAATAGCACATATAAAATTTGGTGTCAATATGTCAAAGTTTTGCAGAGATACAGCCTCAGATGTAGTTTGGCATCTTTCCAGCAAATTCGTTGATGTGCTAAACGAAAACGGTTTCGTATATCGACACGAAATCCAAACTTCGGTGCTTGGCCCCTAATAAGAACACTAACGAATACAATAGGTGCCATCGCACCTTCTGTGCTTGGCCCCTAAATATAGCTGCAAGCAGCAATTACCGGGGTTCGAGCAAATAAGGCCTTTAAGGTTGTGTGGATGTAGTCCAACCCAAAATATATGGTTAACACACTAAAACACATCCATGATGAAGAACACACTCACAAACATGCAAACACAGAAATTAAATGGTTAAACTGTTATATTAATGTTCATTAAGCATTACTACACACACACACACATTGTTGCACATAAGAGACTTGTGTAATAAATGGTAGGTGACAAAATGTTTAGTGCAAGTCTTGTCTTTTTAAGATTTTATATATCATTTTCAGGTTTCACTGTAATCATAATCTTGTATTATTGTCAAATATGATATATCTGTATAAATGAAGTGTTAAACTTTGACTAAATGTGATTTGAAATGTTATAACAGTAATTTAGTCTACACATGAACTGAAATGAATTGAAAAGGAACCTTGAAATGCACTGTTCTAGTCTGTTTAATGACCCATTAGTGGTCTTCTACTGCCTTCTCGTGGTTATAGTTGCAATTTCATGGCGTTTTAAAGAAAGATGCATTGTTTTGAAGCTTTATAACTGTTACACTGCCTTTTTTTGCCTGATGTCCATTAAATGTATGTTTGTTTAGAATGATATGATGATAATTTTACTTAGGTTTGTGAAGTTTTGTTTTCTTTTAGGATTTATAGACTTTTGGGTACAGTAGACTAAATGCAAATGTTCAACATTTTTTTGATAATTGTTTATCTAGAGAGTCCAGGGAATGTTACTAAAGTGGTTTTATGGATTTTGAGTTTAAAACCTAGGACTAGTTTACAAAAGTAGGTTTTTTAAGTAATATCAAATATTTAAAGAACAGTTGGATTAACAGCAATGGTCCTGGAGAAAAAGCTGTTCAGAATGAGGAGATCTATCATATGATATGAAGATCTAGTGTTTGTGTGAATATATTTGCATGTTTTTAGCAATTTGTGGCTATTCACCATACACAGCTTGTGCTTTAGAAGCCTTCTTACCTGTTATAGCGCCACCTATGGTCCGATCTTCATGAAACTTTGCATGCTTCTTAAGAGTCATCTGACACATATTCTCACCAACTTTCGTAAAGTTTTGAGTTTTCGTTTAGGTTTTATAGGCTTTTGGGTATATGTGGCCACACCCCTTTTGTAAATGACCCCGTTATAGCTAACCGAAGGACAAAATTCAACATTTTTTTGATAATTATTGATCTAGAGAGTACAGAGAATATTACTGCCGTGGTTTTATTGAGATTGAGCAAAAAACCTAGGACTAGTTCGCAAAAGTAGGTTTTTAACATATTTGTGAATATTTAATAAACCGTTTGATTGATAGCAATGGTTCTTGAGGCAAAGTTGTTCATCATGAGGAGATCTATCAAATTATATGCATATTGTGTGGATGTGTGAAACACCACGTGATTACAGAGGCAAAAAAACTCGTTAGCGCCAACTAGTGGCCGATTTCTTTCAAAATTCTTACAGACCTTTAGGGCCATGAGTCAAACATGCCCAGTGAGTTTCATTCCGATCAGCCTCCGTTAACCTTGTCTAATAGGTGCTCAAACTTCATTGGCTGATGGCGGCCATGTTTTTTGAGATACGCCAATGTCCTCATAGACCGTCATGGCACATTGGACAAAGACACTGCATACCAATTTTCAGGTCAATCGGACCAACAATTGCATAGTTATAGTCATTTTTATGTTTTTTCCATCTTACAGCGCCACCAAGTGGCCGCAATTTTTTTGATTTGACCAAAGATTAAGCTCTTACACAAGTGTACCGAATTTGGTGACGATATGTCATTCCGTTCATGAGTTATAGCCATTTTAGTAAAAATGGCCCCGCCTTTTTCAAACGTTTTGGTGCCCCTTTGCGACCGTAAGTCAAAATTTCAACTTTTTTTTGATAATTATTGATCGACACTCTCCAGAGAACATTTCTGCACTGGTTTGGTTCCTATCGGGCGAAAAACCTAGGACTAGTTTGCAAAAGTAGGTTTTGAACAAATTTCAAAATGGCGGAAAAATTTGCATACCGTAAATGAAATCGGAGATAGCCATTTTGTTTTAATTGAGCTACGGATTCCAATGATATAAGACACTTGAGTGTTCAACAAACGGTTTAGGAGTTATGAGCAATTTTACAATTTTGTTCGCTGTAGCGCCACCTATAGGCCGATTAGGGTGAGTCTTTGTCAGAATGTCCCCTCAGGGAGCTCTACCTTCTGGCCAAGTTTCAGCTCTCTAGGCCTTACGGTTTGGTATGCACAATCAGTTTTAGCGGAGAAGAAAAATAATCCTGACAATTACAATAGGGTTTCAGCACTGTGTGCTCGAACCCCTAATAATAGGAACAGCAACGGATACAATAGGTGCCATCGCACCTTCGGTGCTTGGCCCCTAATAAAGAGAAATATTTATAAATTCGATTTATAATTCGATTTAAATATCGATTCGTATCGCGCCTATTGTAAAAGAAGAGTTTTAAGCATCTGTAGTGTCGTGGTGCATCCACTGATTTATAATGAATTCATATAGTGTGTTGCATCTCTCACGTGCTAATTGTTCACTTTATCATGCTTTTTCTGTGACGTAATAACACGATTACATTAAGTTAAGTCTATATGACAAATCGCACATTATTTCCGATAACTGTGGTAAATAAATGCTGCATTCACGCCATGCCGTAGTTAAATAATAGTATTTTATAATTAGTAATAATGAAAACACGTGACATTGTACTCTATAGGTGTGTTCATGCCATATCGGAATTCCCGTAATTACGAGATTCCAACTTGTAAAAATTCACGTCCTCGTAGAACTTGTAATTACAACTTGTGAACTGGGAGTCTTCTGAGAGCTACGACTTGTACCACATGACCGTTGTACCACCTGATCAACGTAGGCTCTGTTTAGACGTTGATAGTAGCTGTGTCTCATTACGAAGGATGCACCCTCCAGAGGCTGCATTCGAAGGCTACATACGTCATAGAGGCTGTCTCATTTCAGAAAAGCAAGTAGGCCACTCCAAATGCGACCTTCGAATGCGTCCTTCTTTCACAGGAATTCGGAGGATGCATGCGGTGTATCCTTTGCTGCTACAGATAACCCACAATTCTTTGTGTCGCTGTAACCAATGGTCGTTTATTTGAAAAAAAATTGCGACGCCGCCAGATGTAAACACAAGCGACGATGTGGTGTTTAAATATAAAAAGTAAAACTAATACATTTTTTGTCATCCTTTTTTCTGTAACAGATGTCAGTTGCACTTATGCTTGCAGCTCCTCAAATATGCAATAAAATAAAACAAGTAAAAAAAAAGGTTTCTTTTCAAATTAGTTTCCAAGTTTAGAAATAATGTTTCCTATCAAGTTCAGTCTCTCGACACTGCGTAGCTTACGCTTGGGGTTATCCCCCTTCTCCCAAATAATGAAGCCTGATTGCATCGCGCCGGTAAACCTTACCGGCCAATGACGCTCGAGCGCTCGACCTAGGGGCGGTGCCACCCACTATAAATAGGTCGGGCTGAGCGTCATTATCTCAGAATCTTTCTCCTTCACGAAGCAAGCATCGAAGACTTCTACTCGCCGCCGTTAACTCTTCTCGCTGTTGACAACGCCCTAAGAGGACGCCGTTCACTTCAAGTTCCCCTTTGGCGATCCGGTAAGAAGACGAGATGTTGCTTAAGGAATGCTGTGCATGCGGGGACCATATTGAGCTCCCTGATGCACACGATGCGTGTGTCTTCCGTCTGGGCCGAGCCCAAGCAGAGGCCGCGCTGGATGGGCCTGACTGTCCTTTCTGTGAAGAAATGACAGTCAAAACCCTCCGGGCCAGGGTTTCTGTGATCCTAAACTGTGTGCCGGCCAATCCATTGCCACGTGCAGAAGGCCCCTCTGATGAACGCATGTCGACTCAGTTCCTGCATGCTCATCACTCGAAAGGGCCACCTGTTTCATTCACGAAGGCTAGCCTCCGCCCTTCGGATGACGCGCAGGATCCGGTCTCATTTGGTGCTGCAGAGGACGAAGTGAATGACGACGACGACGCCATGTCGACTGCAGCCTCTGGTTCAGGTGACTGGTCCGCCTGCCAGGAGTTGGAGGCTTCCCACAGTGAGGTGCGCGAGCCCCCGGCCCCGACTGACGAAGAGCTAGTGAAGATCCTGTCTGAAGCTGTACAGGATTTGGGTCTTGATTGGTCGCCCCCTGAGCAACCAACCAAGAACAGATTGGACGTGCGGTATCTGCAGTCGGGCCGCCAGGTTGCCGCCCCCCAGAGACCCACTCCCTTTTTTCCTGAGGTACATGAGGAGATCTCGCGGTCTTGGCACTCCCCCTATTCGGCCCGAGCCCAAGCCGCGGGATCACGTACGCTCTCCTCTGTTGACGGAGCCGACTGCTGGGGTTATACTAAGCCACCGCCCGTCGAAGAAGCAGTTGCAGCACATCTTTGTCCGCCCGCACATGGGTGGAAATCTGTGCCATCGCTTCCATCGAAGCCGTGCCGCACCACGAGCCACATCGCGGATAAGGCTTACATGGCAGCCAGCCAAGCAGCGTCCACGATCCACACTATGGCCGTTCTACAGGCTTTCCAAGCCAAAATGCTGCAAACGCTGGACGAGGAGGGGCCGGACTCTGCCGCCTTCAGAGGAAGAAGACGGCCCAGGGAATCGGCCGCTGTATGGGCAGTCTCGTCACACTGCAGAGGCATCTTTGGCTGACATTGACTGACATGAGGGAGTCGGAGAAGGCTCAGCCGTTGGACGCGCCCATTTCCCCGCTCGGCCTGTTTGGGGATGCTGTGGGCTCATTTTCGGAGAAGTTTCTGGAGGCCCAGAAACAGTCAAAGGCGATGAGCCATTTCCTACCGAAGAGAGATCGGTCCGCTGCACCCCCGCCACGTTCCAGATCCTCTTCTTTGCAGCGTTCAAAAAGGCGCGAAAGACCGCCGCCTACTCCTTCCTCGGGAGCAAGGGTGGACCCGGAGCCAGCCGTGAGGCCAAAAGCGAGGCAGTTCTGCTACCCAAAGAAGATAGGACCACGCCCTTCCAGTGTGGTACAAGATTCACAGCAGCGTTCCTGACTGTGGTGGTCTGAAAGAGAAGCGGCCGCCCAGAGATACGGACGACGAGCCGCTTCGCAAGAGAGTTCGTCTTGCTGCGTTTCACCTGCCTGTTCCCTTGCATGTTGCGGGCAACAACGGGAAATGTTTGTTTCCAATAAAGTTTGCACTAAAACACAAAACAAACACTGCTCAGCAAAAGAGCTCCTTTCCCCCCTCACGATGGTTCCCAGTCGCGTGTTATAAGCAGAGTCCCGTTCTCGAACGGCGCTCTGCAGAGCGGAAGCCCCGCACGTTCTCTCAGTCTAAGCACAAGAGTCTCCCTGGCCCAGTCAGTGCAGAAGGCTTCAACGATGCCCCTCAGGTAGTGAGCGGTTCCCCGTCAACAGACGACGAGCCGTCTTGGACGAATCACGGGGCGCTTCAACCCCTCTTGCACTATTTGGACGCATGGCGCGCGCTTCCAGGTGTTTCAGAATGTGTGCTGCACACGGCCTCGAGTGGGTATATGCTTCAGTTTGGACACAGACCACCCTGCTTCAGGGCATGATGATGTCAGATGTGCAGGAAAGGGATGCACTGGTTTTGTGGGCAGAAATTCGTTCTCTCCTTGCAAAACAGGCAATTGAAGTTGTTCCCCCGGAGAATATGGAGTGTGGCCTTTACAGTCGCTACTTCCTAGTCCCCAAAAAGGACAGGGGTCTGCACCCTATTCTGGATTTGAGACCGCTGAACCAAAATGATCAAAATGATAACAGTAATGGTCACAGGCACTTTCTGAGATTTACGTTCAAGGACAGAGCTTATCAGTTCAAAGTTCTCCCGTTTGACTTGGCTTTGGCTCCATGGACTTTTACGAAGTGTATCAATGCAGCGCTTTCCCCTCTCAGACAGAGTGGAATTCATCCTGAATTATCTGGACGACTGGCTTCCAGTCACAGGATGCACTGGAAAAATCACAAATGCCAGCTTCCAGAGCACCTGAATCGTCTAGGGCTGACAATCAATGTGCGGAAGAGCAAGCTTCACCCCATGCAGAATATCACATTCTTAGGAATGGATCTGGACTCGCGATCGATAAGAGCGCGTCTCTCTCAAGAGTGAATGCAGTCTTTGATCAGCTCTCTCACCTCGTTCAAACCGGGGAGAGTGGTGGTTCTGAAATGCTTTCAGAGACTGTTAGGGTGTATGGCAGCAGAAGCTGTGGTGTGTCAGCTAGGGCTTTTGCATATGAGACCGCTTCAGCTATGGCTTGAAATCCCGGGTGCCAAGCAGCGCGTGGAAGAACGGTCATTTGCATGTCTTGGTGACTCACGGATGCATGCAGACGCTGGCCCCCTGGTTCAACACGAGGATGTTTGAGCAGGGAGTCTCAATGGGCAGAGTGGTCAGCAGGAAAATCGTTACTACGGATGCCTCATTGATGGACTGGGGAGCCCTTTGCGACAGCAGACCGGCTTATGGCATGTGGATGAGCGCGCAAGCGAAGTGGCATGTAAACTGCCTAGAGCTGAAGGCAGTATTTTTATCTTTGCAGGGCTTTCTTCCACCAATAAAGGATCGACACGTCCTGGTTCGGACAGACAACACGACGGTGGTATCCTACATCAGCCATCAGGGAGGTATTCGTTCACGCTCGCTTCAAAAGCTGGCGGAGTGCTTCCTCCTTTGAGTGGACAGAAACCTTCTGTCAATTCGAGTAGTTCATGTTCCCGGCAGTCAGAACTGCGGCGCGGACATGCTGTCCAGAGAGGGTCCAGTTCATGGAGAGTGGAGGCTGCACCCACAGACCATTCAGATGATTTGGAGCCTGTTCGGAGAGGCGGAGATCGACTTGTTTGCCTCAGAGGAAAACGCGCATTGTCAGCTGTTCTTCTCACTGACGAATGCGCCTCTGCAGGAGGATGCTCTCTCGAGTCGCTGGCCCAAGAAGCGCAAATATACTTTTCCCCCAGTGAAGATTATGCAGCTAGTGCTGCAGAAAATCAGAGAAGAAAAGGGGACTGTGCTTCTGGTTGCGCCGAGTTGGCCCAACCAGCCGTGGTTTCCGGAGTTGTTAGAGCTCCTAACGGCTCCCCCGTGGCAGATTCTGTTACGGAGAGATCTCTTATCTCAGGCAAAAGGCTCGGTGTGGCATCCCAGGCCGGAGCTATGGAACCTGCATGTTTGGCAGGTGAGTACAGAGGGCAGATGCTAAACGCATCTCAACGAGTCTTGCATACAATTGCAGAAGCGAGAGCTCCATCTACCAGACGTCTGTACAGTCTGAAATGGAAAGTTTTCTCTTCATGGTGTATTACGAAAGATGAGGACCCAGCCAGCTGTGATGTGTCTATCATTCTATCATTTTTGCAGGACTGCTTGGATGCTGGGTGCACACCATCTACTCTAAAAGTGTATGTGGCTGCTATTTCAGCTTTCTATTTGCCTATCGGTGATCGTTCGGTTGGTAGGCATCATCTGGTGACAAGCTTTTTAAGGGGAGCGCAGAGGTTGCGTCCGTTTTGCCCCGATATGGTACCAGTTTGGGATCTGTTCTTAGTGCTTAGTGCACTTGCCGAGCCACCCTTTGAGGCGCTGTTTTCGGCAGAATTGAAGGTGCTCTCATTCAAGACGGCGCTCTTGCTCACTTTGGCATGTGGCAAGAGGGTGGGCTGTCTACAAACACTGTGTGTATAGAGTTCGGTAAGGATGACTGTATGGTTAGACTGCAGCCTAAGCGGGGATATGTGCCTAAAGTGCTTTCTACATTGTATAAAGCGAAGGTCATCACGTGTTTGCTCCTCAGGATTCAGAGCCAGCGGCACACCCACTATGCCCAGTCTGTGCCCTGCGGGTTTATCTGGAGAGGACTAGTCACTTCAGACAGGCGGAACAGATGTTTATATGTTTTGGTGGCTGTACCAAAGGACTGCCGGTGTCAAAACATTAGACTCTTCTCACCAGGTACGGGATTACAACACAGTGGGATTGTACGCGTTCCCCAAGCGTAAGCTACGCAGTGTCACGCAGTGACACGCAGTGACACGCAGTGTCGAGAGACCGAACTTGATAGGGAAGGTCACTGGTTACGTATGTAACCTCGGTTCCCTGAAAGGAGGGAACGAGACACTGCGCGAACTGCTGTGTTGTAATCATCAGAGCCTTGTACCTGTTCGAACAGTTGAAAGATTCTGAGATAATGACGCTCAGCCCGACCTATATATAGTGGGTGGCTCCGCCCCTAGGTCAAGCGCTCGAGTGTCATTGGCCGGTAAAGTTTACCGGTGCGATGCAATCAGGCTTCAGTATTTGGGAGGAGGGGGATAACCCCAAGCGTAAGCTACGCAGTGTCTCGTTCCCTCCTTTCAGGGAACTGAGGTTACATACATAACCGGAGACGTTCCTTTATTTATTTAGTGTTAGACCGCAACTAGGCGGCTGTGGCGTGACACTGTCAACAACTGTCGAGTCCGGTGTAAGTGTGTTGTCATAGCAATGTAATACTTACTTTCCTTTTCCGTCCGTCCTATGAAGGCCGTCTCATTTAACTCTAGGCTTGAGGGCACTCCGCATACGCATCCTACAGAGGATGCGACCTCCAAAGGATACGGCTTTCAGAGGGCGCATCCTTCAAAATGAGACAGAGCTACAGTTACCATAAAAAAACATAATTCCGAGTCTGAGGACGTGAACAGCTCCGAGTAGAACGTCACCATGTTATCATCTCGAAATTACGGTAATTACCATATGACGTGAACGCAGCATATCTGAATTATGTGTTTCTATGACAACACTATCAACGCCAAAGCCCTCACGTGTTCCTGGACTCGTGATTACAACTTGTAAACTCTGAATGTTTTTAGAATAGACTCTATGCATGATCACTTCTGCGTTTGGTTTCAGTCAGCTCAGTTACATCCAGTGCAGCACCGGAAGCCGTTTTCGCTGTTGGCAATAACTGTGTAAAAATTGAGCAGGAGAGGATGACATACTACACTCACTGTTTGCAAGAGCTTCCCTGGATAACTGTGAATGACGTTAATCGTATCGTGAGGCAATCAGCTCAAAAGTAAGAAAGAGAAGGGCTTTAAATTATATATTTCGAGTTACACTGATCAGTTTTGAGGGTGAGTATTCTCATGCTATAATGTTATCCGAATATCGATTCTAGCTGTCTCCGTTTCTCACAGTTCATATATGACTTTGCATTATTTGTATTTATTTATTTATATATCTATCTAGTTACATTTTATGTACCTTGTTTGCATCTTATGTGATTTTTTTTATTAATATACATTTTGGATTTTACTTTATGAACGTTACTAACTATAAGTAATATATCAGTTTCTAGTAAGCATCAGGTGACAGGAGAGATCTGCGTGAAGGCGACATATCTCAGGTCGTTGAGGAAGTCAGAGAAGCCGCATAGTTTGGGAGTAGGAGGACACAATCAAGACTTTAGCTAAGCAAAGTCAACGTTTTAAATAGAGATGAACCGATCAACAAAGTTATTTGTTCTAAGTTATTGTTGAGAGTTATTTATATTTATATGTTTACATTACTGCAGTGCAAATTTTCAAAGTTATTTATATATTTACATTACTGCAGTGCAAATGTTTAAATTTATATATATTTACATGTTTACATTACTGCAGTACAAATGTTTAAAGTTATATATATTTACATGTTTACATTACTGCAGTACAAATGTTAATTATATTTACTTATTTACATTTCTGCATTATAAATGTTCAGTTATTTTTACATGTTTACAGTACTGCAGTGCAAAAGTTCAAAGTTATTTATATTTACATGTTTACAGTACTGTATTGAAACTGTTCAGTGTTTATTATATTTAAAAGTTTACATTCCTGCGGTGCAGGCTTTGTATAAAATAATTGATATACATGTTTATATTAAAAAAATACATCTAAAATCATCAATCTCCAACAAATGTTATCTTGTCTTTAATCCTTTGCCCAAGCTTTCACTAATGGGCCATTCTGGTAATTACTATAATGTCTAACTCTATAATACTATATGTAATACTTAAATTTTAAATTGCTGTCAAATTAATCTTATGAAAGAGTTTTGCTGCCAGTATACTTTGCTATAGAATGCACTATGCGGAAGTAAATAGGCTGACTGAGATTCTACCGTAAATACGTCAGCAGCGTTCATGCATAGAGTCAATTACGACTTAAACCAGTTACAGATGTACCACGTGACCGGCGTCAGATTCGTTTTGGCCTACTTAGGCGCTACCTCCGAGTCAAACAACATGGAAAGCTATGAGTAAAATGTCACATGTTGTCATCTCGGAATTACTGTAATTACGACATGGCATGAAGGCAGCATAAAGCCAGGATGCAAAACATGAATGTTGAGACATTTCAACAATATAATAAATATAATAAAATAAACAAAGACACTTACTTTAAACAATGAAGTTTGGGTTGATGAAGTTTGTCATGACCTCCTGCTCGTTATTTCCTATAACTGTGGTAAATACAGCCAGGATTGCAAAACATGAAGTTAGGTTTGCTATAAAACCGGGATTACGACATATTTTCTCCTTGATGAGAACGTTCATGCAAACTCGCTTTAAAATAATAAGCTTGACCAGTGACACTACATTACTTATGATTTCATGACGGACGATCAAAATGGGGCTATCATTCCATGTGCTCCAACGCATGCATGTTACAGAGCGCATACTCCAACCACCAAATCAAAATGTAAACTTGCATGTGCATATCCAGTCAACAGTTCAAATTAAGTTGGTCAGACAATTTTTGAACTAACTTATTTCCACTTAAGTATTTAGATTTTTTAGATTTATTGTCTAGTTAACTAATAGATTTAGGTTATTCAAACTTTTCGCAAGTTGGATTTTTTTTACAGTGTAAGGTATCTATAATTAATCTAATATTGTTGGAAATATGTCTACCTTTTAGAAATCCAGATTGAGCGTTAGAAATTATGTTTGCTAAGCAAGGTCTGAGTTCAAAAGTGTGATGGGGCGCCAATTATTCAAACAATTGGAATCTTAGGCTTAGGAATGAGACAAATGAGACCTTGTTTCATTGATTCCGCCAATTCACCATTGTTTAAACACAACAAGGGCTTCATAAAGAAGAAACTTAATGGAGTCCCAAAAGACTTTAAAGAATTCGAATGGTAAGCCATCCGGCCCTGGAGATTTAATGTTTGGCATTCTTTTTACAACATTAAAAAGATCCTCTATTAAAGGGTTCCTATTAAATGGTTATTAATTTTAGGAATCACAGAATCAATCTCATGAAAAAATAAAGATGAAGCATTAAGATCAAAAGAAGAAGTCATTGGATAATGTATGATTGACATATAGAGAGGAGATACTCTTATTACTCCCTCGTTTTTTCTCTAGATTAAAAAATAAGCAGTTTTATTCTCCAAACTCAAGTCATTTTGCTCTAGATCTAATGAAAAGAACAGTTTAACTTCCAGTAACCAGGAGTTACTTTCCTTCTCCCCTTAGACTTAGTATCAGAAAAAATAATATCAATTGCTGCATGATCTGTTAGTGTTACGAATCTGGTCGGTGTTCTGCGGACCGCTCACCACCAGATGTCACTCTCACCTTACCCACACACTCTGACTGTTGCACCACACTCCGGACTACATCTCACATCATGCATCACGCTGTTTGCGTCTACACATGTGACCAATCAGTGGCACCATAAAAGCCCCGGTCTTTCCCCATGCAAGTCACGGATTGTTGTTGTTGTATTTCTATTGTTAGCATTCCCTAGTTTCTAGTTCCCTCGCCTGCTTCCCCGTTTTCGTCTGTTCGCCGCCTGCCTATTGGACTCTAGCTCTTGTTTATTGGTTTGTTCTCCTAGCCCAGCCCCTTGCGGATTACGTTCGCCACGGATCTACCCTCGCCTGTTTCACGGACTTCTATTGTGCATCGCCTTCGTTATACCTGTCTGCCATTGTTGTTTGACCCTGCCTGTTCGACCATGTATCTATCTCGTCCCCTGAATAAAAGCTCGCAGATGGATCCGCTCGCCTCTCGTCTTTCACTCCCCGTTACAGAACAATCCGTCACAACAGGATCCAGCAGCTTCACCCCCGGACATTCAGAAGATATAGACACAGACAGGATATTATTCAGGATAAGACAAGGACCACGTACTCTCGACCAGCACATCCGTGAGTTTCTTTCTATCGCTAACCATTCCACCCTCCCGGACTGTATCATTATGGAAATATTTTGTGATTGAATTAATGAGCCTCTAAAGGCTAGACTCAGACGCGAGGGTCCGCGCTCATCTCTGGCTGCTTTCATGAACTTTGCGTTATCGTGTGTGGGCTCGCCGTGTACTGTGGGGGTCGCGAAGGAGGAGCGCGACAACGCGGACATGGCAGCCGCGCACCCCTCTCGCAGATTGGCGGTAATGCCGGATCACGACGCCACAAACAAGTTTTCCGCCTGGATCGCTCGTGAAATGGCGGCCGTGTCGGAGCGTGCTCTAGCTATGACGGTGTCAGCAGAGTCCGTTCACAAGATGGCGGTGGCGCCGGCGCGCTCACAAGATGGCGGCGACGGTGGAGCCCGTTCACAAGATGGCGGCGAGAACAGAGCTCCGTCACGTCACAGCCGCCATACCAAAGCCATATAAAGTTGCAGCTGCGTTTCCTGAGTCAAGTCAAGTTTCCAAGTCAAGTCAAGCTGCAGCTGTATTTCCTGAGTCAAGTCAAGTTTCCAAGTCAAGTCGCAGCTGCATTTCCCGAGTCAAGTCAAGTTTCCAAGTCAAGTCAAATTGCAGCTGTTTCCTGTGTCAAGTCAAGTCAGAGCTATCGCCCCTGTCTCAAGTCAAGTTACAGCCATCTTTCCTGAGCCACTGCACAAGATGGCCGTCACGCCAGAGCCACTGCACAAGATGGCCGTCACGCCAGAGCCTGTTCACAAGATGGCCGCCATCCTCAAGCCGTACCACAAGATGGCCGCCATCCTAGAACCCTCGGCCAGCACTCTGACGCCGCCTGTGGTCATGATGGCCCACGTGCTGGACTCACCCCTAATGTCGGTATGGGCAGCTAAAATGGCGCTTCTTCATGCCGCGGCGGCTACCCCTGGGTCAAGTCAGGCTTCCAAGTCAAGTCAAGACACAGAGTCAAGTCAAGACACAGCTGCCGTTCTCCACGAGTCAAGCCAAGTCACAGCTGTTCCCCACAAGTCAGGCCAAGTCACACCTGTTCTCCACGAGTTAAGTCACATTACAGCAGCTGTTCATACTAGGTCAAGTCAAGTTACAGTCGTGTCTCCTGAGCCAGGTCAAGCTACGACTGTTGTTCCAGAGTCAAGTCAAGCCAAAGCTGTAGCTTCCAAGTCCAGTCAAGCTTCCAAGTCCAGTCAAGCTTCCAAGTCCAACAACGTCAAGGTGGTCGTTCCTGAGTCAAGCAAGGTCACAGCCGTGGTTCCTGAGTCAAGTAAAGTCATTGATCTTCACAAGCCAGTTCAAGTCACCGCTGGTCTTCACATGTCAGATCAAGTCACTGCTGATCTCCATGAGCCAAGTCAAGTCACCGCTGATCTCCATGAGTCAAATCAGTTCACCACTGATCTTCACGAATCAAGTCAAGTCACAGCCAATCTCCACGAACCAAGTCAAACCACAGCTGATCTTCATGAGCCAAATGAAGTTATTGCTGCTGTTCCAGAGCCAAGTCACATCTCGTCTGACCTTCCAGAGCCCAGTCACGTTTCGTCTATCTGTCCAGAGCCTCACCATGTCTCGTCTGACGGCCCAGAGTCAAGTCCTGTCCCGCCTGACGGCCCAGAGTCAAGTCACGTCTCGTCTGAGCGCCCAGAGTCAAGTCACGTCTCGTCTGAGCGCCCAGAGTCAAGTCACGTCTCGTCTGACCGCCCAGAGCTTTGTCACATCATGTCTGCCAGTGTGATGGCGATCACTATTCTCAGTATTTGGGCCGAACACTACACTCCGAAGGTCACGTCTGTTCACAAGTCCGCCCCGGAGGTCACGTCTGTTCACAAGTCCGCCCCTGAGATCACGTCTGCTCTCAAGCCTGCTCCAGCGCTCCCGCCTGGTCACAAGCCTGCTCCAGAGCTCCCGTCTGATCACAAGCCTGCTCCAGAGCTCCCTCGCCCGCTTCCCCGTTTTCGTCTGTTCGCCGCCTGCCCATTGGACTCTAGCTCTTGTTTATTGGTTTGTTCTCCTAGCCCAGCCCCTTACGGATTACGTTCGCCACGGATCTACCTTCGCCTGTTTCACGGACTTCTATTGTCCATCGCCTTCGTTATACCTGTCTGCCCTTCTTGTTTGACCCTGCCTGTTCGACCATGTATCTGTCTCGTCCCCTGAATAAAAGCTCGCAGATGGATCCGCTCGCCTCTCGTCTTTCACTCCCCATTACAGTTAGACAAGGTGAAACTTCTGCTGATGTCAAATATGAAATTAAAGAGTCTGATATTAGCCACAGGTCCATACAAGATTTTTTTGAAAAATCAGATTAACCATTATAAAGAAATTGTTATCCAAGAGAACAACTAAAATAACCCATCTTCCTATCCCTGAAGAAAGCGTTTCTATAATCTGTCCCTGAAATCCATTAGTGAGTAAAAGAAATAGGGCTCCCCAATGGGTACGCCAGAATTTTTCATCGTCCATACAAGAATGTGTCTCTTGCAAAAAATAAACATCTCTTTTCATGGATTTACAATATAGTTAAGCTTGGGAAGGTCAACACACCCTATCGTGGACCCATAAAAAAAAGAATAAAACAAATAAATAATACAAATTAATAAAAATATAATAATAATAATAATATTAATAATAATAATAATAATAATAATAATAATAATAATAATAATAATAATAATAAATATTATAACTGTAATAATAACAACAATAATGTAAAGTGGAAAGAAATAACTACATAAAAAAAAAAAAAATACATAAAACTAATTTTGTAAGATCACAGTGTAAGAGGCATACCAGATAACATGCATTAAACCCATTAAACCCAGC
This sequence comes from Cirrhinus mrigala, assembly GCA_036247105.1. NCBI lineage: Eukaryota > Metazoa > Chordata > Actinopteri > Cypriniformes > Cyprinidae > Cirrhinus > Cirrhinus mrigala. Next base: position 37,031,371 of record CM070023.1, on the reverse strand, counting down.
TTTTTTCCTTTCCTTCTTGCCTTTTCAACAAGTGGCCAGAGTTTGTTTCTCACCTCCTTGTCATTGTGATTGAGATCTTTCAAGATCTGAATTTTCGTCTGTTTTAGTAGCTCAGATCATTTGGCTTCTCTCCAAATTGCATCACGACATGTGTGAGATAGGAACTGGACGATAATCCGCCGTTGGTTGGAGTTTCCAGACTTGGAGCCAAGTCTATGCGCGATGTCGACCGTGTCCTGTAGTTTCTCTGCGGAGTGTGGAGAGAGGCTCCTGAACAGCTTAATGACAACCATTTTGACTTTCTCCCCTTCTTGTTCAGGTATTCTGGCTACACGGAGGTTCCATCTGCATTGATAGCTATCCAATCCGCAGCATTTCTCCTTGAGAGACTTGTTTTCCTTTTCCAGCATCTCAACCTTTGACTGTAAAGAAAACACCTTCTCTGTCACTTCTTCCACCTGTCTATTCATGGCTTCAAGCAAGCAGGTAAGCTTGCAGATTGAACATGTGTTTTCCTTCACCGATGCCTCGACAGACTGCAGTTTTACCAACGACTCTTCTTGTATCTTGCTGAACTTTTCAATTGCTGCTAGCAGCACAGAGTTAGAAACTGCATCGAGGGTGATTAATCGAGATTTCCTCTGAGCAGGGGACTTACTAGGAGTGACCGGAGAGCTCCCAAAAGCATTTTCTAGGCGTCTTGCATAGTTGTGGACCTTTAGATTATTGCTGTTTGCAAAAGTTTCCATTTGTAGAGACGCAAATGGTTTATGAGTCTGGTTTTGATGCATACTTATGTCTTGAATAAAAATAAATACATTGTCCATACCTTCAGGATAAAAACGGATATGCCAATCCATTTATTGTCCATTTGGCATTGCTAACAACAAAAAAAAAAATCAAATCAAAAAATCAAAAAAAAAAATATTTAAATTCAAGACAAAAAAAACCTGTTAAGAGTCAGTGTGCTCGATACAGCATGGCACGGTCAAAAGGTTTGTTTGACCTTCCATAGCGCACCTGTAACTAATTAATGCCTTACTTAAATATATTGAAATACTCATATGGTCCAACATTACCGGCCCCTAATTGTTAATGACATAAGGCATAAACGATTCAATCCATACATTTACATAAGGAGCCATTAAACATTTCATTATATATCAATACTCTTTACTCTTTTTCCATAAGTGTGCATTTGAGCCTTTACATTTCTAATAAAAGGCAAAGCTTTGTGACTGGTCTTACTATTATGTTTATTTTGGTTTGAACTCATGCAGACCTAACCAAACTCCTCTTATCAGTGAAAGTCTCTAGTACTCTTCCAAGCATCAATAAATTATGTGGAGCTGTAGAATCTGCAATGAGAACGATGTCACCAAGCACAAGATTACATCTCTCTTTAGTCCATTTTTGTCTTTCCTGTAACAAAGGTAAGTACTTTTTTATCCATCGTTTCCAAAATAGATCTGAGAGGTATTGAACTTGTACAGTGTGTAATCCTTCATCATCTAGTGTTTGTTGTGTTAGAACTGAGGGCAACACCTTTCTCACCATTCTAATGAGACACTCCCATGCGCCACCATGATGTGAAGCTGAAGGTGGATTAAAACTCAATTTAATTCCCTTGTGCACCAAAAACTTTGTGATTTTATTTTGATTCAACTCTTTAAGTGCTCTTTTCAACTCCTTTTCTGTGCTAGTAAAGTTTGTTCCATTGTCGGACCTTAAATGGCACAACTGTCCTCTTCTGCATATGAATTGTCGCAAAGCATTAATGCAAGAATCAGTGTCCAACAAGTATGCAACCTCTAAATGAACCACCCTGCTGGCCATGCATGTAAAAATTACACCATAGCGTTTCACACAAGCGCGACCTCTTTTTACATCAATCGGGCCAAACTCTAACGTTTGTGAATGGAGGTAGATCTGCAGTTATTCTTTCTGTGGGCAAGTCAGATATTCTTTGCTTACCTTTGTGCCATCAGCAAAAGGGTACAGCTTGAAATGAATTTTCTGTCTGCCACATTAGCATGGGTGATCCAGTATTTTTCTCTTAAAACAGAAAGCATGTGGTTTCTCCCAGAATGGCCACTTTGTACATGAATATGCCTCAGAATCAACTTGGAAACATGCTGGTCCTTGGATAAAATAACAGGATGCTTCCCTTCTTCAGGCATAACAGCTCTGCATAACCTCCCACCGATTCTTAGCAACCCATGCCCCAGAATGGGACTTAACTTGTGAATGGCACTGTCTTTTCTGACTTCAGATTTTCCAGATTTTAATGCTGAAATTTCCATGCTGAAACTTTCCCATTGACAGAACTTGATGATAGCACTTTCTGCCTCAGAAAAGACGTCCGTAGACAAGCACTGTCCTCCAAATGAAGCCTTGACTCCAATACATTGCAGTCATTTAAGGTCATCATCAATTGTTTCCTTTGGCAACTTCTCAAGTAGAAATTTCTTTACCTTCAACATCCATGCAACTGCTGTTTTGAGCCTCTTCCAATCAGAGAAGTAATGGATTAGCCTGTGAGTTGCATTTGTGGTGATCCTTGATGCATCATCTGCAGGGTTTTGAGAAGTATGAATATACCTCCACTGTGTCACCTCTGAAGCGTCTCTGATTGCAGAAACTCAGTTTGCCACAAAGGTACGGAATCTCTTGTTCTCACTCCTTATGTATTTTAGGACAGATGTACTATCAGTCCAAAAACAGGAATTTTCCAGCTGAAGCTGAAGTTGTCGACACGAACAGCTAAGACAGCAGCAGTCAGTTCTAAACGAAGAATGGTAACTGGTTTTAGCGGTGCCACTCTGGCTTTGCCAAGCATGAAGGACACGTGAACAGCATTGTTCACGAACAGAATTCTGTAGCCTCAAGTAGGTCACAGATCCATATCCACTTCCACTGGTATCTGAGAAATGGTGTAGATGGGCACTAACAGGTTGTGTAAAATCATTTGGTTTCTGTCCACATTGAAAGGGCTCAGCTGATCCAAGTCCATAATCCATTCAATTCACCTTTGTTGAAGAATTTTGGGAATCTCATCATCCCAGTCATGATTTGTTCTGCACAACTCCTAGAAGATGAGTTTGACTGGAAGAGTCAGCAGTGCAAGATATCCTAAAGGATCATACACTGAACTAATCACTGACAAAATGCTACGTCTTGTTGCCATTCTTTCTTTGCAGGCAGTTTTGAAGTTGAAAGTGTCACTCTGTACACACCACTGAAGTCCTAAGGCCCTTTCCACTGGTAGTTGATCTCAATCCAAATTGAGCTCACTAAGATTTTTAGACCTGTCTTCTTCTGCAATGGCCTGTAAGACCTCATGGCTGTTGCTGACCCACTGCGTCAAATGGAAGCCTCCTTTGTGACAAAGAACGGTTAAATCTTTGACCATCTGGATTGCTTCATACTCTGTAATTAAGCTCTTCAAGCAATCATCCATGTAGAAGTTCTTATACACTGTGTCAATCACCTTTTCATTAAAGAAGTATTGATTGTCCTTTGCTGTTCTCCTCAGAGTGAAACATGCACAACTCAGGGATGAGACAGCTCCAAATAAATGAACAGTCATTCTGAAGACAGCAACATCCTGTGTAACATCGGCACCTGGTCATCACAGGAAGCGAAGAAAGCCTTTGTCTTCCTCTGCCACTTGTACCTGATATAACATTGCTTTAATGTCAGTCATGAAAGCAACAGGTTCTTGTCTGAACCTCAGAAGAGAACCTCACATTTAATGAGTTTGTGAGGTTAGGGTCCTCAGCATAGCTTTGATTAACCATATCATTGAATTCCAAGGTTTCAACAGAGATCCTAGTTACTCTTGCAGTATGTTGTTCACTTTGATAATTGCCTAGAGAACCATTTATCACCCACCCCAATAGGGTACAAATGGCATAAGGACCATCTTCCTGGCTGTTTACTACTTCCCATGGTTCAAGTAGTTTGGAGGCATTGGTACCAATCAATAATTCCACTTCGGCTTCAATATATGGAATGCAAATGCCATCAAGATATGGCCACGTAGCTAGGTCCTCCTGTTTGACCATGTTAGCTAAGCTTACAGGCATTTTCTTCTGTGTGAAAACCTCTAGTAATCCATAAAAATCCTTACCAGCAAAATTTGAAAGCTTGAACTCTTTGAAATGAATATGAAGAACACTTGGATGATTCTGGTTGCATGTTTTACAGGTTAAGCGTCTTTCACATTCTTTGCTCCTATGTCAAACATGTAGGCAACCAAAACAGACAGATTTCTCTTTTAGAAAGTTAACCTTTTCTCTGTTTCATCTTCTCAAACTCAGGACATTGCTCCAAAGAATGACCTTGAGAACAGAACAAGTGGTGCAGTTACTCTTGGACTGACTGATCTAATGTTTAGCATTTGCTTTTTTGATTTCACCCACAATGGGTCTGTCAATGTTGGTAACATTGGTAGCAAAACTATCCCCTTTTAGCTTTGGTTTTATCTGGGATTGGGACTTCCATTTGTAGACATCCTTTGGTTTGCCAGTTGTTCTCATCTCTACATTCTGAATGGACCCAAATATTGGATCTGAAATTATTTTCACTTGGTACTCGATGAATGCGACAACATCACTGAAACTGGCTCTTCGTTTCTGTCTTTCCATGAGCCATTCTCCAGTTTTCTCTGAGTTTAAACGGAAGCTTTAAATTACTGCTCTCATGTTTGTTGGCATGTCCAGCTCCTGCATGTACTGCAAATCTGCCACTGCATTACAGCACCCACGTAAAAAGAGTGCATAATCTTGAAGAATGGTGATATCTTCATACTTGATCATGGGCCATCCAAGTACCTTCTCCATATATGCAGAAGAAACAAGATAATCTTCTCCAAACTGTTGCTTAAGCATAGCTTTAGCCGTAACATAACCTCTTTCAGGTGCCATATTCATACAACTTCGGACAATTTCTATTGGGCGTCCTCTTGTGTGCATTTCAAGAAAATACAAGCAGTCTCCCTTGTTATTTGTTTTTTCCTCCACACAATGTTTAAAAGCTTTGGTGAACAAACTGAACTGCAAAGGATCCTCTTCAAACACTGGAATCTCACGTGGTGGCAAATGAAGAGAATTCAGATGTTGTATCAGCAACACTGTAATTTCTTGTTGCTTTTGAAGCACATTCTGTGTGGAATCAAAACCTCCATCTGCTGAAGCAGGTATTCTGGATGTTGAAGGTGCATTGCGCTGTGAATGAGATCCTATAGGTTGTGAAGTAACACCTTTGCTGCTTTGCAAAGCAGTTCTTGGCCGTTTCTCAACATCTGGATGAAGAGATGCAGTTGCTGCTTTTGACCTTTTATTAACATAGGACTCCATGCCATCAGTTACAATGCTGTCTGCTCTTTGTTGCTCAAAGGTCTTGAGAACAGATAGCTTTGCATTTCAGGCTGCAATCTTAGCATCAATATCCATTTGCTCTTTCCGTTTCTGTAACATCTCCAATTGTTGCTCAATATTATGGCTTTCTTTTAAAGATTCTGATTGAGCAAGAAGAGCGGCCTTTTCCGCTTCAATCTGAATGTGTGCAAGTTGCACAGAGGTATTAGATTTACTGGAGCGTGAACTGTGGCAGCTACTTTTGCTATTTGAAGTGCGACTGCTGACCCTTGTTTCGGTATTTGAAACATTATCATTGGGTTCAATTTCACTGGCAGCTTGATCACCTTCCTCTTGTATTCTTCCCAACCAGTTATTTACCACAGAACTGAATTCCTCAACGCACATCATTTTTGCTTTGAACCACGTTTTATGCCTGTCTTTCTCTTCATCAGGCAATAGAACAATCAGAGACTCATGTGCTTCTTGTGCTTCCTTGCAGTGGATTTTAAACTTTTCAAACACAGCTTTGACCTCATTGTCATATTCTCTATTACTACGTTCTTGAATTGTCCTTTTCAGTTGGGCTGCTTTATCAAATTTTGACTTTCTCTGTTTCTGTAAAATATCGAGCTTTGCCATTAACCCTTTTGCAGTAAGTTTAACCTCTTGTTCAGTTTCAACCTTTTCAACCTCTGATTTCTGAGTTTGGACCTCATCTTTATTGACTTCAGAGCCATGAAACTCACTTTGATCTGCCATTTTTAAACCTTTAAATAGGTTCAGTCGACTCTTCTAGAACACTCACTGCATATTTTACGTCATAAACATCACCCAGAACATTGTAAACATGGGCAAACAAGAACTTCAAAAAGATAAAACAGTTCTTAACACAAGTCCCATTTTTTACCAATGCGCATTGGATTTCAGCTTTGTTTGTTTTGTATCCACACTGTTTATATGGCCATTTAACTCAAGCTCAAGTGAAAGCACTTTCATACCTTAACTGACCATATGCACAGAGCGTTCTTTAGAACTTCCGCATAATGATAAGCCAGCTCGTAAACTTCCGGTGAAGCTCATTTTATATGTGCTATATATATATATATATATATATATATATATATATATATATATATATATATATATATATATATATATATATATAATATATATATATATATAAATAAATAAATGAGTGGAGACTCTTGAGACTCCTCTCCTGCCTCTTCTTATCAAAAACCAAGAAAAATAATAACTGCAACACTGTAAATAATGATAGCGGCATAAACGTTCCGTTTCATATTATTTAGGAACATATAAAGAGCCTGGAAATCCCAGAAGGGTACCTAGAGACATAGTTGTACATTTAAAAGCTGACAGCTAAACACTATCATAACTGTTTAGGCTAATGTTAGGTAACTATTGATGCTTCTCTTCAATGACATCTTAATAGTATTCTTGATAATCAATAACTTTCCTTTGTAGTCGTGAACACATTTTTAAAATCTTTTAATATTTTAAATCCTTTATTATTTTTCAACTCTACAGCTGTGCAGTAAAATTCACTTCAAAGACTCACTTTTCATTCATAAGGACCAGATGTCTTTTCACAGAAAACAAAGACTTTTTAATATGAAAATTATATGAAATTACCCTTATAACCAGAAGATGGCAGCAGATGACACTCATTGGCTGCAGCTGCCACTCCCTAGTTTTTTCAGTCCTGCTTTTCGATTTATTATAAAATTACTATTATAACAAATCTTAGTACTTTTACCGCACTTAAGTATATTGTATAGCAAGTGGAAAAAGTCAATCAAATAAATAAATAAATGAATAAGCTCGAACACAAACAGAGTATAAGGGTGAATTATTTAAATACTTATATATAGTTCACTACAAATTAAATAAGTGAAATATTAATGGTATAATAATTAAATAATGCATTCAATATGAATCAATATAAATGTGAAATATTCTATATTTAATTTAATAACTACTTCATTTAAGTTTTATCTTGAACTGTAAAAGCTATTAAATAGCCTATATTCTACCAACACAAACTTGCTACTGCTGTAGTTTTCTTACTCTGAATTTAGTCTGAACCATTTAATGCACAGCTCTGTTTCTGACATCGGCATGTCAGATGTTTTGTGCGGTTATTACTGTCAGTCATAGCAATGACTCGGGCATATTTAGCGGATTTACTCCCGTAACTTTTTACACTCGCGTTTGTCATTCTTGAAAAAGTATACATGGACGTTTGGTCCTCTTGGACAAACAAAACTTTTCTTCGAATTGTGAATGGATTATGTCGAGAAAACGAGCAAAGGACACTCCTATTACGGCACAGTACAGTTGACCGGAAATGACTGAGCTGGCTTGTCTAAAACAAGGAAGTAATCCGTGCATGTAGTCAATTCCTGATACGTTGCAGGCTGAAAACTTTGGCGTTCACGTGCGCGGTTTCCTCTTTGTTTACACACTTGCGGCTTTGTAGTCCTTTGAAGTCCACAATCGATCAAAGCAATAATCCACAATGAATCCAACAAACAAGAGCAGCGTTGCCAACTCTCACGCATTTGGTATGACACATGCTATCAGGCTCTGTCTCATACTCTCACTCTGCCCATGTAAATCTCACGCCAAATTGGCAACCCTGCTTGCGATTTTAAACAAAGTTTCAGCAAAGTTTTAATACTAAATTCAAACGATAAATACCATTTTGGCGTACATAATGTGGCGTAAATCGTAAAATGTAGCCCTTCTGTTAATGCCAGAGCCATTGAAAAACAGAGCTGCGACAAGCTTTGATCTCACCGGCGTTGCCGCCACGAGGTCACGTGATTCACAAAGCTCTCAAAACAAACCAGCTTTTATTGAGCCACGTGGTAGCCGTCTGCCGGGTGGCAGACAGCTGGAATAAAGCCGAATCCACCACTCGTCCCCTCGTCAAGAGTGGATCTTGGCAGGTCAACTGGTCCCTCTCCTCTGGGCTGCCCTAGAGGTTCCTTGTAGCCTGTGGACTGGCTAGCAGTGCCACCTTCCTGTGAGAACTGGACTGTGTTGGGCGGGTCTGGCTGTAGGACTGGCTTCCTGCGGGGCCTGAGCTGTTCTGGCAGGGGGCCTTCCTCGGTGCTAGGCAGGTGGGGGTTGCTGCTTTGGGGGGGCAGGGCTGGAGTCCGATGGCCTCCGTCTGCTTCTTCACTGTGGAGAACTGCTGCTCAAATTCTTCTACAGTGTCGCCAAAGAGACCAACCTGAGAAATGGGGGTGTCAAGAAAGCGAACTTTCTCAAAATCTCACATTTCTGCAGGTTTAGCCACAGTTGGCACTCCTGGACCATCATAGTGTGGTTGTGTTAGAGAAGGGAGAGAGCGCTGCCTGTGCCGTAGATCCAGCGACGAAGAGGTGAATGGCGCTGCTTTTCACAAAGAGACACTGCATTCAGCTCCGAAAAACAGAACGAGTGAGCAGATGCCACGCTGGCCTATTTATACCCAGATGTCCGGGGCGTGGCCAGCTATGCAAAATCTGCACACCCAATTTCAGTGGCCTTTTCTCAGTGTTGTCAGAAGTGTTTGGGCTCCCAAGAGTGACCCCTAGTGTCAAACACTCGACACATGTAGGAGTGAACGACAGAAAGCAAACAATGCAAGATACACATTTTAAATCACCTGTTTTAATTACAGTAACACAGGGAATAATTGTCATATACTTCCATTACCTAGCTTGCATAACTCACATAAAATCCATAATGTTTGTAAAAGTATTTATACAGTGTTACTGTATCAAAAGGTATGATAAAGGTATGACATGGCCATAAAGTTTTGTGCTAGAACAAAGTTTACTGTCAATGCAGTATGACATATGACTGAATTTGTACTGTAACTAAACTTTTCAGATGAGAGTAAGTAGTAGTAATGTACAGTAATTCATCTACAGTATATACAGTATCACATGGCATAATGTAATGTAAAATGCTATATATGATGCCATAATGTAATGTAAAATGCTATATATGATGCCATCTGTCTCCCTTCTTCTGATACATTTAAGATCAATCTCTGATCAGTTCCTCTCCCTTGTACCCTGCGGTATGTTCACAAACTGCAAAACACACCGTTTTACAATAAGGAAGTCCTCAAAGGGAGTTTAATTAATAATAAAAAAAAGAAGTAAAAAAAATTAAAATAAATAATTAAAAAACAAACAAACAAACAAACAAACAAACAAACAACAACAACAACAACAAAAAACTGTAAACAGATATTTTGCATCATGCCTTGATTCCATTCCCTCTGGTACCTGTCTCTCTATGTTTTGGGAACAGACATCACAGTCTACTTTTTTCTACTTTCTTTCTTTCTTTCTTTCTTTCTTTATTAATTATTATTATAATTTTTTTTTTTTTTTATTTTTATTTTTATTTTTGCTTTTACCTCTTATTAGCAGTTGGTTATTGCAGTTGTACTTGCCAAATCAAATTGTAAATCAATGTTAATTCAAACAAAATTGGATGTTCAGCTTCAGGTACTATACAACTACACCAATTATTTGTCTAGAGCTATTAATGAGGTTAATCAAAATTTATATATATTATATATATATATATATATATATATATATATATATATATATATATATATATATATATATATATATACATATATATATATATATATATATATATATATATATATATATATATATTATATATACACACACACAGTATATTGCCAAAAGTATTCGCTCACCTGCCTTGACTCGCATATAAACTTAAGTAACATCCCATTCCTAATCCATAGGGTTCAATATGACGTTGGTCCACCCTTTGCAGCTATAACAGCTTCAACTCTTCTGGGAAGGCTGTCCACAAGGTTTAAGAGTGTGTTTATGGGAATTTTTGACCATTCTTCCAGAAGCACATTTGTGAGGTCACACACTGATGTTGGACGAGAAGGCCTGGCTCTCAGTCTCCACTCTAATTCATCCCAAAGGTATTCTATTGGATTGAGGTCAGGACTCTGTGCAGGCCAGTCAAGTTCATCCACACCAGACTCTGTCATCCATGTCTTTATGGACCTTGCTTTGTGCACTGGTGCACAGTCATGCTGGAAGAGGAAGGGGCCAGCTCCAAACTGTTCCCACAAAGTTGGGAGCATGGAATTGTCCAAAATGTCTTGGTATGCTGAAGCATTCAGAGTTCCTTTCACTGGAACTAAGGGGCCAAGCGCAGCTCCTGAAAAACAACCCCACACCATAATCCCTCCTCCACCAAACTTTACACTTGGCCCAATGCAGTCAGACAAGTACCGTTCTCCTGGCAACCGCCAAACCCAGACCCATCCATCAGATTGCCAGATGGAGAAGCGTGATTCGTCACTCCAGAGAACGCGTCTCCACTGCTCTAGAGTCCAGTGGTGGCGTGGTTTACATCACTGCATCTGACGCTTTGCATTGCACTTGGTGATGTATGGCTTGGATGCAGCTGCTCGGCCATGGAAACCCATTCCATGAAGCTCTCTGCTCACTGTTCTTGAGCTAATCTGAAGGCCACATGTAGTTTGGAGGTCTGTAGCAATTGACTCTGCAGAAAGTTGTTCTTATAATACAGCTGACAGTGGACTGTGGAACATTTAGGAGCAAGGAAATTTCACAACTGGACTTGCACAGGTGGCATCCTATCACAGTTCGGCGCTGGAATTCACTGAGCTCCTGAGAGCGACCCATTCTTTCACAAATGTTTGTAAAAACAGTCTGCATGCCTAGGTGCTTGATTTTATACACCTGTGGCCATGGAAGTGATTGGAACACCTGATTCCGATTATTTGGATGGGTGAGCGAATACTTTTGGTAATATAGTGTATATTAGGGGTGTAACGGTACACAGATGTCACGGTTCAGTACGTACCTCGGTTTGAGGGTCACGGTTCCATACAATTTTGGCACAACAGAAAAAAAAAAAAAAAAAAAAAAAAAAAAAAAAATCTACTATGCTAGGTTTCTTTTCATTTATTTTAAACAGACAGTAGTACAAATTACAAATTTTTCCACCTACATGTAAAAATACTAGATATTACACAAAATTAATGTCATATATAGGCTTTAAAATCTGCAGTACATATATACATACAAGGATTAGTTAACTGATAGACAAGGGAAAAAACTGTGCGACATATAACGTAGCCTATATTTGCTGAGATTCAGTTCAGTTTTGTGACAGAAAGGAAACTCAAATGGAAGAAAGTGACATTCTATTTGTTTTTTTGTTTGAGTTGTCTGTGGTGAAGTCAGATTAGCTTTGGGAATTTCCACGACAGTTTTGGCGAGCCAGTCCTGGAGGCCTGGGGATCTTCTCCCTTCATCGGCGAGGAAAGGAAGTTTTTGATTTCTTCCGCTTCTATGATTAATTTAAAGCACAAGGAGACACTTTTCTCATATCTCAAATTGAGCAAAACCCGCCGGAGGAGGGAAAGATCCTTGTACGGCCTCAAAGAACTTGTAAGGTAAGACAGACTACAACTTGCTCTTTGTTTGAATTGTTTGAATAAAAAGAATATTTTATTATTATTATTATAATTATCATTTTAAATAATATATATACACATTAAAAAAAACCTGAGATCTCATAAATATAAATTATATGAATTTTACCAAGAAATTAAATATTAATAGATTAATAGATTAAAGGGTCCTGACAACACAGGCACACTAAAACATCATTTTGTGAATGGACTCCTCCATGATTTGCAAAAAGCAGTAAGACTGACCTGCATTAGCTGAGTAACACAAACTGTGGAGTCCAGCAGCAGACCAGGTGTTAAAGGCCAGGGCAGAGGTTTAAGGTCTGGGAAAAGAAGAAGAGGTTACAATCATCGAGAAGACCGCCAGAGTGTGCCATCTTCAGGAGGCCATCAAGGGGCATCATATCAGTGGAAAACTACTGCCAATCACTGTCACAATTGTGGTGATTGGACTGCCCAGGAGAGAGGAAACAACATCTCACACATGAACCTCCTCCTCCTTCCATTTAACGACCCTTGGTCTCCATCATCACGTGTGAGAGACCATAAACAGGATAAGGCGAGAGAGACTCAACCAAAAGAATTATTGCAAAAATCTGACAACCAAAGACACAACCCGATAATGACTATTCAAGTTGAAGGACTTTCTTTACCTTCTTTTTAGTGGACACAAGTGCCACATTTTCTACGATCCCTACAGAGACTGCTCTAAAATTCCAAATTTAGCTTTTCTGGCAAAACCCAAACAAATTATTAAAGCTGTTAAAGCTGTTTTTTGCAAGTCAAATCATTGACTGCATTGGCAGAGCTCCAACCAATGTTAACTGAAATTCAAAAATGGCTACTGATCAGGACAAAAACAATGGTCAGAGGGGGGTGCAAATTGTGAATATGGAGTATGGAAAGATGCAAAAACAACAAAATCCTTTACTTCCAAAACAGTTATATCTAAATTTTGTAAAATTATCTTACAGGGCAGACCATGCCTCTAGATTGGCAATGAATGATCAAATTGTAACTTCCTGGGAGGCCCCAGGATTTACAGTTGTGGCAGAGAAACTCTGCCAGAACTGTTACATTTGCACAGTGAATAACGTGGGAAGACGAAGTAAGCCACAAACTTACTCCGCCCACCCCACAACATAACTTCTTTTTCAGCATATCATGATGGACCTCACAGAGCTTACGCCATGCTAAAGTTATGAGTACTGTCTTGCAATTGTTGACATGTGGGTTGAGTGTTTCCCTAAGTTTAAAAGCTGATGTTACAGATATAGCAAAAGCTTTAATAACAGAAGTTATCCCAAGGTGGGGGCTATCAGAAAGATTGCCCAGTAAAAATGGGACACATTTTGTAAATAAAGTAAACACAGAATTGGCAAACAGATTGAGAATAAATTTGAAAACCCACTGTGCATATCACCCAAACAATGAAAATGGCAAATCAGATTTAAAAACCAAATTATGAAAAAATCATGGCAGAAACAGCAATGGCATGGTTCCAAGCTCTCCCAATAGTCTTGATGGTCACGAGAGCCCAAAAAGGCATCAAGATAGCCCTCAGCCCAGGTGAAATTCTTACAGGTTGACTTACAGGTTGAGTGAGGATCGAGCCTTCTCCCCAAGAGGGCTTTGCAGGCATTGATGGACAGTTGAGAAATTATATGATGTCTTTGACTAAACCTATCACTTATCCACTCACAGGTGAAAGCCGCTTTACCGGTTTCAAGTGACAAACCCCAACAATACTACAAGCCAGGAAAGGGTATCTAGATTAGAGACTTTTGGAGGAACGTCTGGTACTGTTCAAGGTGGTTCCGAGCATATGAAATCATCATGACAACCAACACTGCAATCAGTGTTGCTGAGCGTGATACCTGGATTCACGTGTCACATTGTAAATCTCATCAACTTAATGCCACGTAAGAGCCAAGGAATTTTATCTGCTAAAAAAAATGGAGCTGTTGAGACATCTGTAGGGCCGGCTGGATGAACATGGGGTCTGAGATTGACTGTGGGCCAGCAAAGTGTTCAAATTGAGTTCAATGATCATATTATCTACTCCAGTGCTAATTCTGATAGCTATGCTGATTTACTTCCAGTCAACTAGAATGCATAGGCCTACTACAAAAGAACAAATGATTGAGTTGGATGGAGATATGTTAGATACTTGAAAGAAGAAAGAACTGAAGATGATGTAAGATGATTTTAGAAAGAAACTGTAAGTAGAGAAAGATGAAGGATCATTTATTCATTTTAAGAGACTACCACAGTAGAAAACTTGAGAATGTGATCGTGTAAAAATGATCAGAGGGGGGAATGTGATGGAAATTTTTATTTAATGGCCTTAGAATACGTCGAAAGGGTGTGTTCAACAGAAAAGTGCAGTCTAAGGGATGCTCAGATCAAAGACCATGTCTCCATGATTAAATAATCTATACTTACCCAAAAAGTGCTTAAACAGTAGAACTAAGTCATATGACAAACCAATGACCAGATTAGTATAACCAATTACAGTGAAGACGACTTGAGTGATATTGATTTTTACTCAACTACAAGGTATAAATGTACATGTACATGTATCTTTCTGTTCAGGGAGTCTCTCTTGGTTGTTGTGACCAGTGGGCTCCCAGCCGTGAATAAAACTTTTATTCCTGCAAAGAGCAACTTGGGAGTGGTGTCTGGTATATGCTGCGCAGCTGAGGAATAGGAGTACTAAAGACTCTATGCTCAAAAGACCACAGCAAAGACAGTGATAGTGTTGGAAGACTATAGAGCCATCCTCGGGCTGAGGTAACAGCGTACAGCTGAGAAGGGCGTTGAGAGTGTATAAGATGTCAGATTAGCTTTGGGAATTTCCACGACAGAGGAAAGTTGAAGTAATCGCGCCGGCGCACACAAACACAAAACATATCAGTTCCAGTCTTGCAGTTGTTGACATGTGGGTTGAGTATTTCCCTAAGTTTAAAAGCTGATGTTACAGTCATAGCAAAAGCTTTAATAACAGAAGTTATCCCAAGGTGGGGGCTATCAGAAAGATTGCCCAGTGAAAATGGGACACATTTTGTAAATAAAGTAAACACAGAATTGGCAAACAGATTGAGAATAAATTTGAAAACCCACTGTGCATATCACCCAAACAGTGAAAAGGGCAAATCAGATTTAAAAACCAAATTATGAAAAAATCATGTTAGAAACAGCAATGGCATTGTTTCAAGCCTTCTAGTCTTGATGGTCATGAGAGCCCAAAAAGGCACCAAAATAGCCCACAGGAAATTCTTACAGGTTGACTTACAGGTTGTCTTACAGGTTGAGTGAGGATCGAGCCTTCTCCCCAAGAGGGCTTTGCAGGCATCGATGGACAGTTGAGAAATTATATGATGTTTTTGACTAAACCTATCAACTCTATCCACTCACAGGGGAAAGCCGCTTTACTGGTTTCAGGTGACAAACCCCAAAAATACTATGAGCCAGGAAAGGGGATCTGGGTTAGAGACTTCTGGAGGAAGGTGTGGTACTGTCCAAGGTGGTTTAGAGCATATGAAATCATCATGACAACCAACACTGCCATCATGGTTCAGCATCTAGCTAACTTGACAGTGCAGTTGGCACTTTATTAAAATAAAACACAGTGAACTAAACATCAGCGTGCCCGCCTCACTGTGTCACCGTTAGAACGCGACTGAAGTACAAAGTCTATCACTCACATAATAAATAATAGTTCAGCATTTGGATTCGTTGTAAGGCCTCATGCACCAAACCGAAATGCCCGTACCATATTGTTAAACGCCTAATATATATAGAAATACAAGAGTAACACTTGATTCATTTAAATGTGATCCAAGTGAAATCATGGTAGGATGAGTTTATTTGGGACTGAAAATAAGAGAAATAAACATAAAGGAACAGGTCAACACTTCCTTCCTATTCACAGAAAGCAAACATGTCACTAGAGTAGAGTCATTTGCTATTATTCTGATGTATTTTAGAAATTAACCAATTTGACCTTCCATGCATTTTGAACTAGGGGTGTTTAACACTTTCCGGTTAGGAAGTCTGACTTCGCAAACTCAGGAAACAATTTATGTCTATGTATGTATTTGTGGGGAATACCAAAAACTTACTCTCCTGAGAAAGAAGCTATGTGAGCATTTGAGAGCACAAAGTTTTTTTTTTTTTTTTTTTTCTCCATTAAGACGCTGTGGTTGCTATGATATGGAAAGTCCTGTACCTCCTCCACTCTGATTGGTTAGCTGATTAGAATGTGACAGTGATGAGCACAGCATTTTACTCACAGTTGAACATTCTTTAACTCTTAGCACCAAGAAAAAAAAAAAAAAAAAAACGCCCAAATGCTCAGTGCAAAAAAAAAAAAAAAGCTCAGTGCTTGGCATGCTACTGGCGTTTTAAAAAACACGCTGCTCCCATTGAGAACAATTAAAAAAAAAAAACGCTTTGGTGGACACACAGCCTTAATTTAAAGGGCACCTATTATGCCCCTTTTTACAAGATGCAATATTAATCTTATGGGTCTCCTGAATGTGCCTGTGAAGTTTCAGATCCAAATACAATACAGATTGTTTATTATAATGTGTTGAAAAGTGTCATTTTTTGGGGCGGGTCTAAAAAGTGCTGTTTCAGGGGTGTGTTCCCTTACATTAGGGGTGGGGAACGTTGATCCTCGAGAGCTGGTGTCCCCGCAGAGTTCAGCTCCAGCCCTAATCAAACACACTGTAACGATGCTCGCCATGCTCAGAAAAACACACACACACACAAAAAAATAAAAAATAAATAAACTTTGGCGGGAATCGAACCCCAGCTTCCCGTGGCTAGGACCCGTGTCTTTACCACCAGCCTACGAGGTCACGTGGTTGAAACAGTCTCCAAATGGATCAAATACCGGAGAAAAAGGAAAAAGAAGGGGAAAAAAAAAAAAAATATATATATATATATATATATAAGTGTTTTGGGCACCAGACAGGCTTTGGTCCTGTCACCAATGAGCATGGTTTGAACCCAGGCTAGCATAAAATCACCATCCGTTACATAATACACATAATGAGATCCAAACAAAAACAAAACAAAAAACAAAATGACACGTCTCAAGTTCAAATGTTGCAGTTCAGGTGAAAGATGAGGGTTTAATCCACGTGAAAAAATATACAATCATCAATCTGCGTTCAGTCCTCCAAAAGACTGCGTCATAGATCCTGAAGATCCACGTCCACATTACACATAAAATAAAAAAAAATAAACACTCGTAAATACATTAAATATAAACAATGAACATTAAACAACACGCTATTTACATGAATAGTTTGAAGATGGTCATGTGGATCTTGTTTGCATATGCGCATGAAACTATAACTGATTGGGTGCGTGTGTGTATGGGTGTGTGTGTCAAAAGATAACCAGTCACTGACCCGAATCCGTAGAGAGGTAAAACGTAGGCCACCATGCCAACGGAAGCTTTCTCTTTTCGGTCCTTATCCAACTACAGCAAAGTCGTGATCGCTGCAAACACATGCAAAGCCTGAGCTTCGTGCCCGCGATGGTCTCCAAACTCCACATTAATAGGTTAATCGCACAGCAACAAGCACTCCGTCCCACGGCAGGTAGGCCACACAGGTACTCACGGCAGTACACGAGTCTATGGCGCAGCACTTCCGGATCGTCCAGCTCCCTTTTATCCGCCTCTGTCCTCTACTTCCGGTTCACGGGGTAGTTCCCAGTTAGAAAGTTTTATTTATTTATTTATTTATTATTATTATTATTATTATTATTATTTTTTTTTTTTTTTATGTGCTAACGTGAAAAGAAAATAAACAGTGGCACTGCCACACTCTCCCCCCCTGGAAAATTAAAGCAACCCAAAGTTGATTTAACAAAAATATAAAAATATAACACAATATACCACCCCCCAAAAAATATATAATACGTACAATTAGAAACCCAAAAATTCCTCATCTTCCCCCGAAGAGTCTTGGAAAAGCTTGTGTAATTTTTCTTTTTCCTGAAGCTCTAACTCCTCTGCAGTGGGATAACACATTTTTAGATTGCAGACATGGGCTGTACGGATGTCTTCTCCTGTATCTTCAAGGACTATTTTGTAGTTCAATGGACCTAGTTGCTGCAGAATACGGTAAAGACCCTTCCACTTTGGTGCTAATTTTGCAGTGAAATTTCGTTGTACACTGGATTGTGGGAAGTTGCGTAACCAGACTCTGTCTTTTTCTTTAAATGTTACTTCTCTTCTGTTCTTGTTGTAGCTTCTTAATTGCCTTTTCTTTGCTTTTTGACTGTTTTCTTTTGACTATTTTCTTCTGAACAAGCTAATCAAGGTCTTCAGGATACAGGTTGGTATTTTTTTTTTTTCAGGGTTGGAGCTAAACTATGCAGGGACACCAACCCTCCAAGATCAAGGTTCCCGACCCCTGCCTTACATGAAAATGAGCTGCAACTTCCCGCCCAACTCCAGAAGGGGGCAGAGCCTAGCCTTAGATGTCTCTGTTTTGCTTATGGCAATAAACAGAGAGGAGAATCAACATGAACATGAGCGAGCGTGAGAGGACTGGTATTTTTACTGTACTTAAATGGAACAAATACACAATTTCTTACCAAGTGTTGCAGAACAATGAATCAAATGTAATGAAATGTAATTACAGGTATAGAAAAATATCAATGAACTTTACAAAAAAATATATAAATAAACTCTTACAAATTTGTAAAACCAAATCGTGTGTGCATAGACTTATAGAAAATTTAGTAAAACTCCTAAAAAGCCGTAATAGACATTTACAGCAGAAACACTAACATCCTTGAATGTTTCATGATCATGAAACAGAGCAAGCGTGTTCCTGACGGGACACTGCTTTCGACACACTTGTTCTGCCTCAGCCCTCTGGATCCTCCTCATCACCCTGGCTCATTGGCTCTCCGTTGTCTCCACCTCGGGCTTCTCCGCCACCTGCTCCGCCGCTGTTGGTCGGCTCCCTGGAGTCGTCAGCCCTTCCCCCTCCATGGCTCCTCCCTCCGTCAGCTCCACCGTAGGTCGTCATCATGGCTGTGGCCTGGGTCCTGGCTGGATGAGTATTTGGATATTACTAGTCTATAGACATTCTCTAGTCTAGGGTTGGCGGGATGTCTAAGACTGATTCTGTCAGGAATCCCTTAAATCAGTATCAAATACTTTTATTGATCTGCTTTTTAGATGAACTGAGCTCAATCCATAAATGATGAACCAAACTGAATCAACACTGAACTGAATTCAAATGAAAGATGGCTGGTTACTTTTATATTTTAAAGGTTTTTTTTTTTTTTTTTTTTTTTTTTTTTAAGGCAGAATTGAAATCTGCATAATTATTGCATAACTAAATACTTATTTTCCTGTTTGCATCACTGAATACTTATTTTCCTGTTTATCATTATTTAAACCATTTGTATTGTATGAAGTGCTATATAAATAAAGGTGACCTGATTTGACTTGAAATATTTTTTTCCTTCCAGAATCAACAATTACAGAAGGTTTCAAACTATGATGCAGTTATACATTGGCAGTGTTTAGTAACTTGCCTTATCTCATGCATCCTCTTGATGACTGAATGGTGATTTTTTTTTTTAGCTCCTGTATAATAATCACTTTATAATCACATTCCTTAAGTTTTGGTAGTACCTTGGAAAGCAAAGTCCGCTAAAGGATGTAGAGAATTTTTGCATTTGGTTCCTAAACACTGGCCTTCCTTATATTTTTCAGGGCTCAGACACACTCTTTCTTTTCAAATCTAGATTAAAGACAACTAAAAACTGTTTAGCCAAGCTTCAAAAACAAAAGTAATCCACTGTGTTTTCAGCGGCTCAGATGTCGGGAGTAAATGACGACTGCTATGTTCATTATTACATCCAACAACAGAACACCTCAATCGTTTAGGAGACATTCTTGTCTATTCCTGCTCCGGCATCGAAACAACGGCGGGCTGCTCACTCAGGGTGGGTTTACGCTAAAACGGCCGTTCCAAATCCCGTCAGTATTTAGACTGTATCATGGTACTGAGCAGTTCTCATTACAGTAGCAAATGAATTGCTCTTATCACCTGATCGTGGTTGTATCTCTGTATTATTGTTACTGGACCTTAATGCTGCATATGACACTACAGACCACAACATTCTTTTAAATAGGCTTGAAAATTACATTGGCATTATGGATCACATTGTTATGGCTCAAATCGTACTTATCTAAACGTCATTAGTTTGTAGCAGTAAATAAAGAGGTATCACATCAATCACAAGTTCAGTATGGAGTACCACAAGGCTCAGTACTATGGCCATTGCTTTTTACCCTGAACGTTCTATAAAAAAATAGGATGACTAGTAATGTCCTACTATTAAATTGTGAAAAAAAAAAAACCCAGAGTTTTTAATTATTATTACACTTTAATAATCTGAGGATCCTCAAAGGCAAACTGTGTGCATTTTGCTTCAAGAGAGCAACCATACATTTGTGTTGTGTTTTACCTTCTTTTTTTGTAATATTTTTCATTTATTCTTCAATCTTTATTCATTTATAATCATTTATCATTTTATTATTCCATTTATAATCATATAATCATTTAAAATAATCATTATAGTCATTTATATACCCATTTCATTGATTCATTAATTGATTAGTCATTTATATTATTCTATTCTATTATTGTTGTTTTTTATATATATATTTTCCATTGTTGTTTCGTCTTATGACTGTGTGGTTTCAAGGGCTGTTTGCCTTCATGAATAAGAGATACGAGGGAATGTTTATGGAAACTCAAGGTTTATGGGATGTTGTTGTGAATCAGTTTGGTATAACACTACTTGTTGGATTTGTGTTCTTTAGATGAAGTCTGACCATTGAGACACATGCAACTGAGACCATTCAATAAACTCTGCTCCTTTTTACCATCATCACTTCGTCTTCTGCTTCTGCTCTCACTTTCACTGGCTTTTCCTTCAGTCAACTTCTTGGCTGATAGAAGACTGTTAATAGCATTTTGAAGTATTTTGGGTATCAGACAAGACCTCCTGTTAACAGGATTTGGGTATTATACTACTCTGCTGACGAGTTGATCTGTTACTGGATAAACTGATATTTTCTGACGGGATCTGGTGTCCTGCATATGAATTGTCTAGGCATGGAGACAGCGATCTAACAGCCCTGTAAAGACCACATCACCATGCCAGCCATGGCATAGATTTTACTTTTTAGAGGTGATTTACTTCAGAATTTAATTTTGTTTGCATTATTGAAACCACTATTTTTTTGTTTATCAGTGTAAAGCTGCGCAAATGGCTTGATTCGGGGTTTGATGAAGGCCTGCCTTCCGAAAAACGAAATGTGCTGTGATTGGTTAGCTGTCCCACTCCATTGTGATTGGCGAACAGCTTAGATGGTGTTTCAGTACTGCCACGCCCCTTGGCAAAGTAGCTAGATTAGATAAGTAGCTAGCTCCTGGAGCCGTGTGAGGCACTTTTTATTATGGATGGATGCACTTTATTGGACTTGTTTTGGACTGATGAAGAGAAACACTCGTCTATGCTGTTCTAAAGCTTGGGAGTGCCAGGATCATTTTTAATAACTCTGATTGGATTCGTCTGAAAGAAGGAAATCATATACACCTAGGATGCATGGAGGATGAGTACACAATACGCTTACAGTAGTGTTGGGTCCTATCGTCATCCTGCCAGATCGCAGATTCATGATATTATCATGCTAATTTATTTAATTATTTACATATTTTGTTTCATTGCCCAAAACCAGCTCCAGCATAAGGCTAAAACCAGTCTAACATTACATTATCAAAGAACATCAACACTGATTAGCCTTGCCTAGTCTAGTGCAAGTTTATGCATTTTAAAAAACACTCACGTTATAAGTGAAGCTATCTACACTGTATGATGAATAAATCTCTTACAACACACTGTACACGTCTGCGGTGCGTTACGGCTCCGGCGTGTCCACTGGAGTAGATTGCGGCCAATCTAGACAATGCATGTGTTTATACCAGTGGCATCTCTGCGGAGCATTGCGGCTCTAACGCGGACACTCCAGTCAGTGCTTGTTTATACCAGCCGCATCACTGCGGTGCGTTACGGTTCCGACGCAGCCACTCTAGTCAATGCTTGTGTTTATACAAGCGGAGTCTCTGTGCCACGTTGCGGCTCTGACGCTGCCACTCTAGTCAATGCTTGTGTTTATACCCGCCGTGCTGCAGCTCATTGAAGCGTCTCAAAACCTGCTCTCTGCGCTGCTTCGCTAAAGTTAGGCTAATCCCCCACCTCGGCCCTACCGACCCCCCAACCTTTCGAATTTCCGTAGGTAAGATTTATTTTAATGATATTCTAAAGGGCCGCGTTGTGACATCATAACATCAGGAAAACAAACACTGGAGTCCAAAGGAGCCATTCGTTGCTGGAGTTCTTTTGTAGTTCTTTGGAGTGGACTTTGAGATTGGTAACTCTGTAGACCTTTTTTATGCCCAGACATACACACCACACACTGACTAAAATTCAAAAAGTGAAAAAGCATAATAGGACGTAAATATTCTGTAAGTATTCTAATATTTTGAGATACTGGATTTTTGACTTTCATGAGCTGTAAGCTCTAATCATTAAAACAAAAAACTTTTGAAATGTTTCACTTTACATGTAATGAATCTAGAATATATAAAAGTTTCTGTTTTTGAAATGTTACAAACAAAAAATTAACTTTTTCACAATATTCACATTTTTTGAGATGCACCTGTATATATATATATATATATATATACAGGGGTTGGACAATGAAACTGAAACACCTGGTTTTAGATCACAATTAGTATGATATTGGGCCTCCTTTTGCAGCTAATACAACATCATTTCATCGAGTGACAAATACAAGTCCTGCAAAGCAGCCAGAGGGATTTTGAGCCATTTTCCTCTTGCAGAACAGTGGCCAGGTCACTATGTGATGCTGATGTGGGAAAACGTTTCCTGACTCGCTCCTCCAAAACACCCCAAAGTGGCTCAATAATATTCAGATCTGGTGACTATGCAGGCCATGGGAGATGTTCAACTTAATTTTCATGTTCATTAAACCAGTCTGTCACCAGTCTTGCTGTGTGTATTGGTGCATTATTATCCTGATACAGAGCACTACCTTCAAGGTACAATGTTTGAACCATTGGGTGCACATAATGAAACTTTACACTCTGCTCTAACTGGTGTAATGTACAATAAGTGAAGACTGGGCACCAGACAGCGCAAATATAGCCATGAAACCTCCAATACTATATTGGCGAGTGTTTCAGTTTCATTGTCCAACCCCTGTATATATATATATATATATATATATATATATATATATATATATACACCTGTAATATATAACTACACAACAGTTAGTCTTTCACTTTTATTACCATCTACACAATATGGAACTATTTAAAAAATTAAATTGCACTGTAATGGAAACATGAACCATTTAACGTTTTGCAGTAAATTCTAAACAGTAGAGATCTGTTATTTTTGTTCTGTAAAGAAATTTTTACAAAGAATATATTGTGTAAGACTACCTGATTTTTTAAGTGTGCTTGTTGGGTGACCACCTTTGCTAGTGTTATGAAAGAATTGAGACATGAGAGTTGATTTGAGACATGTATGAAAGTGTCTTGGTAGTTTTAGTGCATTTTAAAAGTTAAATTAACTACTGTACCTAACTGAATAAGTTGGTAAGGAGAACTGAAGACTTTTGTGACCTAAGTATTGAGAAATGTGTCCTAGAGATTTTAAGATGTGACAACAGCCCTTGCTGGTGAAATGATCAGGTTTTGTGACATTTGTTCCAAGGAAACGTGTAAGTGTGGGTTTTAGGGTAGCACTGATGCAGCTTCTGTGCCAACTCCGCAGTGCAAATATGGATTTTGTTATTGGTTTAATTTAATTGGTATTATTCTAATTGGATATATTGATTGTTTGTCATTAATGACATGACAGTAAATTTATATAATTATTCTTAATCTCTGACTTTGTTGCTCAAAACATTATCCTAATTTTTAAAACGGAGTGTCTATTTACACCAGCATTTCTCAACCCTGGTCCTGGGTGCCCCCAACACTGCACATTTTGTATATATCCTTTATCTGACATACCCATTTCATGTCCTGGAGTTTCTTTTAATGAGCTGATGAGTTGAATCAGGTGTGTTTGATTAGGAAGACACAAAATGTGCAGTGTTGGGGGGTGCTCAGGACCAGGGTTAAGAAACACTGATTTATACTAAGTGCAAAAACCCAAGTCAATTTATATTAACTCTGCCCACCAATGTGTGATTGGGCTAGTCACCACCATAAAAGATGACAGTTTAACAACAGCGCTATGGCATAGATGGTAAAGCTTGTATAGTAACTTGCTTTGACGCGATCGACCCGAGTTCGAATCTGCCTTTTGTCAAACCTTTTTTATCTCCCCTTTCAAATCTCATATCACATCGGAAAAGCATTTATTTTCAATAAAAATGTAAATAAAGCAATAAAGCAATAAAGCAAATAAAAATTAAAAAAAAGTAAAGGGTAGGGTAGGGGGAGCTTACTTATCTAGTTTACTTTTTTTGTATTTTGTGCTAAGGTCATTTGTAAACTAGATATCCCCCAAACACTGTCCCTTTGGTCCAGTAAACATACATACCCAAATACTCTTAAAACACTGGACATTTAAGCTCTAGAAATAAGGAGTTAATATTTTATTTACCAATGATCTTTGCTGACAGTGCGATTTTACACCTTTAGTTGTACTTTTACATTTCCTTCAAGTACAACTTATCATTCCATGTAAAATAGTAACCCCTTTTTACCACCCTGTTAGTGAACCTTTATCACTTCAGAGGAGTGTCTTTATCAGGCACGGCTGTTTTACAATTTAGCAGAAAACTTTTACGGCCTCACATTACAATGCTGGCATGTTTAGAAGCTCACTTTATTTTATTTTTTTTATTTTGCTGACATGTTTCTGATGAAATTAACATGTGACACAATGCAAATATTTGCAGCTTTTAAAGTTACAACTTGTGTTAGTTACCAAAATAACCAAATCTTAGTTTTTAGTGAGAAAAGAGTTTGAAATGGTAGGCCAAAGAGGGTGGTGTCTTACTAGGCCTGGATCATTTTACGCAACACTGGCCTCTGGGCTCAAAGAAGTGTATTAATAGTGAGGTCACAAGGAGTTCATGTTATTCAGTTGGCCACATGTGAACAAAGTACTAACAGCCTCACACTGTATTGCTGCCATGCAAGCTTTAATCGGAGTCTTTTGAGCATACGAGTAATGAGACAAAAATTCAGGACACTGTCAGCCTAGAACTTTTCCTATATTGAAATAAAGTGACTGAATCTTTAGATGTTGTATAACACAAACAAACATGACCCTATTGTCACATCCTGTCCTTATGACCACCATCAAGTCTGAGTAAGTGGCCTTTGTCTTAGAAATAAAATTCACAGTGAACAATTAACATGTAATGACGTGGAACAGACAAAGGTTTATAACTTCACAAGGTCACTTGTTTTTAGTGCCATTTTGGCTTACATGAAATTCTAAAATGAGACACAATTCAACTTTACATGGGACTTTAATACTTTTAAGTTAATACAGTGCAGTTTTACAAAATAAATAGATTTATACAAATAATAAGACAAAATAAGCTGTCTATATCATCACAATTTCCTTAAGAGGAAATCTAACAATAAATAAGGCCAAATATCTTTCTAAAATCACTGCTCAAAGATGAGAGAGAAACAGACAGGCAGGAATCCTACTTGTTTATTTCAGATTGAAAATGTTAATTCGCCCCAACATTCAAATCAATACAGTGATCATCTGAACTGAATAAAACAGCACCATCAGAGAATAATTAAAATACATATGGAAATACAGCATTACAAAGTACAGGGAATTCAAAACACAATGTGAATAAAACTATCAAAACCACTCTACCCTTCACATCACTTAGGTTAAATGTCTGTGATTTTATTTTTATTTTTATTTTTTTATAAAAGAACGAGACGAAAGTTTGCAACACAAAACCATGACTTGACACATTAATCTAATATTAGTTAACCTTGGCCAGTAATGTAAATTCTGGTTTTAATAATTTGTGACATTTAGCTCATAGTTATTAAAACAGAGACTACAAGAGAATACAAAACGAAAAAAGATTAACTCTCTCTCTCAAGAGAATTAAAAAGATCTCTGAGGAATCAAAATTGGGAACATGGAGGTGGGCCTCTTTTTTTGCTCAAGGTTTGAGCTGATGACCCTCTTTGCACACAATTGAGACTGACACACCAAAAGTTCAACTGAAATGTAACATTCAACCAAATGTAGCACAGATAAATAACACATGCTCACAACAAGGAGCCTAATACTTGGTCAAGAAGACATTGGAGAATGATAAAAATATTAAATGCCATCAGATTTTTTTTTTTTTCAAAAAAAAAAAAAATTTTTATTTTCAAAATTTATTTATTTTCTTCCCCTCTTTGGGTATTATAATAGTTATTTTGTATGTTGGTTTTATGTCAACATGGAACCAGCATAATGTCAACACATGAGTCAGACACCAAAACACCCATTATGTTAGTAAAACTAACACTGTAATAATTTCCTGTTATTTTGGTGATTTCCTCTTATATAGGGCCGATTCAACCACCATATTCTTGACTTGACAAGGACACAGAGAAAGGCCAATAGAGTTTTTCGGTGTCAATTATCATCGTATTTACAGTTCAGAAGACCATTAAGATTATATTTGGATAGTTGGATTAGTTAACAACACATTTTAGGAACATTAAAACAAAATGCCTGCATCAATAAAAGACTTGGAATAAAAATCAAAATTTTAAAAAGTCAAATCATGACATACCATTTAACATAAACCCCAAGTTAAAACCTAACAGGTCAACATGGTTACCCAATAGAATAAAAAAATAGGTTTAACATCCAATAAGGACAATTGACAAAAGGACAGTTTACCCTCTTTCTTTATCTAAAAAAACAAACAAACAAACAAACAAACAAAAAAAAAACAAACAAAAAAAAAAAACAAACCACCAATATGGTGGAAAAACAATATGCAGTGAACATGCATTGTTAGTGATCCAGTTCTTAGTGAATCTTAAACCCTGCAGTTTAGACACATCTGTTGTATCACTTGGGAGGGGGAGGGGGAGGGGGGGGGGCTTGGTATTCACAGCTTATATACATTTTCACAATCATTTTTAGGTTTTTCATGAAAGAAAAACTTCACTGAGGTTTAAGAAAGGAGACAGGATCAAATGTCAGTGTTGTCCTCTTTAGAATACTCTTCCACCAACTGTTCATAGGAGTGGCCATGGTCTGACCCATCTGTGGTGAATACGGAGGTCTCAGATTCTGAGCCCTGTTCCTCTTTGAAATCTGTCTTATCTGCAGTTGAGAACTTAGGCATAAAGTCATTATCATCATCCTCCAGGTTGTTGTTTAGCAAATTCTCTTCATCAATGAAGGTAATGTTGGCATTGGGAAACATGAGGGTCTGGTAACTTTTGGAGTCCCATAGTTTGGTGATCCGGCCATCGCTGCAGCCTCCAGTTTCGAGACCTTTGTGGTTCTCTCCCGCCTCCTTGTCCAACTGATTCTCATACGCTCTAATACAGCCTAGGTCGGTGTCTGTCTCTCCTTCCCCATGCATTTCATTCATGAGAAGACATTCCTCTTGGCTAAGAAGGTAGCTCCTGGATTTTGAGAGAGCTACTGTAACTCTGTCACTGAAGCTATAGCGGCGCTTTTGTCGAGGTGAGCGGTCTAGACTGAGAATGGAATTTCCATTAATGGAAAGACTATCACTGCAGCTCTTTGAGTGGTTTGGTGCTTTATTCTTGCTGCCGGCGATGAAGCTGACACATTGATCTTCTCCTTCCTTCTCGGCACCTATCTGCTTGATTAAGTCATTGTAACCTTGTTTTTTCTTGGACAGGAAGCTAAAGATGTTGACATCATTGGGAGTTGGTGGCAGATGTAAGGTCTTGTGACTTTCCTTGATGCGCTGTAACTCATCCAGAGAAAGTCTGCGCCTTTTACGACGCTTCTTTAGAGCTTTGTGAGCCTCCACAACCATGCGCACCTTCCAGTTGAAAAACAAAGAGAGCCATGCCAGACCAAGATAAATCCACACCTCTACAAAGTACCGATACAGAGTAGGGTAGTCAACATTGGGGTCAACACCTAAACAAAACAGATACAGAGAAAATAGTCTGTAAATGTGTATTAAATCTGTATTAAATACATTTGTGATGAACTCTGATATGCCTGTATGCCTTGTTCATAAACTCAAAGAGGCTCCTATCTATGCTTTACTAAAACAACTGTTATACTTGGAGACACTGAATTTCCCAAAAGAGAATAATCCATTGTTAAGCATAATAGGTCTGTTCGTGCAAAGAACTAGAGAAGTAAAGCTCAAAAGGACAAACTTTGATGTCCAAAGAATTTCTTTGCATGTCATACTATGGATGGTTATGTATATAACAAATACAAAGTAGATTTGATTTGAAAGAGAATGTTAAAAAAGGGAGAGGAGGGTATTTTGTTTAAAGACTCCAAGACACATGAATAAATAAAAAAACAAAAACAAACAAAAAAAAAAACCCTCAAAACAAAACCACTGCAATATAACATAAAAAATAAGAATTGTCAATTTTGATTTCATGATGACTAACATGTTTTAGCCCATTGCTAGAATGGTTTAACATGTGCTACTATGATTCACACATTTACACATAATATAATATTGATACATAATATGCTGCATGTTGTTACATAATAATAATAATAACAACAATAATAATAAATTGTTATATGCATGCATGCATGCATGTATGTATGTATGCATGTATTATTATTATTATTAGTGTATAAGATAATAACAGGTGATGCTTCACAAACACTGCTAAAAATAAGCATGTGAAATCACAATAGTGATGCCTTACCCACCACTAATAACAGTAGATAAATATTTAGCCTTTGTCAAGCTAACATAAGTGACTAGATTCATTTTCTCAGGTGATTTATGATAAGCAGTCCTAACAACTCAGTTACCCACCTGCTACAAGATCACCAAATCCAATAGTTGTCAAAGTGACAAAAGAAAAATACAAGCCCTCAATATAGGTCCAGCCTTCTTGAGACATGAATACAAATGGAGGAATCACCAAATGCACCAACACACCCCATAATAGAAAGACAGCTGTGCAGGTAAACTGTGTTTTCCGCTTTAAGGAGAAAACACACACACACACACACACACACACACACACACGCACACACGCACACACGCACACACACAATTAACAACCGTATAATAGAATGTTTTATTATATTTGCAGACAACACAGAAGTTTCAAAGCTGTTATTATAGTTATATTCAAATTTCAAATATAATGATTGTTTGTGATTATTCCTTACCAATGTTACCCCTTTCTTAGTAAGATACTGCCCAAGGTGTTTAGCTCTTCCACCGAAAAACTTTCCAAGTTCACTGATCCAGGTGAAACACAGCGGCACTCCAAAAAGACCATAAAAGATACAGAAAACCCTCCCTGAAGGTGTTTTGGGAGCAATATTTCCATAACCTGTGGAAATAAACCATTTATGGTAAAAATGTTCAGTTTACAGTAAATACTATACATCTCAGTATGAAGACGTTATAGCTTAAGACATGGCATCCATGTGTTCTGAGTATTAAACAATATAAGAATATGCAACGTAATCTCCTGATAGTTCATATGTCAAATGTGGTTCTACAAAACGTACATTCACTCACGTTTTACAGACTCTAAAACGTACAATACTGACGCATTTACAGCATCTAAACGTACAAATACTGATGTATTTTCAGCAGTTTAACGTACAATACTGATATATTGACGACACCTAAAACGTTAATTATTTTCGTATGAACAACTTTACAGACTTACAAATGAATCCTTATGGCATTATGTTTGCAGTAGCATTATTACAGTTTTTCTCAATCGATTTGACACATTTCTCCAAACTCAAGGCACTGTTCTCAAAACAGTTCACATAGTGATCTGAATACTTTGTAACTGTCCTAAACAGACAGTACGTTTTCATTCATTTCATACAAATAACAAATTATGTAAACACTGTGCACAAAATTCTCAGTGTTTTGCATACAGTGTGTGCATACAGCCAATCAAAATTTTAATATATCAGTAAAAAACAATTGCCACTTTTATTTTTTGGTTTTACACAAATCACAAACATTTACCAACCATTTGTCCAAACACAACAAACAAAACTCTATTAATTTGTCATACTATAAAATAAACCTAAACTGATAACCATTTAGTTAATAAAACACACAACACAGTAAATGCAGTTTTCCTAATTGTTTACACATTTATCACAATTGCTTTACAGTAATAATAAGGGAAAGTATGCAAAGTACAAGAAAGAATATGCAGAAAGGGGGGGGGGGTAAGTCTATAAGGTTGTGTAGTGGGTAGAGAAAAGGGTGTAAAGGGTGTATGTTAGATGGTTATCAGCATGGAATAAACTGCTGGTTCGTCTGGCCAGAAGAGAACTGGCCCCCCGACTGAGCCTGGTTTCTCACAAGGTTTCTTTTTCTCCATTTCTGTCAAGGATGGAGTTTTAGTTTCTTGCTGCTGTCGCCTCTGGCTTGCTTAGTTGGGGACACTTAATTTCCAGCGATATCGTCAACTTAACTGCACAAATACTATTTGAACTGAACTGAGGTGGATGATGACATCATTGAATTCAATGATGAACTGACTTTAACCGAAAATTGAATGTTTACTATTGTCCTTTTGCATTATTGACATGCTATTTTCTCATTTAATACTGTAAAGCTGCTTTGACACAATCTGTATTGTTAAAAGTGCTATATAAATAAAGGTGACTTGACTTTACTTAATGACAGAGTGAAGAAGAACTGGAACAGAAGAAGTGGAACAGGTAGAATGAGGTGAGCAGAGAGGAGGATGTAAGAAAGAAGGAGAGGAGGAGAGGGAGAAAAGACGAGTGGAGAGGAGAGACACTGATATGGTGGAAAGAGCATGAGAAGAAACTGTAAGATGACATGGATATAGAAGAAGTAGAAGAACTATCACTAAACAACAAAAAACAAACTTTATGTACACTTTTGAATGGGGTAATTTTTTTAATTCTGCTATTATTTTGTCTTGCGGACTACATGTAAATGTATTTTATGTAAAATATCTTATTCAGGTCAATATTAAATAAAAAAATAACATGCATTTTGAATGATCCCTCTTATTTTAGTAAAATAATTAACATATTGTAAATTCTGCAAAGTGTATGTAAACTTTTGACCTCAACTGTAAATAATCTAGATCCTTACCTATAGTTGTAATAACTGTAGCTGCAAAGATGACAGCATTGGGCCAATTCCAGTTGTTGAAGGTTTTATCTCCTGTGATGGTGATACCTTGTCCTGCAGCATCAGACACCACCTATTTCAAAAAAAAAAAAAATTATGAGAACATTCACACATTGAATTCAAATACAACAACAAGCGTTTTCTTCAGAAGCATTCTGGATTTGTTGCGTGTCTGAGATCAGAACTTCTATCATCTCATGCCAGCGATGTTATCAACAGCTCTCTGCGTATGCTTAACCTGCCACAATCATCTCTGGGACATCATAATTAGTCATTTCTGGGACATGAGCAAGTCATCGTTTACACAAAAGGAGACAAGGAGACAGCGGTTATTGTCGTGAACCACGTCTTTTGCATTCATGGCCTCCCGACCGACGTGGTTTCCGACAGGGGACCCCAGTTCATTTCCAAGTTTTGGAGAGAATTTTGTAAATTACTGGGAGCGAGTGTAAGTCTGTCCTCTGGTTTCCACCCTCAGAGTAACGGTCAGACAGAGCGAGCCAACCAGCACTTAGAGCGAGTGTTACGATGTTTGGTCTCTCAGAATCCTTCCTCTTGGAGCCAGCAACTCTCGTGGGTTGAGTAAACACATAACTCGTTGCCAGTGTCATCCACGGGCCTCTCTCCATTTCAGTGTAGTTTAGGTTACCAACCACCTATTTTTCTGAGTCTGGAACCTGAAGTCGTGGTCCCCTCCGCCCACGCTTTCATCCAGAGGTGTCATCGCACCTGGAAGAGAGCCCGACGGACTCTCCTCCAGGTGAGAGCGCGCACCAAGGCCCAAGCCGATCACCACCGGTCTAAGCCTCCCGTGTATGTCGTCGGTCAAAAAGTGTGGCTTTCATCCAAGAATATTCCTCTTCACTCCGTTTGTAATAAATTGGCTCCTAAATTCATTGGCCCGTTCACAGTCACCAAGATCCTTAACCCGGTGGCTGTCCGCCTCAAACTTCCTCCCGCATACAGGAGAGTCCATCCCGTTTTCCATGTATCCAAATTAAAACCTGTTTTTCATTCTGCAATTAATCTGCCGGCTCCGGTTCCCCCGTCGCGTCTCGTAGACGGGGAGCCCGTCTATTCGGTTAAACGTATTCTGGATTCCAGACGAAGGGGACGCGGGTTCCAGTACCTGGTGGATTGGGAGGGTTACGGTCCGGAGGAGAGAAGTTGGGTAATATATATAATATATTATATCATAAAGTCAACTCTTAACAGATGCTTATAGAGATATGTCTCTTAGAGATAAGAGAGAAGTCTTTTTATTTGGTACCCATTTTTGACTTCAAATACAATGACTCCTAGAAAGCAGGCAGTCCAGAAGGCCCCTTGTTTGTCTACAACATACTGTATTTTTGAAGATAACTTCTGATTAATCACTACTACTAGTTCTAAACAAGAATAAGCTATTCTAGTAGTAGTAGATTGTGTCAAAGACAACCGCAGCCATCGATTGCCACTGGCAGTACTGCACGTGACGTCACACAATCTATAACAAGCATAAAATACAGCGTTTCTGCAACAATTACTCTGCTGTGGCCGTTT
The DNA here is from genome assembly GCA_036247105.1 of Cirrhinus mrigala. NCBI lineage: Eukaryota > Metazoa > Chordata > Actinopteri > Cypriniformes > Cyprinidae > Cirrhinus > Cirrhinus mrigala. The sequence goes on along the minus strand of CM070023.1, from coordinate 36,998,457 downwards.
TTAGTGTCCCCGCCGACAGCAAACTGTGGTCAGGGCAGCCTTCACTTAGAAAAACACATCCATTCTAGCTGCCACTTTATTTTGAGGTGCGCGCATACACTACGCGTTAAGGTAATAGCGTGCAAAAACCTACATCAATGGAAAAGCGATCTTCAGCCTTCATTTACTGAGCTGGTTACTCTGTCAATATTGAATGAACCAATGAATAAATTCCAAAAAAACAAATAAATAAATACAAAAACGGTCTGATAACAAATGTTGGGTAATATTCAATGTAGAATTTCCAAATAATATGATGAGAAATAACAAAATAAAAGCCTTTCATAAACATGCAAATAACCGTTTTTCTATGTAAATTCACATTATTATTATTATTATTATTATTATTATTATTATATATAAAACTCCCTGTTTCCACAAAATGTTTCAGTTTAATTTGGACTTTTAAAAAAAGTCCCAATGTCAGGACTATCTGATGTAGCATTACATAATAAAAGCCATCCAAAAACTCATATATAACCAGTTTTGTCTTTGATTTTGGAGAGTTCTAAAAAAACTCCCTGTTTGCACAGACCAGTTTCAATTCAGATTGACAGTCCACCACCCCAGTGTGTCCCTCAGCCAGTTTCAAGACTATCTGATGTGGCATTACACAATAAAAGCCCTCCAAAAACTGATATATGACCAGTTTTGTCTGATTTTGGATAGTTCTTTTAAAAAAAAAACAAAAAAAAAAACTCCCCGTTCGCACAGACCAGTTTCAATTTAAATTGACAGTCCACCACCCCATTGTGTCCTTCAGCCAGTTTTTAGGACTATATGATGTAGCATTACATAATAAAAGCCGTCCAAAAACTCATATATGACAAGTTTTGACTTGGAATTTGGAGAGCTCTTAAAAAGAAACTCCCTGACTGCACAGACCAGTGGAAAGCCTTGCAAAAACTCAAAAGTATCCAAAAACTAAGGGTGTCACTTAGCCAGTTTCAGGACTGGCTGGCAGTCCAGTCCAGTGGAATAGCTCTAAATAAGGAAACTGTCAATCTCAATTAAAATCGTGCAGTGGAAACATGGTGTTTCCTTCTTAGAGCTTTCCAAAATCAAAGACAAAACTGGTTATATATGAGTTTTTGGGGAGCTTTTATTGCGTAATACTACATCACATAGTCTTAAAACTGGCTGAGTGACACCCTGGGGTGGTGGACTGTCAATCTGAATTGAAACTGGTCTGTGCAATCAGGGAGTTTCTTTTATAGAGCTCTCCAAAATCAAAGACAAAACTGTTTATATATTACTTTTTGGATGGCTTTTATTATGTAATGCTACATCAGATAGTCCTAAAACTGGCTAAGTGACACCCTGGGGTGGTGGACTGTCAATCTGAATTGTAACTGGTCTCTGCAAATCACATGATTTCTTTTTTAAAACTATTCAAAATGAAAGACAAAACTGGACATATACAGTATGAGGTTTTGTATGGCTTTTATTATGTAATGCCACATCAGATAGTTCTAAAACTGGCTGAGTGACACCCTGGGATGGTGGACTGTCAATCTAAATTGAATCTGGTTTGTGCAAACAGGGAGTTTCTTTTTTAGAGCTCTCCAAGTTCAGACACAACTTGTTATATATGAGTTTTTGGATGGCTTTTATTATGTAATGCTACATCAGATAGTCCTGAAACTGGCTGAAGGACACACTGGGGTGGTGGAGTGTCAATCTGAATTGAAACTGGTTTGTGCAATCACAGAGTTTCTTTGTCAGAGCTCTTCAAAATCAAAGACAAAACTGGTTATATGTGAGTTTTTGGATGGCTTTTATTATGTAATGCTATATCAGATAGTCCTAAAACCGGCTGAGGGTCACACTGGGGTGGTGGACTGTCAATCTGAATTGAATCTGGTTCGTGCACGCAGGGAGATTCTTTTTTAGAGCTCTCCAAATTCAAAGACACGACTTGTTATATATAAGTTTTTGGAGGGCTTTTATTATGTAATGCTACATCAGATATTACTGTAACTAGCTGAAGGACACACTGGGGTCTTGGACTGACAATTTGAATTGAAACTGATGCACTGTCAATCTGAATTGAAACTGGTTCGTGCAATCACAGAGTTTATTTTTTTAGAGCTCTTCAAAATCAGACAAAACTGATTATATGTGAGTTTTTGGATAACTTTTATTATGTAATGCCATATCAGATAGTCCTAAAACTGAGTGACACCCTGGGGTGGTGGACTGTAAATCTGAATTGAAATTGGTCTGTGCAATCAGGGAGTTTCTTTTTTAGAGCTCTTCAAAATCAAAGACAAAACATATTTTTTAATGACTTTTATTATGTAATGCTACATTAGATAGTCCTGTCATTGGGACTTAAAAAGTCCAATTTAAAGTGACACATTTTGTGGAAACAGGGAGTTTTATTTATAATAATAATAATAATAATAATAATAATAATAATAATAATAATATAAATTTACATATAAAAATGGTTATTTGCATGTTTATGAAAGGCTTTTATTTTGTTATTTCTCAATTTATTTTCATATTATTTGGAAATTCTACATTGGATATTACTCAACATTTGAGCAACATTTGTTATCAGACCGTTTTTTAAACATTTATTTATTTATTTATTTGTTGGAATTTTTTCATTGGTTCATTCAATATTGACGGAGTAACTGGCTCAATCAATGGAAAAGCGATCTTTAGCTTTCATTTATGTAGGTTTTTGCACGGTATTACCTTAACGCGTAGTATATGCGTGCACCTCAAAATAAAGTGGCGGCTAGAATGACCGTGTTTTTCTAAGTGGAGGCTGGCCTGACCGCAGTGGCAGAAGCAGCGAGCGCAGCCGGAAGAGATCCGCGTTCAAACGCACACAACAGGCTAAAGTTTGCAAAGTTCTGGGAAAACTAATCATCATGAATGTGTCGGGGGGAAATAAGGAGATACTCGAATGAGTTATTAATAAACTAGTGTTTTCTGAGCCAGTGTCGCAAAGACGACGATCCTGACTCGCCATCTGCTCATTGCACGCGCCTTTAGAGAAAAATGCATCTCTACGGATTTTATAATGAATGAGTTTTGTTTTCGATTTTATTTATTTATTTATTTATTTGTTTTAAAATAGTAAAGTAATAATTTAAAGCTTTCTATAGATATATTTATTCTGTCTGTAAGGTAAGTAGTCGCTGAGTTTCATTTCATTTTCGTGCAGCGCTCCTGTTCAACACTGAGACACCAGAAAGCGCATCTTGTTTGTTTTCTTTATTTTTACAAAAGCACAAGATTTTGTTGATATTGTGAGTGTACGCTAATAAAATTCGACCCTTTACAGTTCCCGATGATATATTACGCTTACCTTTATGAGCAAAGATTATTGCGTATTTTAATTTTTTGCAAGTGATTGCGCTGGCACCTCCATGTCCTGCAAAGCGCATTTAGCTTTCACTCTCCAAGAAACGATTGTATGCGCAAAACAGCGTGCATTTATCCAAGTTAAACGTTTAAAATTACATTGTGGTATGATTGAAGATTTTATTTTAGTCAAGTCGTGATGACTTGAGAGGGCAAAATTGATCAAACATAGGCTGTGATCAACTCACTGCCTGCCTCTGGCCGCTTGGTTGTTACTTTTTTTAAAAAAAGCAAAAACCTTAATTTAACAAACAAAAAAAAAATGTTCCAAACATATTTCTAAATTAACTTTCTAAAGAAATGAAAAGAAACACAACTACATTCCTATTAAAAACAAAACTGAGCTATTTTAATGGATGCAACAGTGTAATGGGAAAGGGAGAGAAAAGACTTGGGCTCCAGTTGGACTCGGGTCGGTAATTTTGATGAGCCGTCGGACAAGGGTTGGGCGAGGTTGTTACGAATTTATGCAACAAATCTTTGTTTAATATTTACCGTTCTTATTTTGGCTACTGTCTTAATTGTGTAATTTCTTTGATATTTACTTTAGTGTTTTGTAGGCTGAAATAAACACGCACGTTTGTTAATAATTTCTGAGCCTCATTTTTTTTCAAGAAAAGTTTCAAAAAAATAAAAATAAAATTAAATTAAATTAAAATAAATAAATAAATAAATGGATAGATAGATAGATAGATAGATAGATAGATAGATAGATAGATAGATAGTTGGTCCATTACCACCGCGGTGGAAAAAATCTGCCACCGTCACAGCCCTTGTTCACCTGCTGCTTGAACTGAGGTGGCAACGGCAATCTGTCATGGTACATTAAAGACCAAACTGTCAAATGATATTTGTGATAAGTGACAGAATTTGAAAGCCCAGACTTTGATTCACAAATAATTCTTAGTGTTTAGTAAGTTTTAATTATGCATTAATCAAAAACAGAAAAAAAGGTCAATTTATTCTTTTGATTAAAATGTTAATGTCAATATAAGGTGATGCTTCTTTGTTTAATTAGATCACACACTGATCGTAACACATTGCCTAATGTCACAAACTTTTGTTGTTGTATTGGAGCAAGAGGCTTTTGAAGATGCTTCAGACCTGCATTCTGCAGTTTCTTACCTGATTGGCCTTCTCTTTGCCTTGGATTTAAGTACCCAAAATAACTTTTTTTACACTGTATTAAATCAATTAATACATCATGTTTAATACAATATATTTTTTATGATATTTATTTATTTATTGTTAGGGAATTAAAAAAAAAATAAAATAAATAAAAAGTTGAGTTAATTTAAAACAAAATAAATAAATAAAGCAACCAGCTGCAATGTTTTCTTCATTTCAGCACTGTATTATTACTTTAAAAAAAAAAAAAAAATCAGCTTAAGATTTCAAGAAAACTTGCTGCACAACTTTTAAGTTTCACTCTTCACTATTAATTAACTATTAACTATGACTTTTGCCTAAAAACTTATAATTTGTTGCTTATTAATAGTAGTAAGGTAGTTTTTAGGTTTAGGTATGGGGTAGGATTAAGGGATCTAAAATATAGTCATGATGCAGCTTTATAGGTACTAATAAACAGCCAACATGCGAGTAATATGGATGCTAAAGCAACTAGTTAATAGTAATAACTAGTCACTAAACTAAAGCATTACCAGAACTTTTAATAGAAACCAGCATGTGGAAATAGAACCACAAACAATGTCAAACACTACAAACATACTTGCATTTTTGCAATTTGCATTCCATATTGAACAAAGGAAAGAAAGCAAGTAAAATACAATTTATTTTATTTTTTTTTTAATAATCTTCAGTGGTTTCTTTAAAATTTTGATGGTCTCAACAGATCAAAAACCTGAAAGGAGTCTTTTGTTTGGCTTTTGTGAGTCTACTATTGTATGGTCTATTGTGTCTGTGGCACAGCTGTCCATAAGCCCAGGAGCAAATTTGTGTTTTGTGGATTTTAAAAGCTATGCTTGTCTACTATCTTTAATAAATACTTTTGCAATAAATACAAGAAACTGCAATAGATTGACTGCAACATGTTCAATCCATATTTCCATCTATGACTCGGGTTGAGATTTTGACATTAAAAAAACACTATGGTAGGAGAGAAGTACAATCAGTAGGCTTGCAGAAAGCTCAGCAGATTTCAGAATTTTACCGCCCTTTATTCACAAAGTTGTACCAGTTGCATATATTTAAATCATTTCAGCAGTTTTTTTTTCCACAATCAGCACAAAACACGCATAGATTCCATGTGGGCTTATCACAATTGTGCTGTCCTTCATTTCAAACGGATGTTGTAGTATGTTATATATAGGGCAAGATATGCTATTCTAATAAAAAAAAAAAAAAAAAAAATCCATGGCTAGATCTGCATTAAAATATTTAATGCACATTGGGAAGGCAAATAACAGGTGGATCTTTTCCTTTACATCATGTATTTAAAAAAAAAAAAAAAAAATAAATAAATAAATAAATAAATAAATTTAGTCTAGCCATAGATTATCCCTTCTTATAATCAGAGTCACCTGCCAGCCTGGTCAGAATAAAGCTGTCATTGATATTTGCAGTGCAATATTTGACTGGACCAATAAAAATAATGGTTCATTTTTGTTCATTGTCTATGGGTCATTAAATCTGGAATACTGAAGTAAAACAATAGTGCAATAAGATTGCATCTACTTAAATGACAGAGAGAGAGATTGCATTTGTGAATTACCTGCATCAATGCAGTGTCCTTAATAGTGAAAATTTGAGCAAACAAGCCTCTGGGAAATCCAGGCAATCAGAATAGAGTATTCAGAAAAATTGTATAACTTCAAAAATATATATATTTTTTTTTTCAGGGGGAGAAAAAAAAAAAAAAAAAAGATTTTAGGCAATGGGACCTTACAAAGAGGCAAAACCCCCCAGCTCTGAAATGCAGAAGAGTAGCGGCTAGTTTAAGCCAACATTACTGCACTGACACCTGCCAATGACACAACTGTGATAAAAGCTTTTCTAACAGATCATGAGTGCATATCAGGCAATAAAAGGAGGACCTAAGTGCAGCCTTTAACTTCATTAAGACAAAACAACGGTAATCCACAGGAGAATGGGGAATGGGTTTGCAAAACACAGACAAGAATTAAGAAATCGTGGGGCAATGACCAAAGATTTGTCATTGCAAAAATTTCTGAACTGAAATTTCTGACTGAATGCTAAAATATTTTCCCTGTGAATAACCCTTTATTCTTCTCTTTTCAGTTAACAGCAATATTACTACTCTGGAAAGATGTCTGTGTTATAAATAGTGCATTATAATTACTTAGCTGTGGCTAGTTGAGTGAATTCACAATTTTCCTTACTAATCAACTCAAGCATTTAAGCTATATGTTCATCTATGTTAAATAAAACATAATACCATGTGTATTATGTTTTATTTAACATAGATGAACATATAATAATCTGCTGATAATCTCCTGCATGAGACATGTCAAAAACAAATGTCTTTAAAATGTAACGCGATTGTTAATATTTACAGCTGAGTAAATGAAGCCGGGATAATAGGGAAAAAAAATAAAAAATAAAAAATTCTATAACTACATGCCTGTTAGTTATACATTCTCATATGTTAGACCTCCTCATTGTAACAACTTTGCTTTAACTAGTTTGCGAACTAGTCCTAGATTTTTCACTCAACATCAATAAAACTATAGCAGCACACTCCTCTGGACACTCCAGGGTACATTACAGCATGCTGTACTTTAGTATTTGGATGGCTATAACATGGTCATTTAAAAGATGCGTGTGGCCAAATACACCCAAACCCATATAAATCCTTAACAAAAACTAGGTGAGCACACATGACAGATGATTCTAAACAAGTATACAATGTATATATAAAGTACATAAAAGCATAGATGTTGATATCATATGATAGACCCCACTGAACAACGCTGCCTTTAGGACCACTGTTGTCAATCAAATTATGAAATAAATATTTAAGATTATTATAGAAAAAAAAAAAAAAATAGAGCTAAACAAGCATAAAAATTTTTTATAGCGATCAGGCAAAAACTGGCACTATAATAGTTATAAAGGGTAAAATCACTGAATTTCTGGTATGGTAAATGGTACATTCCCTGATATTGCAATTATAACTACTAGATGGCAGCAGAGGAACGCTCAATGGCTTATTCTACTTACTAACATACTTTTTTTTTTGTCAGGTTTTTCTTTTGGATTTACATTTAGACATAACATCACTATTATAACATATTACAATTATGCCACATCATGATTACATTGAAACCTGAAATCATATATAAAGAGTCATGAAGGGGAGACTTGCAGTAATAATTTTGTTACCTACCATTTATTTTAAATATCTGTATCTACAAAAACAAAACAAAACAAAACAAAAAAAAAAAACAAAACAAAAAAAAACAAACAAACAAAAAAAAACACACTATCTCATGTAAATACTGTCCAACATTAAGCAAAGTTGGTAATAATCTCACATTCGCAGCATGCATTTAAAAAAATGGCTTAAGGCAGTAAAAGTTTTTACAGAGGAAAATTAAACAAATTAAAATATGAATGAATTATATGAATGCATCTCTGAAGGGAACCAACTGTCTTTAGAAAAAATTCCATGTTATTTTCTTTTCATTTTATGTCATACTGCAAAAGAGTTTATTAGCGCAGCTGCTTTGTTTACAGTGGTTACTGGGGAAACATGTCCCATATGCGCCACCTGCTGTCAGACAGTGGATTTATATTTTCTTTTAGCCTGTCTCCCATCCCGTTATTGCTCAAACCAACACAAAATTCAGACGAAATTTTTATGCACAGTTGTAAATTTTAACCGGTTGATGGAAAGTAACCCAATGTGGATTCTAAAATTCAGATCAAACAAATCATTTATCATTATGACTCATCTCTTTTCTTAAAAAATGGTTTTAAGTCTAAAACGTGAGATTTATCATTTTATATATATTCTATATGCACGATACACACAAACAAGTCCAGTGGGAGAGAGCTTTAGTTCTTTACTAGTTATGTGTAAGTAACTTAGGCTGTCAAGTTTATTTTATTCACTTTAAACATCGGGTGAAGGGATTCTTTCTCTATATTACAGATGATGCTAGATCATTAATGAATTAGTCATGACAAAAAATTATGATATCTGATGTAGCGATTGTAAGGTTACCAAGCTTAGCTTGTTTAATACCATAGCTTGTAACCCACTACAACTAACATGGCGATAACTGGTATTACTAATATTGTAGACTTAACGATGTGTAACGATGGGTTTTGGGTGTAATGATGGGTTTTGCTCAATATGATGTTAAGTTGCAGATCAGTGAGCTTGCTGCGGTTGAATATCAGGCAATCGAAACAAGTGTGAAAGCACCCTAAGAGACTGCAGGACGTCCCATTTGCCATTTTTGCCTTTGGGGTCGTTTGAGTGCTCTTGATATCTTGATGACAAAAACGCATTCAACTCCAGCCCACTGCTAGGCTTTGATAATACTGTGTGGCCCAACCACAATGACAAACTCCAACTGTTATCAGACAGCAGTTTATGTGGCCCTGTGATCTTCACTGCAGGTGAAGATTTTAAAATTTTCATTTTACCATGGCTCAAGGCTTTGAGCAAGAGCTTGAGCAACAGAACCACTTAAGACAGTTTCCCTGTTAGCACTCCAGTGATACACTTAACTAACAAGCTAAAGAACAACAAATGTTTTATTAACTCTTCGGTCATCCTCTTACATTTTATTACATCACAAGTGGAGGTGTTATAGAGGTGCTTTATTTTGTAATTTCAATAGCTAAATTTTCTTTAAATAGCTGCAATTGCAAAATGACTTTACCATTGCCTAGTTACCTTATTTGTTTAGCACTTTTCACAATACACAGAATTTCAGAACCGTTTTATAGGAAAAATATTCTCAATGAGTTTTTTTGAAATCACACAAACATGCATTAAACTATTGCACATAGGTATGTGCCCACAAGCACATGTAATGCCATTATAAACACTGTTTTGTAGCGATCTCCCATCCTGTTAGGTCTGACATGTGACAGATCACGCTTCAAAAGGCTGACAATGCAGAAATGTTAAAATCCTTAAATACAGGTGGTGGTGAGACTTTTTACATGAGTTGTGATGCTTGGAAAATAAGACATGACTAATGGCAGTAAAAAAAAAAAAAAAAAAAAAAAAAAGATTAGTCCACAACTACACTGTAAAACAGTATTTAAAGAAATGACTCACAAGCTTTGAATGGTCCAGTGCTTCAGTGAGCTCCCATCACATTATTAACAATACCCAGATGATCCTTCCTATTTTGTAGGGCTGGATGATATGACCTAAAATCAAAATCTTGATTAACTGAACATTTTACCTTGATTGCAATTAATGAACAATATATATATATATATATATATATATATATATATATATATATATATATATATATATATTATATATATATATATATATATATATATATATGAAGAGTTCAGATGCAAAACCAGCTAAAAGCCATCTCGGTCAAAAATGCTCCTGACACATATTATATGTCCAAATAATTATAATAAGTTATTATTATGCCCAATTCACACAGAATTAGCATTACCTGGTGACCTCTAGTCATTTGTTATAATTGCGGAGGTTTTCTGTGATCTTAATCCCATGCAAATCGGCCATGCCTGTAATTTGTGGTCATTCACAAAGAACACATCTTTGCATCTAAAACGCAAGACACAACGTTCAGGAATGGTTTAAAAGAAAAGTGCAGAGCAGAATGCCTACTCCATGTTGCAATCAAATATAAAAGTTGCCATGCCAACCTGCTACTGTAAATAAAAGCTTGCAACGCTTGCCCCACATGGTCCACTGTTTTGGGTCTGACACTGATGAGCGGCGCTGTATTGTAAAAGTTTAAATTCTGTTAACTTGACACGTCATCTTAAACACACCACTTACGTGTGAAAAGCTGCAAGTGCAATGGTCATCGGTAAAACTCTGGAACGATCTTCCTAACACTGTTTGAGAAGCAGTTACTTTGGTCACTTTAAATAAAATTAAAGACCCATCTTTTTAACAAAGCATTCATTAAATACATCGATCATTTTGTCAAATCAACTAAATTTCAGAAACTTCATCAGCTCAAATTTTTGATTTTGTCAGTATTTCTTCTGAAGAAAGATAAACATGTTAAGTGATTAAAACCAAAATATTAAATGTCACTGATATATATATTTACTGAGTAATCCACTTTTTTTAAGAGAGGGGGTCAAAATGACAATTTTCATCTGAGATTGTGAGCTAGGGCTGCACGATAAATCGCATGCGATTGCCATGTGCATCTAGTCAGTAAAGCCGGTTCTGTGATTAATAGTAAATCTCCATCACGTGCGTTCAGCTGGAGCGGCAATTAATACACAGAGCCGTAAATCACTAACAAGCTATGCAAAATCGCGTTCATAATCAAATGCGATTCATCTGCGATTATGAACGCGATATTGCGTAGCTTGTCAGTGATCTACAGCTCTGTGTATTATTTGCCACTCCAGCTAAACGCACGTGATGGAGATTTACTACTAACCACAGAACCAGCTTTAGATGTGCATTCACATACCGCATCTTTTGCGCGCTTAAGTTCATTATTTCAAATGTGGGGGCGCAAAAGCTGCGCTCATAAATGGAAGCGACACGCTTGGTTTTTCCAGGCGTGTCCGCACCGCATCGAGATAATAAATGCATCTTCTCAAGTAAGCTCACGCAACCCGCCAGTTTGAACTTTGCTCCGAGCGGATAAACGCTCTGTGTGGCGCGATTTAAATAAGTCGTGCTGTTTCGTTCTGCTTTTGGCACATAAAAATTATATCGAACATTTATTGAACTCTTCATATCGTTTTATCGAGGAAAATGATATTGCGATACTTATCATTATCGAATTATCGCACAGCCCTAGTTCTATGTAACGCTTTTGACAAAGGGAAACAATTAGATACAAATAGATACAATTCTAGTTTCAACATTATTTCTTCTTCAGACATTCCCCTTTAAAATACAATAAGAATCAGCTGTATACAAAGTGACCAACATTTGGTTTTCGACCACTGAAAATGGATAATATCTAGACCAGCGTTTCGTCTGTGTCATCTGCGGCAAATATATATATTTTCTGCCTAATTTTATTGTGTTACTTTCAATAAAAGTGTGGTTATTTTATTGGCTTGTTTTTTTTTTTTTAATTCAGCATCACTAAAACTATTGAGTTAAATAAAATTATCACTAAAATTAAGTTATAAAGTCTTACCAAATTAGGTAACACTTTATAATAACCTTCAGTAATAAATCATTAACAAACATTATGTAATGCTTAACAGATCATTAGTTAATATATATTCATATATCTAGAAACATGAAATAATGTGATTGTTAATGTTTACTAATAAATGTATTAAACATTAACCAATAATTAACAATTCATGTAAATTAAAATGCTTACAAATGTCATTAAACTTCCAATTCATATAATCATGCACATCTTGAAAATCTACAAATGATTTTAACATGTTACACAATAATTAAAAGTGTTTGTTAATGCACAACACTTTTGCTGTTATTGAGGTGGGATACGGGTAAGGTTAGGCGCAGGTTTGGTGGTATGGTTAGGTTTAAGGGTTGGGTAAGGGGTCAGCAGTGTACAGGGCCAATTTGATTACTAGGCAACATGATTCAATCGGTTTCCATTGCATTATTCTAATAAATTAAAAATTAAGTATTTACTTGAAAATACTTAACTCGTCATTTATAAACATTTACAAATGGCAAACAGTCTCAACTTTAGATTGGGTACTGCAAAAACATTAACAAATATTAAATTATCAATAAATGATTTGTAAAGATGTGAAAATAGGGTGAATTACAGTCATTTGGGGCACTTTTTGCAATCAAAATAACTGCTCATAAAGGTAATAATGATTAGTAAATGTTTATAAACATTTACAATTGATGAATAGTTTCCACTTTAGATTTGTTAATGTTTTTGTAGTACCCAATGTTTAATATTGATTTAAGATGTGCAAATAGTACAAATTTTCACAACAAAGATCAAATATGACCTTACAGACTGTGATTATGAGTTAATGAATATATAAACATTATATAACAATTAATAATTTGTGAAATGCTTAAAATGACTAATTAAGCTATATTTTTACAACATTTGTAAATGTAAAAATGAGCATTAGCTAATATGTGAACTGAAGTTTAATGACATTTGTAAAGCATTCAAAATACCTTAAACTTGTAATCATTGTATATAATTTCTGTTAAAATCATTTGTAGATTTTTAAAGCATATTGAAAGTTTAATGACATTTGTATATATTAACTAATGATCTGTAAAGCATTATATAATGTTTGTTAATGATTTATTAATGAAGCTTTTAATAATTTTAAACCATGTCAAAATCGTTTGAAGACTTTTTAAAAACTGCATGATCATGAATTGAAAGTTTGATGACATTCGTAAGCATTTTAATTTACAATAAATAATGATCTGTTAATCATTTGGTAATATTTAATAAGATGATTAGTTAACATTAGCAAGCACATTATCTCATATTTGTAGATATGTGAATATATATTAGGTAATGATTAGTTAAACTTTATATGTTTGTTAATCATTTTATTAATGAAAGTTATTATAAAATGTTACCCAAAATTATTTTATATTATTTAATAAAATAATAAATATTAAAAATAATTTTTGGTTTCAATTTTGTACAAGTGCAACCAGAATTTTCAGTTTTTGTCGAGAATTTTTATTTCGGTGCATCCCTACCTAAGATCTAAACATTAGTTTAGCATTAAAATATCTTTAAAACATCTTGAGTTAAAGGTATGCAAACTTTGGAGAAAAAAACTTGAACATTTCTTTTTTTTCATTTTTGAACAATCACCAATGGTGTATAATGCAACAAAGATTGCTAAAGTCAACAGGTTTTGCTAACAGATCTACCGATCTCTGTAAAAATAACAATGATGCTGCCATCTTTCTAAATTATTTTTTACCCCCCTGTAATCTGGCTTTGAATCTCAAGTTTAAATTGTCATTTTGACCCCCCTCTCTACAAAACGGTGAATTACTTAGTAAATATACATTGATGACATTTAATATTTTGGCTTTCATCACTATACGTGTTTATCTTTCTTCAGAAAAAATATTGACATAAATCTAAAATTTGAGCCTGGGACCACCGGTTGAACTGACACAGAATGACCCACATCATAAAATACCCTATGCACTCTTCTATTCTGGATGCAAATTGAATGTTATCTACGCTTAAAAAGTCTCTCTCTATTTAAGCATCTCATTGCCAGGATCATCCTGAAGACATCAGAGTCAACCTCATCTAGTTTGTATCCTGGCCAGATGTTTGACATACTCAGCCTGGTTTAATTGTTTCTATGTAGGTATTTGTATGTAATATTTGCAGGTACAAAAACATGTTTTGCATATTTGGAGAGATGCTGAAATATAGGGTAAATCAACACATTTTTGCAATTTTCAGCCATTTTTTTGTTAGGTACATTTATGTGTCAAATAAGAGATAAATGTATTGTTTCTTGAGTATGAACAAATAGTACTTCATTTTATATCAGTGGCGGATCTAGAAAATTATTTTTAGGGTGGCAAAGAAGTGGCATGGGGTCTATGAGGGGTGGCAACACCAAAGAAAGCCACCATGCATAGTTTTGGGGGATTTATAGTCTGACATACATAGTTGTGTTCACAAATCTTGCATTACCGTTAAGTAATCATCTATACTGTTTAAAATGAAAAATAAATAACAACATTTCAATGTCCATCATGGCACCAAGTCAATAAACAATATAAAAAAAACAAACAAACAAACAAACAAAAAAAAACTTCAACAAGTTATACAGTAAATGTTTCAGAGCTTGTATCACTAAAGAAGACAAGCGATTCTATTAAATTACTACTTAGATGGTATAAATCACATTTTAGTGCAAGTTTAAGATGTTAATGTCGATGATTTAATGTTAATTTCCTAACATTAGAAAGAAATATTATAAAGCACTGAAACTGGATCAGATTTGAAAAAAAAAAAAAAAAAGTTTGATTTTCTTTTATTAACAGAGATGGGAATGTCTGTAATTACCCAGAACACACTATCAACCACCTAATCTAGCAACACCCCAGCAACTGCATAGCAAGAGACTAGCAAACACCCAGAATATCCTAACAACTAACTAGCAACACTTCACCAAACATCTAGAACATCTAACTGACCAAACTATTTATGTTTTTAAACAAGTCTTAAGACAAGCCAGCATAAATATGTCGTTCAAACATTTCAATCCAGTTATTACAGGTATTTTTTTACAGGTATTTTTTTTTTATCCTCTTATTAGGAATTAATTTGCAACTAAATGTCTTTTACAGTATACAACATTAATTTTTTTGCTAATTCAACAATTAACTTTTGGGAAAAAAATATTTTCATTTTACTACTGTAAAGTAATCTTGCAGCAGATGAAAAGCACTAGAAAAGTTCAAATAACAAAGAACTGTATATGAACTTGGTATGCACCACAATACAGTACAGTAAAAAATTTAATTAAAAATTAAATTCAGCATCCTCTGCACATTTGGCTAAATTTCATTAGAGTATACAGTACTATTTGGTCTCCTAACACAAGACTATCTCTGGGTAGTCATTTCTCAGTTCTGCAAAAATGCAGTAGGCTACACATAAAAAAATGGTTACAAATAAAATTTGACGGTCACACTTCTGAAGGTGTACAACATGTACTACAGTTTACTGTATATATAGAATAGTGAAATTTCCATCATCTAATATACTGGCACTGTACTATAATTATACTGTATGTGTAAATACCCATGTAAATGATTCGTTCATTTCTCTCCTCTCTCCGTTGTTGGATGCAGAGATTCTGATTGGTGTGTCATCAGTTTTGCTACTTAATGTTTAACTTACTTATTGTTAAACTTTTTGAGAAATGTGTCTTTGTTTTGAGCACTGAATGAATAGTTTGGGAATATAAGCCAACTAACATCAGTTACACTGTGTTAACAATCGAGAAAACTGCAATACGACTAGATGCTTACCTAACTCTACTATTAGTTTCCGTGATCGGAATCTTCTTATTGATTTCAAGCTATTATTGTTTCGTCGTATACGGCAAAAAGGCGAACATCCATGATGAACATAGAGGAAGCGGTCAGAGAATCGGATCACCAAACAATTACCCGATCTCAGACATATCCGCATGGGATTAGATTTCTCAGATTTCTCAGACTTCTGAGTTACGCGTGCGCGTGCAACTATCGTGCACATTTTATTGAAAGACGTGTTTTTTGCCATTATTTTGCATTACGCTGTCATCACTGCGGCTGAAAAGTAGCACATGAAACACTGCTCACATTTATTCTGTGATTTATTCTGGGGTGGCAGGTGGGGTGGCACAGCTTTTTCTTAGGGTGGCAGTTGCCACCCCGTGCCACCCTGGTAGATCCGCCCTTGTTTTATATGATTTTTCTTTAAATGGTAAGATGAGTTTTATTGGCTTGTGCACAAAGCTAACCTCAAGGTCAAAGCATTAGCATTTGTTAAATTACAAATAAATACATCATAAATTGTTTTGCAGAGCAGATTATTTTCATAAATTGCAAACTACAGTCAACACAAGCTACCCTTGAATGAAAAACACTTAACATTTCTTAATGTGGGCATAATAAAAATTACTATGATACTTAGTCTACAATATATTTAAACTTCATGCATGTCTTTGTAAAGACATTTTTACAAACATTTTTTTTTTTTTTTTTAAAGGAAAACATTGTCTTTTTTCACCATTACTCACTGTGGAACCATTTAAGCCTACCTTATCTGTTTCAGTGAGGAATCCCTCTAATTACAAACTCTTAAACACTTAAGTGTTTAATGTGTGCTTTTAGCTTACTAACCTTTTACCTTACTCACTACCTTAATTTACAACTATATTTAGGCCTACAAATTACACATTGTGTAGCACTATTATATAATGGGTGTCTGCTGATGTTTGATAAGAATCGTAGAGGCATGTCGCCTTTACCATGATGGCACGGTTACCAAAAAAAAAAAAGAAAAAAAAAAATCTGTTCTAGCAATACAGTTTGGAGTGGACAGAAAATCCTTTCGGGAGTGAGTGAAGGCCAAGATCCGAGTTTATGCTCATCAGGGACAGGAGACCTTCCTCAGTTCAGTGGTAGAGAGCAACATTGTCTTCAAGCAGACTGTAAACAAGAAGCTAGATTATGTTGTATTAAGTGTAAAATTAAAGAAAAATTAAGATTAAGTGTAAAATGAAAGAAAAATGTGAGGTGAAGTGATCTAAATGTGGTTTAGACTAGTGTGTCTTTTTAAAGTCTTTACAGGTCCTGTATGGCTGGGGTTTAACAATTTAACAGGGGTGTGACGAGACACTTATCCCATGAGACGAGATGAGACACGAGACTGGGTTCACAAGAACGAGACGAGACAAGATTTTTAAACTTTTCTTAAGAAATTCTCAATAATATATAGGGAATATATATAGGGAAAACAGTCTTTTATTCAACTGAAAAAGACAAAAGAAAAAAAAAAAAAAAAATGTAGGTGCATTTTGAACTTTACGAAATTAAACTTCCATTTTAATAAATTATATGCAGTAATAAACAACATTTAAACAAGAGCTTCATGATTCTGGATAAATTGAGAATCTCTGTTGTTTTTAATAAATTGGAGACCATGATTCTCATATGATTCTGGAGAAAAAGATTAGAAAACTAAACAAAATAACAATTTAATTAGTGGTTCTGACAAGTCTTTTAAAAACATAAAAAAAAAAAAAAACATTCAATGAAGGAGGAGTCAGTGTCTCACTTCATTAAGACTTGTTTAACTATTGAAATCTCCTGAATGAATGATTCAATGACTTACTTTTTTTAAACGGGCAGTTGTCGCCACCTCCTGGCGGAAGAGGATAAGCGTTACAATACATACAAGTGTTAAGATACTTTCATTTTGACCGCTACTGTAGACAATAAGTGTTTATGCCCAAACTATAAACTTTTATCCCAGTACTTCTATTATTTAAATGTCTGTAACACAGAAATAATGATTATAATGTGGCTGAAAAGACTGTTTGTGTTACTTTTTCTGCCTTCACATTTACCCCGACCCTCTGATTCATTAACATGGGCAGGGACAAAACGTGTTTCTCAGGCTCCACTGACACTCGCGATGTGAAATAGTCCTAACAGACATAGCTAAATCGTTGTCATTCAGGAATAACAGTGCGTGGTTGTTTGAATCGAGATCTCGATATTTTGAGGATTAATCGTGCAGCTCTAATGTAAACTGCAAAATGTTTTGAGAGGATATCGTCACGAGATCTCGCGAGATGTGAAAGTGCACTATTCAAACTTAAATTGTTATAATTCATTAACGCTTTTGAATACAGACTTAAGGTTGGTCTCTTTTAAAAGAAGACAATCAGCAGATTATTGAAAAAGTCATTTTAAAAAAAAGAAAGTTACAGAAGTTTAAATTTATTGTAAAGAAATTGCACTGTACTATTTTTATTTTACAAAAAATTTAAACCATATGTCTAAAGTTGTGTTCCAAATTTGAAGTTGATATATATAAATATACATATATATATAAAATTGAGGTTCCTATGCACTTTTGTGTAGGCGTTATACTACAAATAGCCACCGGGTGCCACCCAACTCCATTGAATTGTATGAATTTCTCTCTCAATATTACTTTATCACAAAATAGACCACCAAATGCGGAATCTTCAGACGCGGACCTTTCCAACGATATGTATTTTGTCAAGATCATAAAAGTTTTGATTCTAAAAGACTGTAATACAGGAATTATAAATATAACAAAATTCATTCCATGAACTAAATATTCATAACTTAAGTTTAGTAAACATTTGTTCATATGTACAGTTATATGTAAATAATATACGTTTTAGATGTTTTCGATACATCAGTATTGTTCATTTTAGTGTCTATGCAAACTTAGGTAAATGTAAGTGTGGGGTAGAACCATATTTTACGCAAATAATCAGACAAGCAAGGCTGAGCCTAAACTGCACAGCAATGTGAATTACATCTATAAAATAAATGTAAATGCATTCATCATGCCAAGACCTTTGTCAACCTGAACATTTGTAATGCTTGAAGAGGGAATGACCGCAGTTTCAAATTGATAGATCTTTCCCCTGTTATGAAAAACTTTTCCAGAGGTGACCTGATCAAATATAGCATTTTTTTATTTCTGCCTGATTGCTGCCTTTTTATTGCATACTTGTCAGTTATTGCTTTAAATTCATTCAAGTTCATTGCCTTACACAGAATCATAAAATGATGACAGTCCAGACAAGAATGCTGTTAACCCTAAGGGCAGATAAAAGTTAATTATTTAGCAATCAGGTATTTTACAGATGAACAATTTAGTGTTGTAAATTACACAGTTCTATCATTATGGATAAGACAAAGCACTTTATAGAAGCTATGAATTTAAAAGCTCAACTCAGTGAGCTTTTTCTACAGAAAGGTTGAGATTTGTATGAAACTACACAGATTTCATATTAATGTCAGTTGTAATGCCCCAGTTCTTGCCTTTGATCTTCATTTGACAACAATAAAACCACCAAATGTTTCCATAATGTTTTTATGTTGTTAATGGAAAGTTTCAAATGTTTTAAAACAGTGTGACCTGGCGAATACCAATTAGTAATTATACTTAACCATCTCAAATACAGCAATGTTTTTTCATTATTATTATTGTTTTTTTGTTTGTTTGTTTTGTTTTGTTTTGTTTTTTTTTCAGAGGAGATCTACTTCTTTCAAAAAATGTTTCAAACATGAGGTTTGTTGCTTCATAAATCATACGACCACAACTGTGAAAAACACTGGAATACTAAATTGGAAAAACTGAAAAGCTGAAACTGTGCTGATTTAAAAAAATCAGTAAGCCACTGCACAACCCTATAATCATTACTGGTACTTCATAATAATTATGTGGCTTATTCAATATTCATTGTTCTGAGTTTTGTTTATTCAGAAGGTGCTGCTGTAACAATCTTGTTCTGGGGTTGCACTGGTCGTGCTTTACAGTCAGTTGGCAGAGAGCTTCCTCAGCTGACAGACAGCCCAGACACAATGAAAGCCCCTCACACCACAAAGTTGTCTTTCACCCCACTCTGCCCCCTCATGCTTTATAAAAGAGAACAAAAGAAGTGAAAGTGAATGCGACCACAGTTTGAAAAGAGTCATTTCACTGGGCCAACATATACCCAATCTACTCAAATGTCAGTTACATTAGGGGGATGGGACAGGAGAACATACTGGTTTCTACATTCCTCTTTGTTTCTGGTTTCAGGCAATTAAATTACCCCAAGAGACATGTGTGCCATCTCGTTACATTCCTGTACATTTTGTCCAGTTCTAAACACTACAATTCAAGTTCACACATTTAATATTACCATAATATAAGCAATTAAAATCTTCATTAAACATGGTTCTGTTCCCTAAACAGTACTACATGCACATTAATGCACCAAAAATTTGCATGAGTGCTGACTCAAAAAAAAAAAAAAAAAAAAAAAAAAAAAAAAAGGGGGTTATTAAATGCAAAAACACTCAATTCATAGTGGATAAAAAATTTGTAGGATGCAAGTCTTGAATAGCATACCTAGAAATCAAAATATTAAAATAAATCTGGTAAAAGGAGCAGGTGCAATAAACAAGAAAGCAAAAACCTAACTCTACCACACACTGCAAGCAGGATATGTGTACACTTTATAAATTTCCTCTTTATAACTGCAATCACTATACCTCAGCCTAATGCACCGCACAGGTTTCTCACAGAGGGCTACACCTAAAATTTATTAAAACAACAGGAATGCATTTAGCTTTCTGTTTACGCTCCAACATAAGGACGAGTTGCAACAAGTAATTTCGCACATTTGTTAGAACTGACGTCATTCAAACAGTAGTAATCCTACCTCTAGAATGTGGTCCAGGTCAGCCTTTGTAAGACATGGGTATTGTTTCAATATTTTCTCCTTTTCTGCTTTATAATTCTTTACTGCGATCTCCCAGTTTGGCTCCTCGATGACTTGGAATATTGCTGCCCCAATGGACAGGTAGAAAATGATAGCCGAAGTCAGAAGGGGACCCTTGTCCACCATAATGAGCTCAAATGATGTGGAGTGACTCTTAAAAAATTACTCTGACAGCGCCCACATTCTCACTATTAATATAGCGCGAGCTCAAACTTACAGAGTTCTTAATAAAGACACAGTACAGCTTCTTGTTCGGAGTAGACACAATATTAACGAAACATAATTCTAAGCTGTGTGAAACTGTATATTCAGCAAATAAAATATATTTTAACAATTATTATTATTTTTTAAAAAGTCTCCGGGAGAGTTGGCGTTCCACGTGCGCCGCTCGCATTGCTAGTGTTGTGCTCTGTTGAAACTCTTGACTCATCTGGTAGTTCAACACACCGTGAGAGAAGGAAGTTGGCCAAGATCCACCCACTAAAGTCCCCGTCTGTCACAGTCTCTTTCATAACATTTTACTGTTTCAGTTCAATATTTTCCTCACACATTTTGTTTCACTTTTTTTTTTTCAACGAACTAAACTAAATTAATAATTAACTAAATAAATGAGACTATTGTATACTTATTAAAAACACAAACATGCTTGCATGCCCTCCACCAATTATAGTTTTTAAACCCACCACATTGCTCTAAAATAAAGATAACAAATATTTTAGGAGCGTTTGTCATGAAGTGCAAATTTTATGTGGAAAGTTTAAGGAAAGTTTTTGGACTAAACTGATTTGTAGTGAAAGGATAATTCTTTCCTACCTGTATTTCTCCTTTATTAGCCTACATATCAAAAACCATGTTCTCTTTCTTGGCTTACCCCTAATGTTCTCCTTCTTTTGTGAAATATTTTTAATGTATAAGAGTAAAAAAGCACAATAAAAGTGACACAGTATCCAGTAGTGATATTATTTAACCACTCCTACATAACTTAAGCTACAGATAACATATCATTCATGTTGGATTCATATCTTTTGACCATTTTACAGTTTCAAATTAAAGTGGTTTCAGTTTAAAAGTTTACTCATCTGCATTAATGGCAGCTCATAACTTAAGCATGGTAACTTGAAGATTTTCTAAAGGAACAATATAACTGACTCATAATGACCAATGTCTCAAGGATGAGACAGAAAAAAAAAAAAAAAAAAAGAAAAAAAAATCTGTTGGTTTAATTAAGTTAAGTAAGTGTCCCTGTCATATCATTGTTTGTCTCTCCTCAGGATATAAATTCCCCCTGGTTCCCTGTCTCATTACAGGCTTTTATCAGATGACCACCATGGTTGACTTTTGAAGAACACAAAAGAGTGTTTTTCAGTCTCCCAGAAGTCATAAACAACCTCGGCAAGGTTAGCCAGGGCAGTTATTCAAAATGGGAAGATTCAGAATTTGTACAGTAAGACTTTTATATGCATGCATAGCAATGACACACTCTTTTATTTATTTTTTATTAAAAAAAATAAATAAAAAATAAAAATAAAAACAACTACAACAACAAAAAACTATATAGTTTTTGACCAGTGTTTACTAACATCCCATGCATGTCATTTCATCATCCTACAAATGACCTGTTTTTAAGAATGCCATGTATGCTGATTATGCATTGTGTTACCTTTTGAAATAATTTCATACCTTACAGACCGACACTTTAAAACTGGATCTGTGAGCACCAAAATGTTTGGATCTTGTGAGATGTATGGTTAGTTTTATATATGAATTACATATTCTTTAAGAAAACACACGTTGCACATTTGTATATTTTATATTATATGCACATCTTGGTGTATACATACTCTTGTAGTTAGGCTTATGGTCATGCACATGCAAGTTACATTCTTCAAAAACAAAACCTGTTTCAGATTATGTTTACAAAAGGTGTGTGGATGAGTCACCATTC